>VZTB01016231.1:1191902-1211920 GCA_013397245.1 Thryothorus ludovicianus | reverse complement strand
CCCCTAGCCCTTTATTTTTTCTTGCAGGTTGTCTGGCGAAAGCTGGGTGATGCTGCGAGCTCCAAACCCTCCATCAGGCAACATCTGTCAGGAAACCAGTTCAAGGGCCCCTTGTAGGAACACCGTCCTGGCCACTGGAAGTGATGGATTCTGTCAAGACTAAAGAGGCAGAGCTCAGTGTTTCTGGCTGCCTGATCACTGGGAGTTGGGGTTGAGTTTTTTCAGGGTTTCCTTTTTTTCTTATTATTCTTTTTTTTTTTTTNTTTTTGTAACAATAGTGTAAATATGGCAGCTAAAGGCCTGATTTCCAGGCTGTGGTGCTCTGGAGCTACTGTTCACTGGGTAACCATCCAATAATGCCAGACTTGCATCATTTTTATTGTAGTTCAAACCTGCTTTGTTGTTTGTAGAATTAACTAACTCAAGAGAATTTCTAAAAGGAACAAGAAGAACCCTTAACCTGCGGAGAAGTCACCGTTTGTATTGCTCCTGTCCACCCGCCTGTCAGTGATTCATTGCTGGGTTAGTGGCTCCAGGCAGCCAAAGAAAATGCAATTCAAATTCATTGGCTTACTGCCTGCCAAGTTATTGAGCTGCTAACACTTTTTTTGGAGGTCCTTATTTTGAAGAATGACACGCAACTGTTTCCACAAGGCTTTGTGTAAAATACTGAGTGGCAAGCTAAAAACACTTGTACTGCCCCACATTGTATGGTGGTACTCATCACACAAGTGTACATAAAGGCTTAAGACTCTGTATCAGGTGTTAATGAACAATTATTCGTGATCAAATGACACGAGATTTCTGAAGTCTTAATATGAATGAAGTCACTTAGCCACACAACAGTATTCCCTACAAAATGGCAACACTTTCCTTTCACTATGAAATAATTCAGCAGAAACTGCTATCCTGACAGTGCTTTCACAGGATCTTCAAAAGCAGCTCATCTTTCACATAAGGAAGATTTGGGTGGTTTTTTAATGTTTTTGCTGGATCCCTTACCTATACTGGTTCCTGTGTAAGGTAACCAAACAACCACCTTGCAGAGCTGAATAAAAACTCCATGAACACGGGCTGTCAGGTGAGACTACTTCCTGCCATTCAAGCTTTATTTTTGTTAATGAACCAAAACAAGTGGGTTTTTCCTTCTTCAAATGGTTGTATATAAAATAATGGGACTTACATTTTGCTATTGTGGAGTAGCTGCCTGTGTAGTTGTAAGAATTTGACTCTCTCCTTTTCCAAGTTGTCACAGAAGCTGTCCCTGTATTTCAATAGATGTTCTTTCCCAATAGTCCAAGGAAGCAGGGCTTTGTTATTAGAACTCATTGGTGTAAAATAATTTTAAAGACAGGCATGTGAAAAGATCAAAGCCTTCTCTTCAAAAGTTGCATCGATTTTAGTGATTAGTTGGAGGATGTAATGACCTCAAATACCATTACTTTCTTTTTGTTCTCTACAAGAATCAGTCACAGCTATAGACAGCTGTATTAGCTGGACAGGTTCTTCCTCTAAATTAATTTGTTCTACCAGTTGAGTTCTTGACTTGTGGTATTGTATTACATGGAGCACTGATACAATACCTAGGAACTCAGGTGGCAACTTATGAAAGGTAATTGATCCCGTGGTGTACAATAAACTAAAGCTGCCTGGCTGAAGAATTTGCAGTGTCAGAGCCGAAACCTGTAACCAATAAAAAAATAGAGAAGGGATACAACCAAATACAATAACCAGTAAGAGTAAGCACCACTTCATTATTCACTGCAGAAATGGAAATGTAACAGTGGAGTCGGTTATTTAAAAATAACCAACCAAGAACCACCCCCAAAACACAAGTGCATACTCTCACTCACACACCCACCAGTAGATTATTTCTTACTACTGCTCAGTCAGTGAATACTGAGCTAGATAGCTCCCAGTCTAAGAGTATTTACATCCCATGGAGTCTGGAAAAATCCATTCTAGAGTCTGACGGTCTCCTTTAAGCAGATTCTGGATTTCCTCCTCTTTGCTTTTTATTTTGACCTCCAGTTTCTAGTCACCGTTGGTGATTACTTGTCTTCCTCCCGTACAATTTGTACATTGAGATTTCTGTACCAGAAAAAGTGATGTAAAGCAGAGCATCATTGTTCCTTAACATCTAAGATCAAACTGAGGGTTACTTTATCTGCTTGAAAGCCCATTTTAACTTCGGTGGCATCTGATTGCTGGATTAAGCAGAGAGTTTAAGTATATTTGGAACAAGGTTGATTTATGTCAGTGAATTTTAACTAAAGCAACACAAATGTTGCCAGCACTTGGAGAGAGTTTACTGTGTTCATGACATGCTTGCTATTTAAGGGGTGTATGAGACTTTTAGCAGGTCCTCTCAATAAGACAAGAGCTATACTCATCTCACCACTATGTAATTCCCACTCAAATACTCCCTGCTCTCAAATCTCCCTCAAGATCTGTTCAATGACTTCAAGCAAAGCTTGTTTTGTTCCACCTGCAGATCTCACCTACAGGGGAAACAGTGCTGCAATTGCAGTCAATTAGCCCTGCAAATCCTGAAGAGCCAGTTTACAGGGTAGCCAGCAGTTCAGCTGAACAAACTTCATATTTGTAGGGTACTGCCCTTTTAAAGATTTTATTTATCATCTTCAATGCAAGATGTGCGTCACTGATTTTGCAGAAGAACATGACAGTGCTGTCAGTAACATGGAGTGTTACTGTTTAGGGGTTTTTAGGCTTGCCAATCTTCATACTTAGCTCCATTTGAGCTATGAAATGTCTTCCTGGGGTAAAATGATGCTCAATGACTTTACAGGATGACTTGAGTGCTGAATTTTCAGCTGTCTAAATAGGTATTTTGTATGCATATTTAAATTCACTTACCTATGCGCTCAGTATTCAGTGAAAATTACCTGAGGAGCTTTGGACATTAAGTTGGAAGGGGGAATAATCCCTTGAAATAGTGGCCATTAAATTCATATATTTGGGGCAATAGTCCAAGATAATTTCCTCAAGATTGAAGCCCTGGGTTCTGCAATCCTCTGGCAAAGAAATCCACTGTTTACAAATGGACTTTGTTTGCTTAAGGAAAGTAAAATCACATCCTTGACTTTTGTTGGAGTGACTGGAGTAAGCAGCATTTCCCTAACAGTTCCTGAAATGCTGCAGTGTAACCAGCTTCAGTTGGCTCTTCGCACCTTGATAAGACTGCTGAGCACAACCTTGTTTGAGAATGGCACATTTTTATCCAAATATTAGATATTAAATGAAATCAGTGTTAAAGTGACCTTTTATCTTTCTAGAAGCTGGGTGGGGAAGAGTACTACTGATCTTTTTCAAAGTGCATGACTGTAAAGTGATAAAATTGTATATTTTTCATAATGTGGGGAAAGTCTATTTGTGCTGCTTTAGAAATCAGTTTAAAGTTTGATTTCTGTTAAACCTGTGATCTTACAGCCCTGCTATATTTTCTGTATATGATTTACAAAGAACTGGAAAAGTTAGCACCTGCTGTTGTGTATATAGCAAAATTCTTTAGACCTTAGCACGCGTTTTTACCTATTATGGAACCACTCTGGCTTTTTTGGGGAAGGAAAGTAATAGTACAGTTTTTTTTGATAATGTGTGTAAAACATTCATTTGAAATATTTTAGTAAAAATGAAGTAAGAGATTGATTGTGATAGTGTATACTTCTAGCTGAATAAAATAAAATACATTCTTTTTAAATAAACTGATGACTAAGATTTGGAAGACCACTGCTGAAATACCTTGGAGTATCTTGGAGTAACCATCGTTATGACCTCTGAACTAATATGAAAAACCTGGAAATCCACTAAATTCAGAACCAATTTTATTTGGGTAGAGTGAACAAAGTAGTCCCATTTATAACTATGATGTACATCACAGTAGGCTGTTACATTCAGACTTTCACACTTAGAAAATATATATATTATGTACAGGAATTTGCAAATAGGTGTAAACATACAATATTTTAAGATACCAGTACATTCCAAACCAAAACTATCAGCAAGGCAAACACCTCAAAATTATTCCAGTCAGCTAGCATTCAGAATCTCTCTTAAATAAAGCAGCTTTTATGCTTGACATCGTGTTGGTTTACTTACTATTAAAAATGAAGATTCTTATCATAGATCAAATATCATAGTATCTGGCTATTTTGATACTTAAAAATAGGCACTGATTTCTAGAAGGAAATTTTCTTCTTACTGATATAATTGAGCCAATATGGCTGGTTTTGCTAGTACAAAGTAATCCAGTGCTGGAATAAGTCAAGACAATTTAAATTTAAGTCAAATGTATAAAGTTAGAATAGATACTGCAAAGCTGATTAAAATCTAGAAGCCTATATAACTCACCATAAACCATACTGCAAACAGATCAGCTAAATTTTCATGTAATCTCATTTCATCTAAATTATACAGATTACCCTCCTCTTCATCTTTACAATGTAGGTTTTGGCTATCTACTCCTGCCTAATCACCACAAAGGTTATGTCGTGCAAATCACCTCATGCTATCTCATCCACGTAGCACGTCCAAGTCCTGCTACAGGTGGCATACCAGGTGGTGGAATTGGAGGTGGTACAGGTGGCTGTCCACCTGGGGGAACAGTAGGAGGGGGGTAACTAGCTGGTGGCATTCCCAGCCCTGGAGGTGGATGAGGTGGTACTGCATGAGTCGGAGGCAGTCTTGGAGGTGGGAAATTAGGGTTGTATGTAGGTGGAGGAGGATATCCAGGAGTAGGAGGTGGAATATTGGGTGGGGGGAAAGAAGCAGGGGGTGGAGGAGGAACTGGTGGTGGAGGGTTGGGAGGGTAGACATGAGGATGATATGGTAGATGAGCTGGTGGTCCATAGGCAGGCGGTAAAGCTCCGTATGTTGGTCCTTCTGTTTTCATCATGGACTGGAGACTCTGATAACCCTCCCCTGACATGTAGGAATTTGTGGTAGACATCCCTGTAATGTAACTGGTGGGAGGTGGGGGTGGGGGACGATGTGGCAGAGGTGGAGGTTGATGCACTGGGGCAGGATGAGCAGGGGGAGGAATCTGGACCTTTGGCATATCTACTGAGTCCACAGTAGTAGATTGCTCTGGTTCTCCCATTGAAACTGCTGTTGTCAAAGGAGGCTTGCGCTCTGGAAAAGAAAATTTGATTTATATTTAGGAAGGATAGTGGCAAGAACAGCTTCTGAATAGTTCATATTTTTCCTGCAGTTAAATTAGCAAAAGAGAACTCAATTCTCTAAGTCTCTGAATGCCATATGGTATCCAGTCAGACCTTCTCAGGTCACTAAAAAACAACTAAGCTGCCTATCAAAGCTTCAAGGTCAGCTTTTCCCATTCTAAAAGTTTAATTTAACTTTCTTATTACTATTTTTTGTAATTTAAATGTTGTTGTACAATCAGCAGAATTAACAAACTGGAGGGATGGAATCACAACTAGTGGATTTAAAATTTCACAGAATTCACAATACCAAAAATTTTTAGTTCAGTGCTTGCACCTTCCTTAGTCCAGGCCTCCTTTCTACCTCTTTGGTAGTCCAGGAGGTAGACTGGGATTAACCTCTGTACTTCACCTGCCTCCCATATTGGGAAACATTATTTGAGAACACAGGCCAAAGTCTCAAGTCTTTAACACTCAGCTCTTAACCTGTTTATCAAAGAAAGAGAAAAAGAAAATCAAAGGGTAAGTAAGGAGGATACGAAATCTGATCAGCTTTGTCCCACTGATCAATTTCAGTGAACTCAGTACCTAACACTGAAGGTAGGTGAAGTTCATAAAAAGGTCAGCATTTTACAGAATTATACTTAGCCACTTCTGGAAAGATCATGCTTTAAGCTGTCTTCTCTTAAAATATGAATCATTTGTTTCCCCTCTTATTGCAGACATTATAAAGTAAGTAATACCACCAGGATTACTAACCTAAACTAACCTAATAGCAACCTCTCTGTATGGTCAGAGAGACTATTAAACAACCAACAGAACAGACTTTGGGACATCCTGACATTCATCTTGCTTGTATATATAAGCATCTACAGTACTGTTCAGTAAGAGAAGCTGTTTAGAAACACATACAGGGCAGTCATTTCTAGTGGCATACTACACTGTCACTGTTAAACAGAATTTGAGATAAATCCTCCTAGCTCACTTGGTCAAGATGCATTTTTGTTTTTTTCACCTAACTTTTCCACAGAGCTGCCCTTTATTTTGATAATGTTTCAGTGCTTGTACAATTATATCCTTGTATAAACAAACAGCAAAATTTCAGGTAACAAGGGAAATAAACCCATTATCTGCCTACGTAGGATTTTAATAGCAAAACTGCCCCCTAGGAAAGCCAATAATTAAATCACACAAGGTGGCTGTGGTACTCATGATTCTAGTGATTTCTAGCTCCTAAATTGTAACAGGCAATAATTTCCTCATTTGCTCATTTTCAGAACAATTCTGGATGCAAGGTGTGCATTCAAGATTTAACAACTGAAGGAATAATGAGCATGGTATTTAGAAAAACTTAATTAGATTTTAACAAATGAAAAAAATTGTTCTACTGTATTTCAGGGCACTTGTTTTCTCTCTTCTAGTTCCCTGTTAGAAGCTGTCATCTTACAGTTACATTATGGACTATGGTCTGTGAAATATTTATGTTATATTCAAGGGTCACTGGGAGAACAGCTAATGCATTAAGGTGCTGGAAGCACATTTTTACAACAGTACAGTTTATTCTGCAAACATATGGCATGTGTGCAGAATTAATGTTCTGTGGCAGAAAAAAGTCATCTATTGAGGTACAGCAAAGAAAGTATCTCCCTTATTGTTTGGAAGTTGCACACCTGCAGAATTCCTGTACAACAGATATAACATGGAAAACTTCTATAGGGCAAATGAAAGCTCTCTAGTAATCTATATGGCATCTACTATCTTTTTGAGATCAAGAAGGCCCTTTTAGCCTGCTATTAACAATTAGTTTTGGTCTTCTAGGCCTTTAACTGTTGCAGCTTTGTTTTGCCTTTATCCACCTAGTATAGTCTTGTTTCCATAGTAAGATTTTTTCCTCTGTCTGGAAAAACCTGTGCTACTATGATGAAATTTCCTCTAGAGCTTATCAACCTTGCATTTTCACTGGCCAAGCTGATTAATCAAGAACACAAATCCCTGCTCCCACATCATTACCTACCACCACCTGAATGAAAAGCAAGGAAGTTAACAATAAGAATAAATGTGTATAAGAAAATAAAAGCTTACCTGGGGGTGGATGTGCAGGAGGTATTGGTGGATGCGAAGTTTCAATTTTAGGAATTTTGGATGGTGGCGGTGGTTCTAAAAAAACATTTGTTAGTTTTGATTATTGCTCTGCAATATTTTCCAAATTCCAACTCTGGTCTCATGCTAATGATTATCACATCATATTACACTATGCAAAAGTACAGTGGAAATCTTATTTACTAGGTATGTTTAATAAAAAACCAAAATCAACCCTTTGTATAAATAAAGTGGCATCAAGTATCACATGCAAGTCTTTCAAGGGAACGTATGCCTACAAGTTCAAGTGACTTTGGAACTACAAACTGTCCTAATAACAGTAAGTGAAGATGAGAAAGTTTATGTTTTCTAGCCCAAAACTTTAACTTGTAAATAGTTGAACAGCTCTCAGAAGTTGAGCTATGCTCTGCTAGGGAAACGTGTGTCAGAAAGCAAACAAAATAGCAATTGGACAGGAGAGAGGAGGGAGAAGAGAGAGCTGGCTGGAATCTATCTGCAGGGCTACAGGGGAATAAGTGCCAGACTTCCTTAGGAAGTACATCCTAGCTATCCTGAACTACTTTGTTCCAAACCAGCAAAATGAAGAAAAACCCCCAAACAAACAAAAGAACCAGGTATGATCACTGCAGTGAGTCTATATTTCTTTTGCTACACTATTGACACAAAGTGCCTTTTAGTGGCAGCCATGCCAAGAACCAGTGACAAACATTGCTGATTTCCAGCCACACTGCTAGTGCAGATATTTAATGATAAGCTACCTTCAGTCACTTCAAGGCCTCCCAGCTTGCTGAGGAACTGCTCCCAAATGATGCATGGAGTTATACACTGAGAGTTGACTAGTTTAGCAACACTTCTACTGAACAGACTCTATTATGGGACTCTTTGGGCACAGTCATCATCAATTTATTTCAGGTTTTGCAGTTAGAAACATTTTAAAAACAGTTATAGTATATATTTAAGGTACATTATCAGGACCAAACTAGTTTAGAACTGCCAAGCCTGTAAGCAAACAAACTGAGTGCATGTCAGCAAATTACTTACTCTAGTTTAAGCAGTAAAATGGAAGCAACGTGAATAGAATATTAATATTTACCTGCTGCTTTTGTTTCTTCTTTTGGAGATACAGCCTGTTTGAAAATAAGAAAAAAAGGTTAAAAAAAAAAAAAGACTATTGCAGTCAGTCTCTTCTCCCAGGTAAGAAGTGACAGGACAAGGAGAATTGGGCTCAAGTTGTGCCAAGGGAGGTTTAGATTGGATATGAGGTAAAATTTCTTCATGGAAAGGGTGATCAGGTATTGGAACAGGCTGCCCACAGAAGTGGTTCCATCATCATCCCTGGAGGTATTCAAAAGAAGGGCAGACACTTGGGGACATGGTTTAGTGGTGGATTTGACAGTGCTGCATTAATGATTGAAGTTTATGATCTTTAAGATCTTTTTCAACTTAAATGCTCTTCTAGTTTCTTACAACAACTGCAAGAATGCAAGACAAACACTGAACAAAGTCAAATCAAACTGGGATAGCCCAGCTTAAAAGCAGAATGAAAAAGACTGCAAAAATAGCAGGTATTTTATATTCAGCATTTCCTGCTGTTCCCACTGTTGAGTATTATCACTTAACATATTTATCATCCACTGCACATACGTCATGGTCTGCTTCACTGCTCACTGAGCTGCAAACAAGAGGCTTGGTCTCTGTTCCCAATTCTGCTTTGGCCTGTCACTCAACCTTTGCCAAAATCACTTCAGGCTCTTATGCTTTATTTACCAAGACAGAGGGGCAGTGAAAGAGTTGTACAGCGTAAAACATTTCAGAAGCTTTCAGATGGAAAGCATTGTATAAAATCCAAATGTTACGCCAGGATAAAAATGTATGCACACTGAACAAAACCCACAAATCCTCACATCATCCTTCCAATCACAAGGTTTTGGTGGGTTTTTTCTTGTTTCATTGGTTGTTGTTTTGTTGTAGGTTTTTTTTATAAACAACCACAGATAAGGGAATAAAAAATATTCCCAGATTACAGGGCCCTACTGAGATGACTACTTCATGGTTTCTGAGAAAAGCAGAGAGCTTAACTGAAACTTTAAGTACAACTATATTTAGAATGAATGATGAAGGTCAGAGAGGTACAGTATAGAGCTTCTCTGTCTTT
Organism: Thryothorus ludovicianus; assembly: GCA_013397245.1. Taxonomy (NCBI): domain Eukaryota; kingdom Metazoa; phylum Chordata; class Aves; order Passeriformes; family Certhiidae; genus Thryothorus; species Thryothorus ludovicianus. Next base: position 1,202,485 of record VZTB01016231.1, on the reverse strand, counting down.
TCAATGAAAATATTTTCTTAAGGGACTGTTTATCTCTAGTAGCTTTACCTGCATTAATTGTTCCTCTGCTTCCTTCACTTCACTTTCCACAGCAAGAATGGACACACACTTCAATCCAACTTGAACAGTACTTTTCCTTAATTCTGATGGGTATTCTCAAAATTGTTGCTAATTTTTTTCTGCTTGAGGTAACCTCATTTTTATATTCCTTTGAGAGTAATTTCAATTTTCCAGACACCTTCCAGCTGCTTTCCTGCTTTTTAAGGACAATCTTTATTTTACCATTTCAAACACAAATACTTTTTCTTAGTGACTCTCACAGACTCATCTGCTGCCTTCATTTTACTTGGATGGTCTTTTCTTGACTTTCTAGCACTAAATTCCATGCCTGTAAAACTGCATCAGTGCTCCCTGCACTTTCAAATAGAAGCAAATCACTACTTGTTCGATCTTTTCAAAAAAATCATTCATTTTGTGAAGTCAGTTGATCATTTCATGTGACAAGCAATTCAATTACTGTGCATTTGTTAATATGAAGCAGTATCAAAAAAAAAAACCAGCACCAAATTATACCATTGCAGTAGAACAAGAAACTAGAGCAAAATAACTCAGGACAGGCAAAACAAACATGAATTTAAACTGCATTTATGCTAAACAAACAATAAAAAGAATAGAGCAGCAACAATTCGCAAATAATAGCAGCTGCTAAAATAGAAATGAGCATTTATTTGGTCATTCTACTGCACTGCAGCTTGTACTGTCTCAGAACACCTGAGGGTCATAATAATAATAAATTACTAACATTATATACTGTCACACTGATGGGTATTTAATACTTTCATCTAATCTATACAGTGGAACTGTTTCTTTACTGCTGCTTCTATGAGATACAAAATTGTTCCCCCTAACAATTTCTAGTTTAATCTGAATGAAAATAGTATTTACATCTAGTGATTCACCAGTATATTTTTAATGAAATCAACTGAAAATCTGAGTGCTCTTCACCTCTAGAGATGTAGAGGATGTGTAGACGCTTTAGACATCTGATATGGGTCTGTAAGTCATGGGCCAAAGCCTCAGCTGCTTGAAAGCATCTTGGCTCAGTAGAAGGTAACGAAAGATAAGAGAGTTCATGTAAATTGAAAATCTGGCCTCCGGGAACAAAGTGAATTTCTGTTCTGCACAAACCAAAGGAGAAGTCATGCAAAGCCCTATTTATAGAAGCAGGCAAAGATTTCAAGTAAGGTTTATGGCACATCTAACTCAGGAACATTTTAGAAGCACCAAGTAAACACATCTTGTTCTCCCAGACTGCTTTCTGGATAAAGAACAACTTTGGATCACCACATTTACTTTTCCCAAATTCATGCTGCCTGTGCTGTATTCCTACAAAACTCTTTTGAGTTACCCTTTTCTTTTTATTTGTTGTGGCTGCTTACAGTGTACTATTTTTTCCCTTGATTAATAGGTGATGATCTCAAACTAATTTGAGGAACAGGTAAGTTTCACTGATGGCTTGACCAGAGGGGACTGTTCAAGAACAACAGAAACTATTCATGCAAAAGCATCACTTTTTTCCATGAGATACTTCACTAACATATAAGATGGGACAAAATCAGTAGTACTGTAATGGTAGATCCTTTACAGGAATGAACAAGCATTTATAACAACTTAGATGGCACACATAGGAAAAAGCAAAATTGTTATTAATAGTTTCTGCTGTGACAAACTATCCTAGGCATTTTTGCCCAAGAGAAATAGCAAGAGATCCTACAGGTCTGACAACTCGAGCAGAATTTGTGCTGATGGCATAAGAAGTATGAGAACCAATATATAATACCTATAAAGAACTCCCACACTTTTCAAATCAGTTAATAATATTATCACCTTTCTATCCTGAACAATGTTAAATTTCAGTGCAATATCTAAAAATTTCAGTGCAGGCCTTTTCCTCTAGTAAGCTCTATCCCATACTTAGAAGACCAAGGAGGTAAATTTTTGTCTTTTTTGGGTGTCTGCCAACAAGAAGATGCTGCTCTCTTCCAATTCCATTTCATTCCAATACTTGCTGCTTACTCCTAGATTTGGTTTGGTTTTTTTAGTTTGTTGTTTTGTTTTTTTTCCCCTGATGTCTGTTCTCTAGTTTGAGCATGCATTAATTACAAGTAAGAGCAAAAGTTAGAACAAAAAACAAAATTTACATCCTAAATGGACTTGTTCCAAAGACTGTACTTCTGAAAACACTCCTCTTGCTAAGTACATGTGAAAGAAGACTTGGGTAACACTTTTGTCCTCATCAGCATTGTGCACATCTCTACATTCAGGCGTGGCACAAGAAACCCCCCCTGAATTAAACTGCTTAATAGAGAAAACAACAAAGTTTGATAGCCCAGAACCACAAACATTGAGAACCTGAATAGCTCATGTTGACTAAAAGCTTCTCCATGGCTTTGTGCTCAAGTGGAATAAGAATGTCATATGCCAGAACTGTAAAGGCTGCTCTGCATTAACAAAATTGCCACATAATCAAGGAAAATCAACTACACAAAACTAATTACAAGGCTCATTCTTAAGGCAAACACAAGTCTGCTGCACATTGTGGCCTTTAAATCAAATGGGCATCAGATCAGCCTGAAAATAAATTGCAAGTTAAAGTTCAACTTACTGCTGGTCTTTTAATCTGTCTAGGAGGACTTGATTGAGGAGAGGGCTTTTTAGATTGCTGTGCTTGTGTTTGCTGCTGCTGCTGCTGTTGCTGTGCTGACTGCTGTGACTCTTTTTGCTGCTGTGTCTGAGATTGCTCTGAACTCTGGGATTGCTGTGACTGCTGTACTGTAGGTGCCTGGGGTGTAGACTGAAGAGATGGTGGCTGCTGCAACTGATGAGGAGTATGATGAGGCATTTGCTGTTTTCCTTGTGAGTAGAGATCCAGGATCTGATGACAGATATCTTAATAATAGAGAAAGAAAATTCCAAAGTATTACAACCTTATAATGTACAAATGCACATTTAACAAAATTATCAACTCTGATTTTTACTGGACATCAACTTTGGAAAAATTAATTGCAAATATTACTCATCATTATATTGAATAAAATAACTATTTAAAAGCAGGTTAATTTTTAACTTATATTTGCATTTCTGAGTTTCTTCTGCCTATCCTGAGCAATATGTACACGTATATCCACACTTTTTAGAATAACACAGTGTCTTGGCAGTAATACACTGTATGTCACTATTTTGTGCCTGGAGAGCCAGGTAACCATGCTCACAGGACAGTAGTACAGCAAGAATGCAAGTGGAAGAAGAGTGTATGTTAACATGTGTACATGTCTAGTTAGGCCAGTCAAAAAGTTTTAGGAAACTAAGCAAAGGACTAGTACTAAATTCTTCTTCCAACATTTTAGGAACTAAAGGTCCCCCATAATCTGTTTATCATTCATGGTACATCACAAAAAAACCTCTCTTCTAGCATAATTTGGTCAAAGAGATCAATTGTCAATGGGAAAGGCACTGGAAATCAGGCTCTGTGAGTTTGTAGAAGCACTTATTTAAAATGAGGAGTAAATAATCATTATAAAAATAGAAAACACACCACGACAATTCAGGCTAATTAGATGTGTTATAAACTAAACAAATTGTAAAGCAAACATTGAACAAAAGACTAATCATGATGATTTGCATGATTATATATGCTTCTAAGCTAAGCCAGTTAAATTTAAAACCTGATTAAGCCATAGCACATTTAACCTGAGTCACGTATTTGACACAAGATTATTTTGACTGAAACCCAGATAAAAAGCTATTTGCATTTATTTATGGCCTAGGCCACACAGTTACAAGAAATGTTGTGGGAAACAGTTTTCATACCTTCTAAAACATCAACAGGAACATCTTGGACAAACTGCTCCCACCATCGCCTGTACATTGGCTTTGATGTCCATTCCTGTATTTCAAACTTACATAAACGACCTGCTAAGTACATAACTGCAACAGCTATGATCTCGGGCTCCCACTGCAGGGACAATGTAGTGCAGAGACTGCAAGAGAAAATCAACCAAAACAAAACACAACTCTGGAGATTACCTGATTGTCCAAGTGTACTTTAATGTACAGCAGCTATAATTAACAGGGTATAAAATCCCACCCTAGTTCTAACTTCTTAGGCAATTTTAATTAGGAGTCTGGTTAAACGAAAGAATTTACAAAACTAAACTATTTCTGGACTACCACTGTCATGAAGTAAGGTCTCAAATCAGATTTTAGAGCTTCCAAATGTTTGTCAATAAAATGTGAACAAATACTAGAAAAAAAACACCTAAAACTCCACAGAATAGCCAACTTGTAAAGCAAATTGTCAAGAGTAACACAAGTTTTAGATCAACATACAAAAGGTTATCTCTTGAATAGCCTTTGTTAAAGCTAATGCTAAAATAATTGATGTTATTTGTATTACTGATATTAACTAAGTTTCTGTGATAATCAGTTACTATTTCCCAATGTCAATTTTAAATTATGAAATATGTTTTCTCTCTTTTCTCCATAGATTCTGCAACATATAATGTGCTTACAGAATCCCCTGTTCTAAAGGCCTTCAGTTCAAAGCACAGAATTATTTTCTCAGGATCCTACAAACAAAGTAAACTTCTAATATGGTCATATGGTGCCTACTAAGTAAGCACAATATAGCCTCTTCAGAACAGAGATAATTATTATACATGATTTGAAACAACCCCCACGACTTCATACAAGTGTTTTCCTGAAGTGCATTTTAATGGTAAGGGTTTTTTTAAATATTAAACACTATCTAATTCCAAGTACAATGATGTCCAAACTTTGATGGATAAAGTACAGTAGTTTGACAGACTTAACAGTGACAGTAATGCTGTAATTTTGTTCTACCTGTAAGATCATCACCTGCAAGACTGACAGCAGCTGAAGCAAACATCTCTTGAGATCCACATAAATTTTGGTCAAATTAATTTGGAGAGTTTAGGTGGCATCTACAGAATCTGAACCCACATAATGTCATTTCAAATCAGGCATATAATTAAATTCACTTCTTTTTTTATGATGCTCTACTGCAGTAGGCATAACTCAAAGCTATGTACTCCCAATTTCTGGACAGTCAGACCACTTACACATTGTCTTATGGTTTTCCTATGGAAACAAAAAATAATATTTAAGTCCTTAATGAATTAACTCGCCCAGGTCTGAAGAATCCTCCTGAACAAGACTAAAGTGTGTCATGTTGTCTTTTTTTTTAATACCACATGAGAAGTGCTTTTACATGCACTTCCTTTAATTGATGTGATACTTACAAGTTCATTATTCAAGAAATTCTAAATCCAGTAATCCAGTGCTAAAAACTGTATTCCTCAGTTAATTTAATGGCTATTTCACTAATACTAAAATATCACATTAAAAATTTATTGATGAATGTGACAGAATTGAGAAGTGACTTCTTTTTTTCAGAATGTATCATATATCACAGATTTGGCAAGAAGCTGGTTTGTAGCCTGGAGATTTAGAATTTTGTTTGGCCCTTTCAAACAGTAAGTTTCTTTTTAATGCAGCCCTAAATTAGTATCACAATATTGCAGAGGTCTTACTGGTCTACTTCATACACATTCCAGATTCTGTACTCAATGGAACTATCACAGTAAAGATGGAAAGAAAAACTAGGAACAAGGACCAAGAAAACATGTAACAAGCACAAAATAAAAATTTAAATATTTGTTAAAAAAATATCCAATACCAGAACAAAGTAAGCAACAGTTAACTATTTCACTTCCAGAATGTTTCCTAGGTGTATCTTACCTGTCATTGACAAATGTCCATGCCATTTGAACCAGTTTTTGAATTTTATTTTTGTCTCCTGAAAAACGATCAGAAAAAAATTAGAACATAAAATTAGGAGGGACAAACAGTTGGAAATAGAATATTCTTGCACTGTTATTATATTAAGTTCTGGAAATCAGTAACAGGCATTACTTGCTCACCCTGCAATATTTTACCTTTGAGTTGTTTGGCATACTTGAGAAGAAATTGGTATGGATGTTCCACTTGCAAATCAAACTTTATTGTTTGTAGTAAGATTCTTTCAAGTACCATCACTTCTTCCTATAGAGAGTTACAAGGTAACCACAGTATTATTTTTTCTTTCACTCAAAAATATTTTATGCTAAGTATAGAGCATGACTACACACAGCACATCCAGGCAGCCATGTCTGTCTCCAAGGAGAACAGAATTAAATTCACTTTATAATATTATTTTAAACACAGATACTTTTTCTTCACATTTATTTGAGTGAGGACAGGGGATATGGTGTTTAAAATCTCTATTCCTCTGCAGAGGAATGAACTGAACCAGACACAGCATGACATTGCCAGATACAAATTCACAACAAAAATATATGCTGCACCACATTTCACTCAAAAGTTTCAAGTCCTTCTGCTGCTTAAAATAAGTAAATTTTAAGAGAAGCATAGTTGTGCTAAGTCAATACTGTAAACAAAAAAAACTTCTCAATACTTTTGAGATCTAGTTGTCTTATTTAAGATTCACTATGAATTACTTCCTGAAGTCCCAATCAGGTGATTTGTGATTTATGTCTTGGCAACATTTCTTGCTCTGGCTGAAATTACTCAAATTTACTTTAATTTGCAAAATAATAGCAGAACTTACATGAAATAAAATGCAAACTTTTTATGTAAACAATTATTCCAGTAAGTTTTCAAAGCTACTTGTATTAGGAAGATTACTTTCATAGCTACCAATTACCCAAAAGAGACATAAATGCATACTGAACATCTAATTTCATTTAGAACAACTGAAAATCAGTCAATGCTCTATTGAATGTGTGTCACTTTACTACAGTACAACAGGATGAAATCAATTTCAACATGACTATTTTTACCTTTGGGTCATCTCCAAACTGCCCAAACTGTACATCATTTAGCAAGCTACGAGCTGTTTTAATTATGTCTTTACATTTCTTGGGTGTTTCTTCAACCTTTCCAGCTAGGAAGAGACAGCAGGCTCCTGTCACCTAAAAAAAGGCAAGTGCTTTCAAAAAGTAGTTTGCATATAGATATACAATACACTGTGGCATTATAAAAGCACTGTCAGTTTCCATTAACAGTTCTGTAGAAGTCTCCCAGGAAAGACTTAATGAGCATACTAATTTCTAATTTTAATATAGTGTTAAACTTCTATTTTCTCAGAGGAAAAATACAGAATTTGGAGGACTGTCTATTATATACAACTTCATTTCAAGGTCAGAAACTCAAAGCACAATTTGTTGTCTGTCAAGCAGTTTTAAAACTGTATTATACTTCTTTTTTTCTTTCAGGTAATACAGAAGGGCCAGCACTACAGCTGCTACTACTAAAGAATAATGTGAGCAAATCATAACTGCAATATCAATATTTCTGAGCATAAACAGAAATGTGCAAACAGGCAAGAACAACAAATTTTAAACTCTAAAATTTAAGACAAAATGCAAATTTTCCATTTTTCTGTAATGAACAGCAGTAGTAGTACCCAAGTGACTACTCACCATTTCAAATAGTCCCTGCCTAGTGCAATTATTAAATTAAGTCACCAATATTCTAAATACTTACATATCTTGGGAACTGTTTGAAGGAATGAAACATATAAAACCGATGGAAATAAATTATTCCAGTTGCTAGAGTGTCATAATGTCTGTGGTGCAGATTAAGGACTTTCAAACAGCACATAAAACAAACATGAAACCAAACATGCACAATGGATTCTGCTTTATCAAGTACTTAAAGCAATTGGCTGTTCAGTGACCAGTTAGAAAACACAGCAAGTAAAACAGGAGCTTTAGAAAAAAACAAAAAGCCACAAAAGCCCTTAAAGCTGTGTAAATACTAAGATCAGACCCAGATGCAGCTGATATCTGAAGCATTTGCTCTAAGTGTGCAAAGTCCTGACTGTATTTACAAGAGGATGCATGTAAGGTCATCCCTGTGTTGCACCATACCAGCTTCAGAGAAGGTCAAACCCAGCAGCAGGCACGTGAAGGAACAGAACAATTATCACTTCACATTCAAGTGCTGGTGTGGAGTAAAGTTACTATTCACACCTACAAGAGCAAATAAAATCTGAACATGCTCCCTATTCTTTACTTTAAGAAAAGTAAAAATTTTATCTTCACCATGCTTTATTAAAGAAAGAACTAAGGAGATTAAAGGAAGCAGAGGAATATAGGAAGCAGAAAATTTAAGTGAGTGGGACAGTCGGGAGAACTTATACACAGAGTTGTAAATTCCAAACCAATGAAACAAAAAACAGCCATGATTGGGGAAGCAGAGGTTAGAAGCCCCAAAGGCACAATCTAAAAAACTGAGGGAAGAATTCAAAATTTGAGAAGTCATGTAGAGGCCTATACTGAAACACGGAGTTTCATAACTCACACAAGTTACTCTCAATAGGAAAGTTTGTATCATCTCACTTCCCTTGGCCAAACTGGAACCTTGTTTATCCAAAGAATGGATAGAAATGGTGTTGGAACACATTAGGTGTGTAAACAGAAATATATTTTTGATTAATAATTAAACATCTGAACAGCTCAGCATGTCACATTTCTTGTACACTTTATTCTGAAAGCTCACTATTCATAATGACATTTCATACCAACATTGGTTTAAAGGATACAGCCCTAAACGTGTTCCCACATCAAAGATGAATCTGGCCCCTTCCCTGCGGTACCGTGCCTCCGTAGCTGGATCAAGCCCTTCAAGCTGTGATGGTGTGTGTGCCAAATCTTTCTTATCCCAGTACCAGCATGGCTTTGTATGGTCCAGGTTTGCCAAGTTTACAGAAGGGCTGGAATTTTCTTTGTTTTCCTTCATTTATTAAAACAGAATTGTCTTTGCTTTTTAAATTTTCAAAAACAAAGTCTTCAGAGAGTCACTTCAGGACCTTGAAGAAAAGAAAAAAGGAATTTTTTAAAAATAGAGATAATTGTCCCCTCCAGTTCCTGCTCAAAGAGAGTACAGAGGAATAGTGCTTAGCCTTGCTTGTTGGAAAAAACTTTCTCCTATGCTCAAAAACAAGTAATAAAGAACTTTTCCTTTATCCTCCCCATATATTGCAAATACAATAAAAGAAAAAGCCACAGGTTCTCTTTGCTGTTACCTGTTTAATAAAAAACATCAAGAATACATCTCGAACAATAACTCCTATTTCTTAGTAAAACAACTTCCATCTACTTTGTCCATAAAAGTAGGAGAAAACAATTCAGTGATGGCTGCAGAAAGATTTGAAAAGTTAGGGGGATTAGCTGACTGTTGGTAACTAGGAAAGGCACTGGTGAGGTGAGCCTGACCAGCCACTTCAATATCTGCCTGCTCCCAGGGATGCCACCTGGCAGCAGCTTTGTAAAGTGATCTGTACCTGTATTACTTCAAGAAAAAAAATGTATCAGTGATCTTTCACATATCAAGATTATGGCAACCGATGTGAGTTTGTAGAGCAAGGTAGCATCTAAAATCATCTCCCAAAAAAGGCAACAGAATACACTCCAAGAGTCCCCTACTCTCCTGTTTACCAGCACTTTGTGTACACAGATGCAGACCACAAAGCTCTGCAGGCACCTTTCTGGCGTTTGAATTATGACAGCTGTTCAGCCATGTCTTAGCTTAAAGAATGAACACTCGCTGCTTTAATTTCTTTCAGGCACAAAACTGCTCTTACTCCAATCCAACTAACTACAGATACCGTGCACAGATTACTGCAGTCACCTGCAAAGGTTTGCATAACACACAGTGATTAACATATGGTGCAATATATTCGCTCTAAGCAAGACAGGCACAGGAAGACCCAAACTTAAAACTCTTAAAATCAGCTATTACTTTTCGAGACGTTTCCCTTCCGAAAAGGGAAGGAAGATCACGTGAACGGCCACAGAACGATGCCTACAATCAGCACCTCGCTCACCTTCAAAAAGTTTCTCTTTTTCAGAATAAAGGAAACTGTCCTTGCCTCACGGTGGTTTTGGAATCACCTTCACAACTCGTGGTATCGGTCACAGACAGATCTAAATTCTGTCACAAGAAAAAGTAAATGGCTTCTAAAAACTACTTCCACAATCAACAAAAGCGCGCCAGGCCACGACCACACATTCCCATCACATTTACTTGAAAAGTGCTATTTTTAAAAACTGTAACGATCTTTCTCCCTTACAAGACATTTTGCTTTCTAACTTCTAAAGGGCTTAAAAACCAATTAACGCTAAAAGCGCCTGAAGCGACGAGATCTGCTTCTATAAAGGAGCGAAAGCATTTCCGAATACGGAATCAGAAGCGAAAACTATCACCCGTAAACATCTTAAATGAACCATCTCAAACGTCCCAACTCAGACCGCAACGCCCGGAAATAATAAGTTTCCCCTGTCTATTTACGCACCCCATTAAACTGGAGGAGAGTTCCAGAGCTCGATCGCGGCTTTTTTACACCTTACCTGAGAGGAACCCGCCGAGCGCGGCTCCGCCCCTGCAACCCCAACCCGGCCGGGGATGCTCAACTCCCTCAGCCCCGCCCGCCCGCCCGC
>VZTB01016231.1:1164979-1191285 GCA_013397245.1 Thryothorus ludovicianus | reverse complement strand
CCTTCTTCCCCGCAGGAGGCGCCGCTCTTTCCGGACGCCCCCTCCCGCCGCCCCGGGGCGCGCTCCGCGGGCCTCGCCGCCCCTGCCTTTCCCCGCGTGGCCGGTGCGGGGCTGGTCCCGGCCTCCTTCCCCTGGCAGCTGCAGTCTCCGTCGCGGCTCGCCCCGGCCTTTCCCTCTCCCGCTGCCCGGCCGGAGGGGCCGGCGCGTCCCCCGGGTCCGCCGTGGGCGGGCCGGGTTCGTTCCAGCCCGGCCTGCGTGGGTTTCTAGCGAGCGAGGCGACGGCAGTGGCGTTTTCCCTCACCCCATCCCCCCTCGAGAGGCTGATAGAAACGAGAGTAAAGCAAATGGCTTAAAACTGCTTTCCCCATTATGTAGTTATTTAAAAAAAGCAAAAACAAAAACGTGAATCCTCCCTGCTCCTAGTTCAGCTTCCCAAAGAGCCTCCCATGCTCCAGCTCTAGGACTCAGGGGCGTCTCTGCGGGTGTGTGGCTCCTCAGAGCCCTCGTCTGGCTGGAGAAGAGTGCTCTGGTTTCTTTCCCTTCTCACCCCGTCTATAGCCTGCTTTAGTAAAGGGGTTAAATCTTTGGAAGAAAAAAGGAAGGGAAGTTAAAATGAGAATAGATCGTAAGCTGTTTATTGACAGGCGTGTTACTCCTGAAACAGCCTCGGTGTTTCAGCCTTCCCCTATTGCTACAGCAGCTGTCCGTCCCATGAGCCCTTCCTCCTCTACTCACCCAGCAACACTTGGAGAGTTGCTTGAGCTGAGGGTGTGCTTTGCCTTCAGTTCTTAGCAAATTCCTAAATTTTGAATTTGGCATACAGTTTTTTACCTTACATCCAGCTATCAGGACAAGCTCAGTTCTTCCTTTTGTGAGTTGTCCCTCGTGGTTCGAAGCTACTCTTGCCCCACGCTTGGTATTTGCTCTTTTGGATGGACTTGTCCTTGGAACCTAAGCTTGCTCCTGAGATCAAGCTGAAAGTGGATTGTCTTTGTCTTTTCTAAGAGCATGTAATGCAGGCACCTGTCTATTCAAGTGACAGCTTTGTTCTCTGAAAATTGCTACAATGTTAACTTAATGTCTGGCAAGTGTTTTCTGGTTTCAGTTGTTGTAATCTCATAACTGTCAAGTGAAACATTAGTATTTTGTAGGTGAGTAAACAACCGTGGCATTCTGTACGTCCACTATCAGGTTCCTGGTATAAAATAGTAAGCCAGTGTACAAGTTGTTGGAGGGAAAGGCATGATGGGCTCAAAGGCGGGGGTGGCTTCCTGATATTTTTGCCCAATTAAGTAACTTAATATGGTAGGGATTCAAGCATGCTGGCTTGTGCCTTAATAAAGTTTTCGGTTATGTTTAGCAGGGATTGAAGTATATATTGCAGTGCAGTTAAAAACACATTCCTGGCATTTTATGCTGAGAAATAGATTTAGGCTGTTGGGGGAAAAAATGCCACAAATCCCCAAAATCACTTGTAATCTGTATATCACTGTTTCCAGAGATGGCCTGATCTGTTGCTGAAGTCAGATGTGCTTTGAAATAGAATTCTGATTTCAGTATGGTACAGAAATTAAAAATAGACCATATTATGCCTCTCTGTATGGAAAAGTGTACATCTTGATGATGTTTTCATTGTAATAAATCTATTTAGACATGTCTACTGTATCTGTGTGATACTTCATCATAGTGGTACTGGTTATGTTGTTAATTTGCTAAATTGCATAGTTCTCAGCAAGTGAATGTTTCAGTGGTTGCTCTTTGAGGGAAAAAAAGAGGCACTTTAAGGGTACTGGAGCTCTTAAGGGATCTGTATTTTTCTAGTAGGCTGTTGTAGTGCTCATGCATGAGACCTCATGATGCCTGAGGCTTAAGCTTTTGGAAGCTTGAGTGGTTCTGTTAAGTCTGCCCATACTGATGGCTGAAGTCAGGGTGGCTTGCTTTATTCTCAATTAGGAGTTATGTTGTACAAAGTGAGGTTAATATTTTCTAAATTAAGAACGTTATTTAGGAACATGCAGATGAAGACAGTACATTAGGGTTTTTAATTAATTCTGCTAAAGGAATTAGGAAAAGAAAGTTTGTGGGAGTCTTCAGGAGGAGCAAAATTCAAGCAAGGAAATGAAATTACGAAAGTGGGTTGGCAAATTGGTAGAGTTTACCAGCTTCTTTTCTTTGCAGAGTGAGTATTTTTTCTTGTCAAATCGCTGTCTGATGGTCTGATTCAAGAGAGAGGCCAGAGAGTTAAGAGTTTGTTTCCTGTGGGTACTTAGTAAACTGTCTTCCCTAGAAAGATCAGTCAGGTGTTGATAGTAAGAAACACTCCATCTGTCTAAGAAAGCTTTAATAAGAGGTCAAGGGATACAGGGACAAACCTATAGTAAATAATGTAATAGTTCCAAATTAACAAGCTGATAAAAGTGAATTAAGAAATACATACTTTTTTTGAGCTGTTCTGTTGGATATGGACTTTTTTTTTTGCCTTTCAGCATTTTGTGCTATCTTCAAATTAATAATTTCTTACCAGAAGTTTATATTTAATGCATGAGGCAGTCTTGTGCTTAGTATCTAGCTAGGTTCAACTGAGTGGGGAGGGAGATAATGTCAAAATGACAGAACTTCCTTTTTTTAGTAGGTTAGTACTATCTCAAGCGTATGAAATCAGAATACTGTCAAGACATGTTTTCTTTGATTCTAATTATAAGAATAAATGTCTTTTGGAATTTGATTCCCAACAGTTAGCTAAATTTGTTGTAGTTGGTGTTTTTTGTAAGTGTATCAATATTTAGCTAATTTTAGTGGCTTCTTTTGATATTATTCTATTGACTGGCTTCTTCCCAATATCACAGCTTTTAATAGTAAAGGGAATTATTTCATTCTGACCATCCTTTGCTGCATAACTTGTAAGAGACACTTCAGCTTCCTAGATTTGGCTTTAGATGACTAATAATGGTTTTAACTTAGACTGTTATATAAAATATGAGAAAGAACCTCTCAAAGCTAAAAGTACAGCAGGAGTTCTTCACTGCTCCGTAAAAATGGCCCGTTAGTGTTGTCTGGCCTTAGTATTATGTATTTGGAGCTAGGCTTGTGTTTGAAGCAATTAAAAGGTGATTTCATGCCCATGTGTAATTTAACATTGCTTTGCATTTTTGGTCTTGCCCTTCCTCTGCTTTAACCTTCTTTGCTCCCTTTTTCTGTTTTTAGCTGCTCTGCCCTACATTGCCTCTTGCTTGCATCTCTAACAAATGACTATTCCAGTTGCTCCATCTATCCCTGCCCTTCCTTTTCTGCTTCCCATACTGTTCAGGTAGTCTGTTAATCCTTTTTCTTTCTTTGAAATAAGGAAGAATTAGAGCTGTATTCTTTCATTTCAGTTCTGGGTTCTGTGACCAGGCCAGAGCAGCAGACCTGTCACTGCAGGAGGATTCCACCTGTATGTATAACCTGGGCTGAATCATGCAGAGATGTGAATGACTGTGCTTGAGATCAGTTTTATCTCCAGTACTGGTGTTTACAGGCTCTGGAGTTGGCCAGATGTAGGTAATACATAGAGCAGAAATAAAGGAAAAGACATGTTTCTGAGAATGTAGCTTCTAATGTCCTATTAGGAATCAAAATACAATGTTACTTGAGAGATATCATTTTACTTTTCAGAAGGATTTTCTGAGTCTTATGCTGAAGTCTGTTATATACTGGGGGATGACAGATTAGTTGGCTTATTTTATTCTTGGATATATTCCCAATATCTCTGAAGGAATTGGCTAACCTGTCTTGGAAGTGCCTCCAGCCATGTTTGAACACATGGTTTTCAATTGGTGTTTTAATGTAGACCAAAATTGTTTTTGTAATTGAAGATAGACTGTAAAGTCTGTCAATTCTATTCAGTTGCTTTTTTATTGTTTCTGTTGAGAGTGTGATAACCTGCACTGAAAGGAGGGGAGTCAATCTCTGGGGCTCTTGTGTTAGCTATCTGATTCTAGCCTTTTTCATGCAGATCAGTTTGTAGGTTGTCCTTTTTATATGTTTATATGTATTTTAGAATATGATAAATAATGATGGAATCATCTCAATAAAACTAAGCCTCTTACATTACAAATGCTGCCTGTATTTCTTAGTTAATCTTGCTTTGTCTTTAATGCTTTATAGCATTAGTGTCCAAATTTTTCAAGTAGTGTTTGAGCAGATTAGGAAGAGGATGTGGTGTGTGGATTCCATGGAACCTGTATTGCTGGACCAGAAACTTCCCTTATGCTGGGTCTTCCTTGGTGTGCCCATTCTCATGCTAAGCTAAGGGAAGATGAGTCACTTTGTGGGAAGGGGGTGGTGCCAACCAGGCATGAGGTGCAGGCTGTTTCCTGCCCTTGGCAGGTCCTGTGGGGGTTGTCTTTGTGGCCAGTGTTGGAGGTGCTTAGTTATCTTTATTTGATGGTGATTTATAGATGTAGCCACATTATAACTGAGAGAAGGAGATTTTGTATTTAAGAACTTTTGTATTGAAATATTTCTGACAAGGACTTCTGAAAGATCTCCTTTTTACAAGTTTGCCTCTAGGTAATTCAAATGAACAGTGTCTTGATATCTACAGTCATATAATTTGTGTACTGTATGTCTACTTTGTCCCACTGCTCAAGTCATCAGTGAGGATGGTAATCAGGGTTAGTCCCAGTACTAATCCCTGGGGTATGCTGGTGTGACTGGCCTCCAGCTGAACTTTGTGCCATTCACAACAACCTCAATCCAGCAGTGCAGCCAGTTTTCAGTCCACCTCACTGTCCACTGCTTCAGTTGGTAGTTCTTCAGCTTGTCTGAGTATGTAATGGTAGATGTTGTTGAAAGCCTTACCAATGTAGGGATGAACAGCATCCTCTGCTCTCTCATCAAGGATATTTGCTTTATTAGCTTCCCTCCACTCAGTGCTGGTGAGGCCATACCTCAGTTCTGAGCCCCCCAGTGTGAGAGGTGGAGTTACTGGAGAGAGGCCAGTAGAGGGGCCACTGAGATATTAAGGGACTTACCTCATATGAAGAAAAGCTGAGAGAGCTGACACTGTTGAGCCAAGAGAAAAGAAGGCTTGGCAGGATCTTCTCAGTGTGTACAAACACCTGAAGGGAAAGTGGAAAGAAGGCAGAGACAGGTTTTATTTTTGGGGGTGCCCAGTGACAAGAAGTAATAGGCACAAACTGCAACAGAGGATGTTCTTGCTGAGCATCAGGAAATACATTTTTACTGTGGAGATGACTGAGCACTCTTTGGAGACTGAGACTCCATTCTTTGAGATATTTAAAAGCTGTCTGGACATGGACCTGGGCAGTTGGCTCTAGGTGCACTGCCTGAGCAGGGGGTTGAACAAGTCAGTCTCCAATGGTCCCTTGTGGATACCAATAGGCCAATTGAGGAAGAGTCCACACCCCTGGAGGGAGAGCCCTTGGGTGGCATCCTTGTTGTTAGGGTGACTGTTTGGATTCCTCCAATGGGGCTCTTTGGCCATTTGTAGATCTGCTCTACCCCACTGGTCTTTCCCTCTTCCTCTGCCCCGAACCCTCAGCCGATTTGCCCTGATGTTCTGCCCCACCCCCTGCTTTTCCCATATAGTCCCTGCTCCCTCAGACCTTCCCTGGAGCTTTCTGTCCCTGGACCCCTTTGTGGATAGCAGAGTAAACATTCTCTTTGTGGAACCCCACACGGACTCCCGTCCCTTCTTCATCCTCACCCAAGGCTGGATTCACAGGAGAGCTGAAATCACTCTGGTGAAGGCCAGACGTGCCTGTGTGCCTGGCAGTGTCTTTGTAAAGACACTTCTCCAGGAAGGTCATGGCCCTCTACCACCCATGCCCACTTTTCTTTAAAGTTTGTTTTAATGTTTGTATTCCTGATCCTATTTCACCAAAGATAAGTCTTCCTTACATCAGATCTCAAGGCCTGGGATTCCTGAAAGCAAATCTTGTCATTGAAGAAGACATGCAGTACCAGTCTTCCTCTCTGTGTCCCTTGTCATCAGGTTCCCTGGCCCCATTCAGCATCAGACTCACACCTTGCCATATCTCCTCTTCCTTTATCTCCTGATGCACCTGTAGAAGCCATTCTTACTGCACTTCTTGCACTTTGTCCTTTATTAGATTCAACTCAAATGGGGTTTAGCTTTCCTGTCCCCACCCTTGCATGCTCAAACAGTGCCTTGATTTCTCCTGTGTAGACTGGCCATGCTTCCACCTCTTCTGTTTCTTTCTTTGAGTTTTGTCAGGACTGTCTTGTCTGTTGATGCAGGCCTGTCACCTTCATTCAACATCTTGAACACAGGGATGGAGCATTCCTGAGCTTGGAAGAAGTGATCATTGAAAGTCTTACCTTTTAAGAGCTTTATAGTGATGGAATAGTAGCAGAATAGCTTAATTTCCATCCTTCAGTTTTCAGTTGTGTACTCTTAGAAGAAGCAAAAGTCATAGGCTGCTAGAGTGTATTTAAAGAAACCATGAACAGGTGCCCGAGTGCCTGAGTTAACAAACACCAAGTTACCCTTGTGCATCAAATCTCTAGTTCTAGGCAGCTATATAAGTTTTGTTTTAGCATTCAATGTTAGTTTTTTCCACCCTAAATACAACATAATATCATTTATCATTTTCAAAAGTAGGTTGTGTTAGGCATATAGATATTTTTGTTACATTTTTGATACCTGTGCAGACAGCATTTCAGAGTTTGTCAAAATGGTTGTTTTACTGCATTGGTAGTCACTACTCTTTATTCTGATTTTAACATTTGTTTTTCCATACTTTAACTGGGATATGATATGCTTACCAATATGCTCTTTCATTCTTTTGATGTAATGGGACAGAGGTTGATATCAATGTTCATAAGGTTGGTTTTCTTACTTCTCTAAAACCAACTATAAAATGCTCAAATCTTCCAGTCTTAGCTGGTTCCCTGCACATATTTACAGGTTTATTTATTCAGTTTTGTCAGTTGAACCCTTGATACAAAGGCATTTCTTTAAGGCATCTGCATAGTTTCTTTCTTGTTGAATATGTTACTCAGAAATAGCCACTGGCCTATATCTAAAAATCTGTGGCCCATTTCTCCAGGGTTTAGTTTTTTACATAAACAAAACTGACTTTTCAAAATTGGACTCACAACCTTCTGGGCCAGTTTCCACTGCCTTGTGCAGTCTATGGCTTCCATGTGGCATGGTTATAATTGCTGGGATTCAGGAAACTGGTGACTGACATATTTCAACAGTCTTGTTCTGGAACTCCAACTCTAACCCCTGTAAGGCAGCAGCCATTCTGTAACTACTACTGCTCACTTTGGAGGGTAGCTGCTCGTGTTTGGATATTCCTTGTATGTCTTGATGTTTGGAGGCTGTCATTGATGTGTTTGTGTGTGTGAGTGTATGTATCTATGATCTTACAAATCCTTTCTTTGGAAGCTGCCTTTTTCAAATTAAGTGGATCTTAGCAGGAAGCTGAGCTGTTTATGGAAGAATTTCTTTGCTTAAGGAACTTGGTGTGCTGGAGTAGTATTTTAAGACTTGCAGAAAGTAGTATGGGTTGGCTGGTGAGGAAAGAAATGGCTGGTTACTTTGGATGACCACCTACAACGTGTAATCTTCCCCTTTGCTGAGCAGAGTTGCTTTTATAGCATATTAATATATTAACTCTACTTAAAATAGAGAAGCATCCATTCCCTCTGGAGTATGCTGCACCTGATTCTGTCAGTCAGGAGCAAGTAAAATGGATGTTGTCAGACCAATTTGAGAAGCTCTGTGTGCTGATACAGTGAGTACACTGATAGAACTGTAAAACTTAGAGTTGCAGAAAATGGCTGTTGGGTTTTCATGTGGTTGTCAGATTCAGATTGTATCTGTTCTCTGCCCCTATTTCCAAAAGTCAATATTCGAGCAGTTATTTGTTCCCAGCTGATGCTTGGGAACAGTGAGCTCTGTAAGGGCTCATGAAATTACAATTTTTTCATTTGTCAATGCCCTATTTGAAAATAGAATTCCTGTTTTCAAGACAATGATAGATAATATTATGATTCCCTTCTGTTACTGTAGGACCTGTTTCTCTGGCTTACTGAATCTTTGAATTCATGCCTGAATATAAAAAACTGGCCTGTTGCACTTGGAGTTTGGGCATTTAGAAGAAAAAAAAGAGTAAACTAATACAAAAATTGCTTTCTCTGTTCTGTGATGTCTGAGAGTTGGTCTCTAAGTGGTTTGGAGGTATAGTGTAGAGTTTCATATAATGATATGAACAGCCAAAAACTTTGCAAACTCTAATAAACAGTGATTGTAGTCTTAAAGGCAGGGTGCATGCCTAGTTTGAGAGTGGGAAATTAATGTAATGATGCTGGTTTGATTTGTCATACTGGGGTTTTACTGTAGCCCTCCAAGACAGCAAAATTCTGTGCAACTTTGAGGAATATTTTACCTTCTGTAAAGATAAAGTTGTGTCTTTTCCAGAAAACTCTCAAATGGCACATCAGTTTAGTAACAAAAAGCTAGTTTGAGCACATTTCTGCAGCCTTCTGTCCTGACCATATATGACATGTTGGCCTAAGGCCTAAGACAGGAGTGGTCTGGTTTTGGAAAGTACTGCTGCTCCCATAAAGCGTTTTTCTCTAGTGGGTAGAGATTCACCAAAAACACATGCAGCAAGATATCAGGTGCAGCTTTGCTACAATAGCCATGGTGTTTGTATTCTGTCCGTTGTGTCTCTCAGGAAGAATTACTTGGTCTGAGTAGAAGTCATCTCTATCTATTTACATATTTGCCAGACTTGTAGATAATGTAGTGCTATTTGTAGTAGCAGGAAACTTGGCTACAGGAACTGGGAATCATAATGCTATGTCCAGCCTGTCTTGTCTGGAGTCATGCTGCTGGTTTTTCCCTCATTTGAAATTATATTCAGTAGGAACGAATTTTCTTTTTGGACTGATGGATACAAGTATCATCCTGCAAGTGTTGCAGGTGTGACTTGTTGGTTAATGCAATGTCTATTTGTGGTCCTTTATGGCGAAAGGAGACCTGGCAGTGTTGCTGGTGAGGGACACGGGGATGTGGCTGTGGTAGCAGGCCCTGAGGCTGCTGCTTGAACTGGATTCTTGCTGCAGCACAGGAAGCCATGCAGGTCTCAGATTAAATGGAAGATGCAGGGTCTGCAGGGGCCTGGGACTGTTGAGAGTCCAAACTGCTGGAATCTGGCACAAGTGGATTATCTTTGTTGGATGTGCAGGGATGAGATAGGCCCAGGAAACTAGGAAGGAAGGCACTTAGAAATGAAAACATTGAGATCTCAGTTCGGAGGGGTCAGAATCAAGACAAGCTCAGGCTTCCTAGAGGTTTGTAGGAAGACTATAGAAATCTTTACAGCTCTTTACCTGAGAATTTTGGGATACTGCTTGTGGGGTCTGGTCAGCACTACTCCGTGATTCCGTGCATGGCTAACAGGTGCCCGAATAGGTTGGTAAAATTACTAGAGGTGTGCACCAAATTAAGACAGGGCAGGAAAACAGATTCCCAGCAGACATGTTAACAATTTATTAGTATACTAAAGTCAGTTATCTTGTGAAAATATGCTGGTCAGTCTTTCTGCCTTAATACAGACAGGAGGACTTTATTCAGAAAGTTATATGGCCTTCCTGTATACTTTAGAACTGGAGTTGGGAATGTGCTTACTCTGTAATGTGTGTGCTAAAATAAATGTTTAAAATATTTCTGTTTTGGCTTGTGTTGTCACCTGTGAGCATACAAAAAAAAAAGTGCTGCCTAGCAGTTCTCCTATCATTCTGCTAAATTGTGAGGATTAAGATTCTGAGAAGATGATGGCAGTTTACAGTACCATATAGTCTGTATACATCTTGTTTATAACTTTATCAAACATCTGAAAGCTCAGAGATGAAGCTAAGTAACACTTAATACTGCTGTGTCTTTCTTGTTTCTTGGAGCCCAGTAGATGTGTATGTTAAAAGCTTCTTTATTTCAAACCACTGCAGAGTTTGAGTAAACATGGAGGAGACTGTAAGGTCTCAAGTTGCCAACTATGAATGCCAGAAGGTGTGAAGGGGCTTAAAAGAATATGCTGCTTCATTTTCAAGGTCTAGAATAAAAAGATCAGAAAATTGCTGGTCTTTCACCTCAAACTTCTAGACACTTTCTGTAATAATCACCATTTTAACCGCTAGCTAGAGAGTGGGCTTAAGGCAAATGGATTTGGAAGACTTTCTGACAGTTGTTAGGCCCTCAATTACATCACTTATCAGGCATTCATAGCAGAAACTTCCTACATTTTTTTTCAATGTGCATAGCACTTAAATGTTGTCAGAAGTTCCTCACCCAACTGTCAAATATTACTCTTTTGGGATTTAGAAATGTGGAGTGCTTGGTCTGCCCTGGGTGGTTTAAGGACACTAAAATTGCAGTGAATTGAAGTGTAATCATAACTGGGCTTGAGGGCTGTGATCTCTTCTCTAAGGGTTTGCCAGCAAAAGAAGCAGCTCTGTAATAAATGTATTGGTAAAATGTTTCTTTCAAGCTATTAAGGAGTGCCCCCAGAGTATTTCTTATCAATTACATTGCAGGAAATCTGTGCACTGCTACAATTTGTACATTGGCAACCATTGTATGATCTTGTTATACAACAAAGCCCTCAACTTTCCTTGAACTTCACGTGGAATGAATATATATGGAATGAATTGCAGTAATGCTTATTTGTTATTTCCACAAATGAGCAGTGATAGATTTTAATATGTATGTGTTCAGTGAGCTGATGTCAGACTGCAGCCAGAGCAGGAAGGCAGGCCAGGTGTGCCCTCTGTGTGGGTAAAAGAGCAGCACATTCTCATGGAAGTGGAGTGCCACTCTGAACTTTTTGCCTCCATACAACCATTATCCTGTATCAACATGATCTGTTGGGTGTCCTTCAGAAGTGTACAAGGCACACAGTATAATTTAACAGCAAGCCCATTAACTGGCATAACTATTCCCATGTCTTGGAAAAGTTAAGAAGAGGTACACAAATACCCAGTGGAATTCCCCAAACTTGTCTTTTCATTGTTCACACTGGTTTCTGCTGTGGTTCCTGGCTGCAGCCTGGAAGCTCTGGGAATTCAATAAACACTTCTGGACCATATTTTGTTTATTGTAGTCTGGTAGTAATCCTAAACTCTCCTGGTCAGGGTGAAGTGCCACCAGAACTGCCTCTGACTACATCTTTAAGGAATTCATCTGCTCCAGAAGCTTGATGGAACAGCTGTGCTTCATACTCTTAGCTAGAAAAAAATACAGCAGTTACTTTAAAGCTGCTTAGAATCCCTGCTTCTTTAAGGACAGGATATTCCAGGAAGCAACATGAAACTGTAGCTTAATTCAGATATTTATAATTTCAAGCACAGTTTAATTGTGCACACTGGGTAGTGTCAATTCAGTGTCCAAATATAGATGCTTAAGTGGTTTTTTGTTTCCAGCAGTGGTATTGAAACATTCAGCCAATTTAAGTCGGTACAAGATGTGAATGCATAATGAAATTCATTTTGAGGGTAAGAATTGTGCATGTTGCCACATAGCCTAAAACAAGTCTTAAAGCTTATGAAACTTGTTTTCTGTTCTGAATATCATCTTTCCTTCCTCCCTTTCATTAGAGTGATTTGCAAGAGGTTTTTTTGTAACTTGGTGTACGTATTACAAGGACTCTGTGGGTAGCAAGTTCTTCTCAATAAAATGTGGGTGATGTATCTGATGTATGGTTACATCTGCATCACCTGGCTGCTTGGAGGAGTAACTTCAACCTGAGAACTAGGTACGTGAGAAGGGTGCAAGGACTGTGGCCATCCTTTTATAGGATGTGCTGCCTATGCCGAGACTGGAGACGTGGTTTGTCAGTATGGTGGCCCTACATAATCATCTAATTGGAAGGGAGCAGTGTAGGAGGCAGTAGTAAATCATACTGGAGTTGCAGTATGTGTAGAAAGCAGAGGGTAGGCAAAGGTGTTAAAGCAAAAACTAAGCTGTGTTTCAGTGTGTAGCAATAATTGTGGGCCCAATTGCTACTAGACTGCTTGAGGGCATTCCACTTATGTGGAATTATTGTTGCAATTAAACAGTAGTCCTTGGCATTAAGTGTCTTTAGTTTTAAATCTCTTCCTTTGAGACAATCCAGTTAATTGGAATATATGTTATTGCCTAGTTACATGTTATTTATGCTATTGACTATAAGGCAGTTAAAAAAGGATTTAAAAAAAAAATCTACACAGTGATACCCAAGAATATTTTTCTTTGCTGTTTATCCAGGCTCTGTTCCTTCTGCTCTAGCTGTTATGTGAAGCAGGTCACAGTAAATAAGTAGTGATATGTATCAATATGCATCAATCTTTTCTGTGCATTCTGGAGAATTTAAAAAAAAGGTAAATGGCATGCACACACACTTTTTTTTTCAGTAACACAGATGGTGGAATAGGTTAAATTTTTATCAGTAGTTCCTTCCCCCATTTAAAATGGTGCTGCCTCTTTTTCAGTAGTTGAAATTGCTGTGATTCTTAGTGACCAAGACAGAGCTACATTAAATGTACATTTTGAGTTAAAAAACAATTGCCATGGAAATAAATGCTTGGATAGCATTATACTAAAGTCCTAATTGCATGCAAGGTCTTGCCAAAATTTCAAAGCACATCAGCTGTCTTGAACAGGAATAGAATGTCTGCTCTTAGCTGTTCACTCTGGAGCAATGCTTTGAGTGTTACAGTGTTTTGTTGCACCTCTATTAACATAGTATTGCTTGATTTTTACCTTGTGCCTTCATAGTCATCAGTGTGACTTTTTTATTTTGTAAAGTAGTCTGACTAAACAAAACACAGAAAATGGTGATGGCAGGTCCTAGTTTTTGATCTCATTAGTCATCAGTATTGAGATTTCCATAAAGACTCTTCATAAATGTGCCAGCATGGCCAAGGAGTTGCTGTCTGAAATGATGTGCTGAAAAGATTTTGAGCCTTGTTGGCACATTGCAATGGCAAGTAGAACAGATTGTGTTAAGCTATCACAGGACCTATTTTTGAAAATTGTGGATTATTTAGATCTTTATAAAGCCTTTTAAGTACAGCAAAGGTAGCACTAATTACTGGTTCATGTCTTAGCATATGAACACTTTTACTTAAGCATTGTGTAGTATGTATGTGCACAGGATAACGGGTAAACCAAAGTAACTTTCTAACTATAAGTCTTGTGTAGCTATGACATTCTGGCTAATCAGTATTTTGGTCCATATTAACATTTCTGTATTTATGTTTTTACCATTTGGGAAGTTTTCTTATGTGAGCACTGGGAGGCTAGATCTAGACAACAACTAATCTTACTTGTTTTGTAGACTAAACTTTGAAAAAGTTTCTTTTATATGTTGAGGGTGTTTCTTCTGGGATTACCCTGCCATAGCAAACAACTTTTCCAGGACAAAACATCTAAGTAGTGTTCTCAGAAACAACCAAAATGTATTTTACATCTGGGTTTATTGAAGCTTCTGTCAATCATGTGACCATCTTATGCCTTAGCAAACAGCCCGTATGAAGAATTAAGTAAAAAAATGGTCCAGCTGAAAAACAGATGCTTTGCAAGAGCTGGATTTTTCTGAAAAAGTACAAAAATAAAAAATGTTATCTAGCAATATTTTTTTAATTACTTAATTGTTGTTTTTAAAGCAATGGCATGCATATACTGTAATTGTACTCAAACCCATCCTGTAGGAAGAGAAAGCATTCATTTGGAAGCATTAAGAACATGGGCTTATATTTGTAATGATTTTTTTGCCAGTAAGTTCTTTTCATCAGCAAAGGCTAGAGAGATGTTTTCTGTATCAGTCTTTATTTTTTTCCTGTTGGGGGAAAATTTATTCTTAATCAGTTACATTTATTTAGATGATCATATTTTTCATATGGTACTGTGTCTGCTTTAGAGAACAGCAAAGTTTACAACCCCTTGAAGAATAGAGAGACTTGTGAGAAGCAAGTATCCCAGAGAAGGGAGACAGAAGTAAATGGTACCTATCTCTTGAAGGGAATAAAATCCATCTGCTATGTGAGAAAGATGATAAAAGGTATGGGAAGGAAATAACTGAATCAAAAAGACATGAGGCTTTCAAAGACCTTTTTCTCAGGAAGATTGTTCTTGTTAAGAAGTGATGGTGACAAGCTATTTAATTTGCTTTACCTGGGTGACAATATGTTCAGAGTCCTATTGCAAATATTACAAAAAGATCATATGCTTAAATCAGGTCTTTGAAAAGAAAATAAAAGTGAGTTTGTGTATGAAGTACGAGAAGCTGCCCTGGATAATTCCACAGGCTGTCTGAAGAAGGGAAACTTACTACAGCTTTGGGTGACAATATGTTCAGAGTCCTATTGCAAATATTACAAAAAGATCATATGCTTAAATCAGGTCTTTGAAAAGAAAATAAAAGTGAGTTTGTGTATGAAGTACGAGAAGCTGCCCTGGATAATTCCACAGGCTGTCTGAAGAAGGGAAACTTACTACAGCTTAGACTGCAAGAAGCAGTGTGAACATATTGGAGAAAATCCCTCTGTCCTGCTTTTCCTGTAGGTCTCTAAGTAGCCTACTCTTAGTTGCTGTCACTGTTACTTTTCCTCTGGTAAAAGACAGAGTGAGGGGAGAAGAAAAATAAAGGGGACTACAGCAAGGATGAGGACTGTAGACTTTACAAAGAAACAGAGCAGAGTGACTTGTCATATTCTTCCAGGAGATGGTGGATGCTGTTCATTGCAGTTCTTTGTAGATGGGAAGATAGGAGGGAATGAAGTGCTTTTTAATCAAGAAGATTGTAGAGGAAGACCTGTGACTTTGGGAGGGTCTTGAATCCAGGAAGCAGATGCTAGAAAGGGAGGGGGCAATGGTAAGCAGAACCTCATAAGATGGAATTGGAAAAGAAACTGCAGCAGGTATCTGATATTTGTGTGTTCCAGGATCTCTCTGTTCCTGCAGAACATGTGTATCTGGAGCTATGGGTTGCTACTGGAGATAGCTTTCTTGACTTGATGTTCAAATGAGAAGCCTAAGCAGCTGGTCTGTATTTTATATAGAATAATGAGTTCAGATTAACTAGCAGGAAGGGGCTGTGTTTAAGGGGTGGAAGTAGTTTTGGGAGAGCAGAAGATCCTAGGGCACTCTGGTAATTGTGCTGTGCATTGGACTGATTCTAAGTACAGCATCTTGCCACAAGGAGCACGTGTGTCAAAGCTAGCTCTTCAAGGAAATTGTGTGTGTTATGGCTAAGGGAAATGTAAATTCACATTGTATTTTAAGTAGAATGCAGTCGTAAGTGGAAAAAATATAAGTTTTTCTATTATTAGTCTAGTTAGTGCTTTCTTTAGGTCATTTTTGTCAACATTGTCATCAGTGTTACAGAAATACTTCAGATCCCGTTTAAAAAAAAAAAAAGGCTGCCTTGTTATTATTCCTCTATACAATCACAGAAGGTCCAACTTCCATAAGGGCTTGCAACTTAAACAGAAGAACAGAGACATGCTGGAGAAAGAAAATACACAGATAGTGAACTGCAATGACATCTATATTTAGAACAGCTTTTGGGACAAGTTTGTAGAGGAAGTGGTAGAAAAAGGAAAAGGCGTTCATAGGATAGGAGAATTAATAGCAGAAAGAAAAGGGGTGGAGTACATTAAAGGTGAAAGAGCTGGGGGGCAAGGGATTGAATCAGTAACTAATTAGTCATTTATTTAGTGGGAACACTTCGATTAATACCTTAGGAGTGATGAGAATGTTAATGTGGTTTCCAAGTGACATGATGTAGGTGGTTTTCAGAAGAAAACATAGCATTCATTGTAAATGTATAAGCTGAATTTTTCTTAAAGATCACAGATCTCTTCCTCTGCCCACACTGTTCTTACACTTCTTGATTTCATCTATTTGCTATGAAATGTATTTATCTTTTTAGCCACAGTCATAAGATTCAAGTTTAGAAGAAAAAAACAAACTTGATCAGTGGAAGCAAAAGATCACATTCTGCATAAAACTGGTCATATCAAGTGTAAAATTGTGTTCTCCTACAGACAGATTGGAGAGCTCCTGTCAGTTGCCTATAAGCATTAAGCTTGTCCTTTAAGACCCTGGCTTCTTAACATATGTTGATAGAAGAGATGATACACTTCCCTCTCTGAAGCAGAGGGGAAAAGGACTTAGGCTAGGCAGTCAAAGTAGAAAAAGAAATTACAAGCCTCGTTTTTGTGCATCCCACTCATCTGTCCTCCCTTTTGATGCAGCCAAGGAACATATCCCACAGCCACCTACAGTACTCACCTCTCCTTGCTCCTTGCATGGCTTGAGAATTCCCTTGTCTTCTCCTTGTCTGCCCTTGTTTACCCATATGCATTCTTCTAATACAGATCCTAGATCTGCACCCCTCTGCCATCTGTGCCCATATGTGCCAAGTAGATGCATGGAGTGGTAACTCTTATGTAATAATGAGAACATAACGTAATTAGCATCTACAAGGATCTGAATTAAAGAAGATGCAATGTTAAGATACTGCATTGAAATGTCCTGAGTCCTTGAAGTAAAGTTAAACTTGGGAGTGGTAACTTGCTGTGGAAATTCCTGACTTGGTTGGTATTGTAAAAGCCTGGCAATTTTTTTGGTAGGTGGTTTACTGCTCTCTAAAGTAAAAAGTAATAGCTGAAGCAAATAAGGCTTGTCAGTTCTCTGTGCTTCTCAGTTTGTCCTGCTTCACCCATCAACTTGTTGGATGTTTTCAATCACCTTTGGTGGAGTGGGAGTGCTCTAACAGAACTTGACCTGCTTGCTCGAGGAAAAGCTGTGTTGAGAAAAGCTCACCTGCTTGGCCTGTTTCCAGTTAGTGCCACGTGTGCTGGGGGTTTTGCCCAACGTGCACAGTTATATTGAAACCTGCAGAAGGAGATGCTGCCTGCCTCGTGTGCTTGTGTGGGGAGGGAACAGAAAGCAACACGGAGTCCCAGGAGAGACAAGGAGGGTGACAGAGCTCTGCAGAGATTCTGAGGCCACTGGAAAAGAGAATGAGATACACATACAGAAGAAATCAGACTCCATGTAGTCTGCATCATTCAGGATAAATTTTTTAAAACCAGAACAGTTAAAAATCAACATAGTGTTTACTTAGTGCAATGACTATATTCACAGTTTTGTTTATTCAGTGCAATGATCATATTCAAAGTTTTGTTACAGAGGTTGCAAACTTTTACCCAGTTAGAGAGAGGGAGAGGTAGGTGTCTTTACAGTGCTTAATGATACTGAACCTGTTGGTTGTCATGTGTGTGCAAAAAGCTGGGAGGTTTGTTAATGATTAAATGGAATTTTTTTTCTGATCTATTATTTGGTAAGATCTGTATTTTACCATGCAAGCTTGACATTGCTTCCATAAGGAGATGTGCTCCTGTGAAGAAGTCAAATTCTCTAATACCATAAATATTAGGTTTCTTAAATAAAATGCTAAAGCAGTCGTGTTTTGGTTTTTTTAATAAAACAATAAAAATGCATTCACTTGGTGGTAGTTCTTTAGTACTTCTGGAGCTTTGTGTGGATTTCTCCTCGCTACCTTCTAAAGCTATTAGGTGAACGTGCTTAGTTTTTAAAGCTGTAAGTCAAGAGGAGGCATATTTTGCAGCTCATTAAAATATTATTTTTGTGTGTGATGTGGAAACCAGTTCAAAGTCTGACCCAACGCAACTGCTCTTTCATTAGAGAGGGAGATGGATCATTTACACCCTCACTGCCAGTTTTGGCATGATTCTCTTTGTCAAGCCAGCTGATACACTATATTTGGAAATGTGGCTGTGTTCTGTATTACTAAGCTTATTCATCATTGCTGTCAGTGTACTCACTCTTTGGAGAATGCTTTCAGGAATTTTCAACAACGTTCATTTGAAAGAAAACATGGCGTAGTACTTAAAAACTATTCACCAGAATACAACCAGAAAGCCAAACTCAAAAAGAAAAAAAAAAACCCAAATTGCTTTTCCACTGAACTGTGTGCTGCTACTTCAGACATCCTTAAAGATTGTGGTTCAACTGCAGGATTTGTTGTTTTGTTTCTCCCCACACAGTGCAGCTGTATTTTATATACTTATATATATTTTATATGTATTTATTTCTTCGTTTGTTGTCACACAGGTACTGGCAAACACCCCTTCTTTTTCATTGCCATGTCAAAAAGGAAGGTTCATACTTTGTTTCTTTCTGAACAATGGTTTTAGTCACTTGCAAAAAAAAAGATACTTTTTGTCTGAAATTTTATTTAAAATGAAAAATATACTTTTTTTTTCCCCTGAAGTTATAAATATTGATTGGAATTCTGGGATTTTTTTAAATTTGAAATTTATCTCTCAAATCTGTTCCATGAACTGAATTAAAAAAGGTAGTTTCACAAAAGAAGCACACTTTCTCCATAGTGGGTGTCTTGCTATCATTATGACCCATCATTTGCTGGTTAAATACAGCAGAGCACTCCTTAACTAAAAACCTTTTTCACAAACATGAAATTGGATGAAGTGTTCTGTTAGATTTCAGAAGTTTTGAAAAAACATTCATGATCTATTTTTAGATTATATATTTTATAAGATATAACGTGTGACTTTTTAATGGTACATAGACTTCACTGTGCTGGTATTTGGAATGTGTTTTCTCGGCAGCTATGTATAGCAGCAAATCCTTTCAAATTATGGCTCTTACTAAACAATACAGCTGTCAAATGCATTAGGTTTAAATAGTTATATCTGTTTCAAGTAACTGAACAGTGAATGAAGATAAGTATGTAGGAAGTAGAAACCTGTTTTTCTGTTGGTAATTGAATCAAAAAAAGTACAGTTTTGATCAAAGTAGAGGATTCCTTAAAAGGAAATACTTCCTTAACCAGATATCTCAAGATATTCTGATGGTTTTGCTTTTATTTTTTTGTGTGAGAGAGACTTGCTGATTTAATCATGCATGCAGAATATTTTCTCTGTAGAAATTCTGATGGCTAAGAAGCAATAGTTAGACAGGATGCATGTATCAAAGGGGGGAGCAGAGATACTTACAGAGCTTATTTCATATTCATATACTGATAGCACTGCACTGAAAAAATGCATTTCTGATTATGATGCCATCAATCTTATGAGTTCTGTTCAATGAACGTGTTTTTTTATATGCTATGTTTGCTGTGTGTTTTTTGAACATCAGTAGTAGCTGAGACATACTTTGTATTAGCCTTGAATTTCTTACTTGTGTAGACCAGATTTCAACTGGATTTTTTGTTTTGGCTTCTGAAATAATACTTATCTAGGATGGTAATACAAATACAAAGTATTCTTCAAATTTTCCTTCTCATTGTTTTTGGGAAGCTGAAGTTCACATCCTCTGAAATCAGCTTTGTCTTCAGACATAATTCTTGGCAATGCTTTCATCAGAATAATGGATTCTTGCTACTAAAGAAATTTTTCCTTGTATTTCATACAAGGAAAAATTTAAAAATTAATACTGACTGTGTACCATATTTGAACAGCTTCACGTATCACTGTTCTGAATCCATGGTAGCACTTTTCATGTCTCCATGTATAATACGTGCACAGTTTTCTTTGTTTTTTTTCTTATAAATTTACTGATGGAAGTTTTTATTTCCAGCAGACAATTTCTCTCAATACAACGTTAAAAAAAAAAAGAATGGAAAGAAAAAAGCCTGCAGTATATTGGTAGTTGTGTATACAAAACATTTGCTAAGATTGTTTTTCTCCAATTTATTGATTAATTAACTTGCTTCATTCTTGAAAATGAGAAAACAAAATCCTTCAAATTAATTTTGCTTTTTCAACCTACATATCCTAATTCTTGTGAGTATCTTGATATAAACTATAGGTCATAATTTATAAGTTTTATCATGAAGTACATGGAGTGTTAGTGCTTTAATTTTCTGATGGTTCTAAAGATGCAGGGACTTTTGCTTAGAGAGAATGTAGAAAGCATTTGTATGAATCAACACAGAACTGCATTGTTCTTGCTCTTAAGATTTTGGACTCCATCTCCAATCCTGCTGTTGGATCCATTACAGACCCATATGACTTGATTTTTCTTAAGAGCAGAAGAGTCTAAAATAAATATATCAGGATGGTGTATGGGAGAGGGGAACACTCCAGTGAATACATGATGTGCAAAAAAAGTCTTTGTGAAGAATGTACTGTGAGAAAACTGCTTGGGAGGGGATGGGTAAAGAAAAAACCAAACCAGAACACAAGACTATTTGATGGGAAGACCATAAAAATAAACTCTTAAGTTCATTTTTTGTTGATATTGTTATTCTTTATCTTTGTCTCACACTGCATTATAGCAGGTTGACCTATTATATTGATCCTATTTCCAATGAGTACAATTATAAATTTGACATGGATTGCATAATGAGTGTTACTGCCCCCTTCATCTGAGGTGAAAAATATTAAGAAATCTCGTATCAAATGTAACTGTTTGTAGTAGAGCAGCACCTTTCAAGAGGATGTCCAGTGTTCATTCACAAACATCAAGAGAGGTGATCAGACAGTGGCTCTCACATTGCATCTGTGGGATCTCTCCTGACCAGCTGCATGTGTGGGCTTTTCATGGTAGAAACTATCAGGAAAGTAAGTTATGCACCTTAAGAGGGACTGATAAAATTAAGGAGCACAGGTGGGTTGTTTGAGCTTCTGACATCTATCAGAGAGTGCTAAAATCAGGGGACTGGATATGCCCACAGTTTCTGTGTACTCAGAACTCTTGTTCTTGCACTATGTTTAATGTCAGAAAAATGAAAGACTCAGTTTCTTTGCCTTCCCTTTGGAAAACACTTTATAGTTTTGCTGTACTTTTTTTCCCTTTTATGAGGTGTTGCTTTTCAGTTTTTAGCTCCTTTAATTTTGAGTTAATAAGTTAACAATGTTAACTTGGCTTTCTTCCTGATCTTTCAAAGTTACTATTTAAAATAAACCTTGGGTTTGGTGGGTCTTTGTTCTCTCTAATCATAAAGGAAAAGGAAAGAAGCCAGATTATACACCTTTCCTAGTAGAATTTTCAGCTGCTGGTCTATACATTGCAGTATTAATACCAGTTGCCAAAGAACAAAACTTTTTGGTAGCATATGAGAGGAGACATTTAGTTTTGGGTCAGCTAACTACATTGGCCAAGGATAAAATTATTCCTTTTATATATACAGAATGCTCAGAACACCTGGAGCCCAAAGTACTGCTTCTGTACCGTGATTTTTGCATTTTATGGACTTTACTGTGCAGTGTGTTATAACTGAAAGCTGCTATGGCTGGGTGATCTTTATGACTTAGGCAGATGTTTGAAATCTTTGAGATGTCTGAAGTTGTGACCATGCCTGTCTCTCTCCCATCTCACTGCAAAGTAAATAGACATAGAACCTTCTATGCTGTGCAGAAAGATGTTATTTACTGTATAGATTACTTATAGAGATGAAGACTTCAGTTGCAATAACCTGTGAAATTGTAGGGAAAAAAGTAGATCTGGAGATTGAGAGGCTCCATTTTCTGCTTTAGCTTCCAAGTTAAATAAAGTTGCTTAGGGCCTTAACCAAGTCAAATTTTTAAATTCTCCAAGATTGATTAG
This sequence comes from Thryothorus ludovicianus, assembly GCA_013397245.1. Taxonomy (NCBI): domain Eukaryota; kingdom Metazoa; phylum Chordata; class Aves; order Passeriformes; family Certhiidae; genus Thryothorus; species Thryothorus ludovicianus. The sequence goes on along the minus strand of VZTB01016231.1, from coordinate 1,169,669 downwards.
AGATGCTGTTAAATCTCCATCCTGTTCAGTGCTCAACCATCCTCAGGATGAGGAGTTTCCTTATGTCTGTGTGGAATTTCCTTTGAGGCATTGTGTGTCTCTTGCCTGTTGAGTTTTTGCTGTGTTTTCCAAGAATAATCTGCTTTCATCTGTTGTATAATTCCCTGTCACATAGATGAAGGCACTAGTGGACTCCTTTTCATTTGCAGACTGAACAAATGATGTCTTTAATCTTACATGTTAGCCCTTTTAGTGGTGTTCCTCTGGATGTGCTCCAGTTTGCCAGTACCTGCTGCTCTGTGTGGCCCAAAGCTGCAGTACTGGACATGTGGCCTCACCAGTGCAAGCAGAGGGGAATAATTACTTCTCTTGAGCTGCTGTTTTATGCTCTTGCTTACGCAGCTCAAACTGCAGTTAGTTTTCACTGGTTTATGGGTGCTGGCTTTTGTTGAACTTGCTATGTCCCGGAGTCTCCAGATCCTTTTCTGTAGAGCTGCTGCTGGTCCAGTCTGCAGTTATGATGCTGTATATGATTTTTCCTTCCCAAATGCAGGATACTTTGTATAACTTAACAAAGTCACTTCTGGCTTCTTCTTCAGTTAGTTGAGGTCATTCTGAATGCTGGTCCTGCCCTTCAATATGTTGGCTGCTTTTCCCATTTTTTATTGTCTGTATATGTGCTGAGGATCCTTTCTGTCCTAGCATCCAAATGTGGTGATCTTGGCCAGTATTGTCTGCTGAGAAATACTGCACCTTATCAGTTGACATAAAGGATTATAGACTAAAGCCCTTTGAACTTCATGATTCAAGGAATTTTTTACCTGCCCATTCAGTCCACATCTCCTAAGTTTGACAGCTGGGGTGCTGTGGAAGGTAGTGTTAAAACCCTTGCATAAGTCAAAGCACTGGCAACCACCAGCTCTTCCTGGTCCATGAAGCCACTTACTCTACTGCTTAAGGCAGTCCAGGGTTTGCCTTTAGAAGTCCCTTTTCTGATTCCAGTCACATTTATGTCTATCATGCCTGGAAATAACTTCCTTTTAGAACTCATTCTATATTTTGTACAGCAAATGAGATGAGACTCACTACTTTCTAGTTCTGTGTGTCCTTTGCTCTCACCTGCCTCCACCTTGCTTTTCAGTTGCATTTTGGCTTTTTGACTTTAAGTTACCAGTTTCCTATCATGAGCAATTACCATGGCTTTTCAAAGATGGTATCCAGCAGCCTTCCAGAGACATTGACTAGCTTTTTTAGTACTTTGGATGTTTCCCATCTGATTCTCCATACTTGCATAGGTACAGCTTACCTAGATAGCTTTTTGACTTGGTAGCTTCTCTCCCTCAAACTTTGCTACTAGATGCAGAAACATGGTAAACTTGATAGCAGCCATTGCTGATAAAGACCATGCCCAAAGTGTTGGGTATCTCAACTTTTTCTGTACCTTTAATCACTAGGTAGCTTCCTGATTTAGAAGTTGAATTGCATGTTCCCCAGAGTGTCTTCTGCTCATGGTAAAAGCTTTTCTTCTTGCCTTTCACATTCATCTTCAATATCAGCTCCAAACAAGCTTTGGCCTCCCTCATTCATCCTCTGCTTGCCCAGACAGTGCATCTTTATTCTCCTCCAGTTGCTTGTCCCCACTTCCACTTTACCTATGTTTCTCTTTCATTTGAGCTCTGTCAGTGAGGAATCCTCTATACTGTCAGCTGGCCTTCTGCAGTTCCTGCTGATTTTCTTTCATGTTGTGAAGGCTTGTTTTGTGCTCAGAGAAGAGGATCCAGGAAGATGATTGACTGTCATGGACTCATTTGTAGCATCCCAGGTCATTCTGCCTGCCATTCCCTGAGCAAGTCCCAGCTCTGTCTACTGCAGTGAGTCCAGAGTCCTTAGTCTGCTTTTTTCCTTTCTTTTTTTTCTCAAGACACTACAATTTCACGATTACTGCATCCAAGGCAGTTGGCTGTCTTATGTGTGAGGAGTTCTTCCTTATTCATGAGTACCAGATCCTGCACAACCCCTCCCCTAGGAGCCTGTTCAGTGCCAGCATCAGAAATTGCTCCCAGTGCATGTGAGAAATTCCCTGGATATTTCACACCTTACTACACTGCTGTTCCAGGAGGTGTTGTGTGATTTAAGTCCTGCATGAGAACAAGGGGCACTAAGTATTGGACTATCAGCCTAAGAGGATGTTCCTTTTACTTTGGGAACTGAAAATAAGTTTTCTTTAACTAGTTGCCTTGAATGACAAGAAGCTGCAGCAAAGATATACAGATGGTATTTTGATTTTATTTTGAAATGGGATACTTAATTTTCAATTCATTTTGAATTGCTATGTAACGTACAGTCAAAATACTAATTCAGCTGCTATTGGCCGTACAGCTGATGAGATAAAATAACCTGGTTTTCTATAGCATAAATACTTTGGAATCCATAATATTTGTTCACAACTAAGGAATTTGCATGTGATTAGAATATTTTTTCTTCTTGTCTCTAAGATTTCTTATTTCTAATTACCCTGAAGTAATTAATGTGCAGCTACGTGAAATATTGCTGCAGATTGCACTCTATGGCTCTTACATTCAGGCCATGCAAATCAGACTTGCATATATATATGTGCAAGAAATAATTTCTCATTCTTTTCCTTTTTATGTGACAAGTGAAAGAAGATCTTGTTCATTCATACTTGTGATATTTTGTTTCATTACAATTGGTGACAGTGTCCTTTTTAATTTGTTTTAGTTGGAAGATGGGGAAGAAGAGCCGAGTGAAAACTCAGAAGTCAGGCACAGGAGCCACAGCGACAGTATCGCCAAAGGAAATGTTGAATCTAATTAGTGAGTTATTGCAAAGTAAGTTTTGGTTTTATGTCTCTCTGGGAAAAGTTATGGTGTGCAAACCACTCAAAAACATTTTCTTGCTGAAGCCAGTGAATTGTATTTTTTCTGTGCTATTTCAGAGTGCTTAAGATAGATACTCTGAGATAAATACTAAACTATCTCTGTTAATATATGCCATCATTGGCTTATTTAAATGGATATTTATTGGACAGACCATATTTGGCTTTTCATCTGAATACAGGCATAAATACTGGGTGAGATTAGACTTTTAAACAACTAGATAAGTTGGCATTGAAGCTTTGTCAAAAATATTTTTCTTGGAAACTTGAAGAATTACACTGTTTCCATTTATCACTTGAACAGTACATTGATACTAGAGAGGGAAATTAACTGTGGAAAGCAGTAATACAACTCAGTTAAACTGCACAGATATTTTTGTTGCTCAGATAATTTTTTTGTTGTTGTTGCTGTTTGGAAACTTTTTTTAGTGTTTAGATCTTGTGTGTAGACCAAAGATTGTTTCACTTGTTGAGGAACTTGGAACTCATCCATTATTTCTAGTAAATATGAAAAGCAGAGCATAATTTTGTACAATGATGCTAGAATACTATTGACTCTTTCTACTGTCATTAGTAACTGTGCTATTATACAGTTCTTTTTGAAACACAAGTCCAGATTTTCATATTCTGGACACATCTAAATGTTGCCTTAGAAAAATTAAAATTTTTCTTAGCATTGCTCATGAAGAGGAGACAAGGAGTTGGCAAAGCAGTTTGATGCTTATGCTACAATTGGCCTCTGCTTTGCTACCAAAAATAAAATGTAGATATAATTTTCTAAGGAAAGACAAGTATCAGCTGTTCTTTTTGTCAAGCTTCCATATTTTATTCAATGCTAAGATTTTTCAAATCAGTTGAGCAGGGTAATCTTCAGCTGTCCACTTGGATTTACATGGCTTAGATCAAGAAATCCACACACTGACATTTAGAATATTGGCAGAGACACTGTGGATGTAATCTAAAGCTAAATCATGGCTTTGTGTTCCTTTGCTTGTCCCCCCAGTACTTGTGCATCTGTGAAAACAGTGTTGACTAGGCAGGTCAAATGTACGTACCAGCAAATTTCTCTATTAATTAAGGTATGCTCTGTGCTATTATTATCTGCTTTCATTACAGCAGGAGTGATGGCAAGCAGGCTAATGTAAACAGAGTGCTTTGCTTGAATTATTGAAAACAGACACTTTTTTTGTTGTTACTCTTACCTGAGGTATTATTTACTTAATGACCTGATTGTTTACCTTTTTTTCTTCCAAGTTTTTTAGAGATTTGCTATTTCTTATATCTGAAAGCATATTAAAAATAAGTCATACTGGGAAGATTTCAAAAGTCTAAGTGAATTACCTGTCATATAATGGGATGTTTGTAACAGTGGAAATTGTTTTATTTGCCATGTAAACATACTTGAGGACAAATAGTACTGGGATTCTGTTAAGTTACTGTGAAACCATAATTCTGAGGTTAAAATATATATGTATATGTGTGTGTACATATATATACATATATACACACACATATATAATGTACCTAATTAAAGAAAACATTTTTATTTCCAGAATGCAGCAGTCCTCCCCCAGGTCCTGGTAAGGAATGGGAGGAATATGTACAGATCCGTTCACTTGTGGAGAAAATCCGCAAAAAGCAAAAAGGTACCTGTGACACACTTGCAATTGTTTCTGAAATGTTCAGGTGGGCTTCACCACTGGCATGAACCATTTTAATACTCAGGATTCTGAATGATTATCACAGACACATGATCCTGTGAGAATTATGTCTGATAAGCAGAAAAAGGAGATT
>VZTB01016231.1:1144004-1161820 GCA_013397245.1 Thryothorus ludovicianus | reverse complement strand
ATTTTTTTGTATGTAGTGAGTGGCAATGGTATGGCATCTTTCAAGACTTTTTTTAGTAGTTAATACTACACAGTTTGTTAACTAATAAAGGCTTTAGACAGCAGTGGAAATTCCTGTGCTATGAGATATACAAATTAATATATATTGCCAAGAGTATTATACTTTGTACTTTTCTTGACTAGAACACAAGGTTGCAGAGTGTAAACTAGAATGATCTTTGGTATAGAGGACTCTTAATTTAAAAACCTGAGTATTTTTAATTTCTTTGACTCATTAGCAAAATCTTAAATAAAACTACTTTTCAATATAGATTTTCATCAGTACAGCTATATTTTGTTCCATATAGAAATAATGTATTCCCCAATGCTGCTTATAATTTAAAGGAGCTAGTCTTCTTTTTAACTTGGAAAAATTTGGGAAATATTCATCCACACTGTATATGAGGAACAGAAGTAGAATTTCAGAGATGCCTAAAGAATGGTACCAAGTACAAGCTGGATGTTTAAAGCTTCCAGTAGTCTTATACAGTAGGAAAAGCTGGAAATCAAAAGAGCAAAGTCTTGGAAAGTATAAACACCTATCAAGTTCTGTAGAAACTATGCACATAGTCTTACCAGGTTTGTGAGGTCGTTATATTCCAAAAAGTACTTTGTAAATACTTAATAATGTTTGTTTGCTGCATCATCAAAGATTAAAATTTTAAATGATACTTTCACTTTTAAGTTTTTAACTACAGGTTTGATTGATTCTGGGCCTTGAAATGCAAAATTTAAAGGCAGGAGGGGGATATTTTAAATATACTAATGCTACTTTGCCAGAATAATTTTAATCTCAAAATGTATTTTATTCCCTTTTCTTACCCAAAATATCTTTGGATGTAAAGCATCTTGGTGATGACATTTTGTCACTCATAAAATGACCTGAAAATTTTTGGGGACCTTTGAACACTTTTAGTGTGATCTGACTCTAGAGTTTGGGTTGAAGAGAAAACACAGAGGCAAAGAGGTACAAAAGGAGCTGGCTGAGTATAGCCAGGAACTATTACAGAGAGATTCAAATTAATTCAATGTAAAGAGGAAAGCAGAGGAAAAGAATGAGGCTTGTGATTTCACTGGTGGACCACATGCTGGTGGAGAAGCAAAGTGTAAAAATTTGGATGAGTTCTCTGGTGTTAGGAGGAAGATCCTTAGATATTTTAGATCTATCCCTAGATATTTTAGTAGATCCATATGCTACAGGAAAAGGCTAACTGCCTTGTATGTGAAAGAAGGAACTCAAGATCTGCTTATCATCAGTTGCAGTGCTGAATTAATGAAATTACAGCTTGCCTCTCAAATTCTTCCTTGTCTGTATCAACATGTTGTGGTGATTGCATTTATCATTGATATTAAGATTGGAAATATTTTGGCTTTTATTGAAACGGAAAGGAGACTTTCATATTTCATTACTGCTCAGCTTGGGCAGTTGCATTTTCAAGATGACTGGTAAGCCAGTTTGGCACAATACTGAATTTGATGAATACATTTATATAGTATTGAGTAACACTTAACAGAGACTGGTTCTGACTCAGCTACTTCAAAGTAGCACTGTTGTGAGATAGCAGATACCTTTTCACATGGACCTCTATATTCTTTTTTTATCTTTCTGGATCCTCTTATTTCTGCATTTGTTTTTCAATAAATTGTATATGTAGGTTTGTCTGTTGTCTTTGATGGAAAAAGAGATGACTATTTCCCTGAATTGATAAAGTGGGCAACTGAAAATGGAGCATCCACAGAGGGTTTTGAAATAGCTAACTTTGAAGAGGAGGGATTTGGTTTGAAAGCAACAAGAGAGATAAAGGTGAGCATGTGAACATTTGACTTAGATTAGAAAATCGTGTTTTGAATGTGTCTGCAGAGCTCTGAAATGCTCACCCTTTTCCCCCTTTTAACTGCTTATGCTATTCTGAAACATTACCAACTCTGTGTACTTGAGAATAACATTATTGATAAAATTGGGTATTATTTTTGATGATTACTGATAGTACTGTGAATTTTTTTCCTCTGTGTTGCCTATACTCTTTACCTAATCAACAGGGTACTCTACCACACTGATGTATCCCTTTATTCCATGTTTTCTAACTATTTAGTCTCTACTCTTCTTTCATGTCCCTTTTAAAGAACTGAAAAGGGTTTTGCCTGAAAAAGAGGTATTTGCAATACCTATTTAGTCTTTTCTTCATTCATGTCCCTTCTTTTAAAGAATTGGTCTTTTTGTCTCTGAAAGATATGTTCACAATACCTATTTTCCAGTGAAAATGAAAAAATCCCTGAATTTTGATAATTGTATAGGTTTTTTTAATAATCAGATAAGTACAGACACACACAGAGTTAGCTAACTGTTAAAAAAAGTAAGCATTTAAAATTGTCTTTCCATTCCCATTTTGTAGGTGGCAAACAGCTTTGAAGAACAATCAGCTGTTGTAGAAAGACTATTAGAGAATGAGCACAGTACATTTAAGAGCTTCATTAGCACACAGTTAATACATTGATAGAAATCCTGAACAGCTCTTCTAGAATAGAAACACCCAATATGAAAAGACTCTACTGTGAGATAATATGTGATCATGTAATTATTAGCAATATAATGTATCTGGTAGCTTTAAGGTTGTGTTGTACATATTAGCAGTTCCAAAATGGAAGGGATTTATTTTGTATCTGTGTTTGAAGCTTTGTGTAATGCAGATTGAAACATTTGGTTACCACAATATGAAACACAGGTTGTTTCTTGAATTTGCAGTGGAAGAAAAGGAAGAATTTTGATTTAAAAAAAAAGAATGCAAACAACTTGTAATTTAAAGTTGGTATATATTTGAGACATTTGGCATATCATATAAATGCTAACTGACCCTATATTGCATTTCTTTCCTTTCTGTAGGCTGAAGAATTGTTTCTGTGGGTTCCTAGAAAACTGTTGATGACGGTTGAGTCAGCGAAAAATTCAGTTTTAGGTAAGAGCTCAAGGAAGTTCTGAAGAAAGCAATTAATATTCATGGAGTCTTTCAGTAGGAGACTTTCTTTTTTTTGCTGATCTTCTTTATTACAGGGCTTTCTTATCATTCCAGCCATCTTACATGGAATACTTAGAAACTTGAAGTGTCAGTGGAAAGAATTTAATTTCCCGGTTAGTTTCTGGCTGAGTGCACTGGATATCTTCCACAAGTGTGTGTGTTATTTTGAACACATATCATGTAGCTTGTATAATACTTGGAGATAAAATGTTCTGAGGCGTTGAGAATATTGTTTTAGTTTTGTCATGCAATTGTACACGAGACATTTGCTGTGTCAAAAAACTTGCAATATAGTACAGTGTAGGCAGCTAAATTTTTTAGAAACCTGAAAAGCTTTTTTTTTTGTTAAGTGCTTACCTATTATTTAATCATGCTAATTTGAAGTAAATCTAGGATGATATTTTCCCAGGAGAATCAATTTAATTCCTCATCTTTCTTGGTTAATTCAGGATCTCTGTATTCTCAAGATCGAATTCTTCAAGCCATGGGCAATATAACATTGGCATTCCATCTCCTTTGTGAGCGAGCCAACCCCAACTCTTTCTGGCTGCCCTACATCCAGACTCTCCCCAGTGAATATGATACTCCTCTCTATTTTGAAGAAGATGAAGTACAGTATCTTCAATCAACTCAGGCCATACATGATGTTTTTAGCCAATATAAAAATACAGCTCGACAGTATGCCTATTTCTACAAAGTTATTCAGGTAAGAATCTTATGTACAGTATATACATGTTTTTCTCATGATCTTATTGTGGAAGGTATGAAAACAGTGATGCTGAGTAATAGTACAAGTATATTGCCCTTACAAGTCTGAATCATTAAAGCAATTTCCTGCTGTTTTTTTGAACCACTATTGAAATTTTGCAGTTCACTAGGTTTATGGATATATAAAAACGTATTTAGTTGGTTGAGAGAAGTGATTACTGCTCTTTGTTTAAAAATGGGTGAGGCTTCATCTGGAATACTGTACAATTTTGGGCCCAGCAGTACAAAAGACACGTTGACAAACTGGAATGAGACCAGAGGAGGGCTATTAAGATGTGATTTGCTTCAGCCCTTTATCTGTATGGAAGACTAAGGGAGCTGGGTTTATTTGTTCTGGGGAAAAGGAGATAAGGAATGATCCAGACACTGCTTTCATCTTGCTGCTGTTAGCCAGTCTGTAGAAGTTTGCAGGTTGAAACCTTTCCTACATGACCTGCAGAGATCTACAACCTATGCCTCTATGATTCTTTGAAAAATGTGTAGTTTGCACTTAACACAGTAAAATTATAATTGTTAATTTACAGAATAAAACCATTGCATATGTTGTATTTCCAATGAACATGGATTATCTGTTGTTCTCTGTTCTATTTAGCATAATTATTTTGATTGATTTCAAATAAAAAGATAAACCCATCTGGTAACAGTTAGGCTATAGAGAGGCTTGAGATGGGTGAACTTTTCATTGTGTCCTGAAGTAATGATTTAATCTGAGTTTCTAACAGAACTGTGTTATTCTGATGAGATATCTAAAAATAATATTATAAGTGAGTGTTGATGTGTTGTTCTCAAGATAGTGCTCAATGTCCAAACATCCAAAGCTTTTAGTGGCACAATCTGTATAAAAAATGTATGGCTCTGTGTACTATATGTGTGAATCTCCCCAAATGAGTGATCTAGAGATACTGTGTTTGGCCATGGGAGAGGTCAGAAGACACAGGGCAATTCTATTCTCTTTTAATGCTACCAGACCTCCAAAGCTTTTCTGTCAACTATTTTAGTTCAAAAAAAGTTACATTATTTTATGTAGTTGTTTGGTGTTTCAAGAACTGAATATGTTTCAAACACAAATTCAGTTTATGGAGTATAAGGAGCAGAGGGATATGTTTTGAAAACGGAAGTAATTGAAAATCATGGGTGAAAGCCAAATCAGATATACAAGAAATAAGCTAGAAACAGTGGCTTTGATAACAGAAGGGAACTAAATTCTTTCTTCCAGGTGTCACAATTCAGAAAAGGATAGTTCAGCCAACTCTTTTTCTTGCTATGTCCTATCCTAGACTGCCAGTCCACACCTGGCCTTCCAGCATTCACTTAGTTTCTCAAAATTTGCTGCTTGATCAAACAGAGCTTCTAAATGTTGTGCCTTAGAACATTTTTGTTTCACTCTAAAAAGGTCTACTGTTTTTAACAAGTTATTAGCAGAATATTGTGGAAGATTATCCAATTCTTTCAGCTGCTGTTCTTGCTCTTGCAGTTCTTTTCAGAACTGAATCACCTGAATCAGCTGAACTATCACTATGACCAGTTCCATCATTTTCACTGACTAATTCTGCACTACTGGTAATACTAGTAGTATTATGTGAGAGGTTGTGTGACTGCAACATTAATTAAAAAAAAAAAACAAACCTGAAATGCAGAATGGTCAGAAAACAAGATCAATTTTTATTTTGTTCTCCTGACAAATGCTTTTATTGCTTGTCTTGTGTTCTTGTTATATATCTTGTTCTATAGCTGTTGTTTCACATTGTTGAACATGAGCATGAAAGTAGATAAGGCAGAATTCATTTGCTTTATTTACTTTCTTTTGTAGAATGAGAGGTAATAAATATTTGTTAAAATTTAAGTGGGTTCTGGTTGTTTGGTGCCTTACTTCAGCACTGCCATGTAACCACAATTTTAGCTGAATGTTTCCTTACAACTATTCAGCAAATACTACTATTCACATTAGAAAGTAAAATAAATTCAGTTGGCTCCAGGAATGCCAACTGTATGTATTGAGCAGATATTATTAATGTTTTTGATGAGAATGTAGGGAAAAAAATAATTTTTGATTTCTGTTTCTGCTCTCAGAAATAAGAGCTTGTAATTTATGAAATGGTGGAGGAAAAAAGTTCACAGAGAAAAAAATAGAAGTCTCTTTCTTCCCTATAACACAGTACTGTTTTTCTTTACTCATAAAAGCTGAAATTAATTTTAGTATCAGCTTGCATGTACTCATATCATTTTGTGAACAAAATTGACCCACAAAATACTAATGCTAAGGGTAATTCATGAGCAGATGGAAAAGGAAAGAAACAGCGAAAGAGAAATTTGTCATATAAATGAAAAAAGCAAAGCAAACCCACTTATCTATGAAAGGCAGTGTACTCTACAAGCTTGATGAAATGAGATTTTTTTAGATTTTTGTATACCATCGTTTCATTCAGTACTACTGCTGCTTTAGTGAAAGTGTTGTAATAAAAGCTGTCCTGTGTGACAAGGATTTTCATATTGCTTTCAGTATGCAGACTAATATTTTTTAAAGTAGAAATACCTTTTTAAGTATTTTTTTTAAGTACAAATCCATTTTTTATAATACAAAAAACTTATGTTTACTTTGTTGATAGTTGTTCTACTGCAGGAAGTGATGCTAATAACATCTTGAAATAAAAGCTGGATTTTTTTGCCTATTTGAAGATACTAAAAAAGGAACTACTTCATGCAGGCAAAATATTTTAATTGCAACATTTTTAGTCTACAAAATATTTCTGATAGTGGGGGGAATAAACGGGTTAACTGATCCTGTCTTCCAATGCTTTTTTTTCTTTCCAAATAGGCTTGCTAGGCTGCTTTTAAAATAATTTGGCTTCTGATAGATGTGCAGTTTCAAACATGGTTTGAGAAGTGCTGCTCTGTTTTATTTCCTTAGCTTCTCTGTAAGGGTGACTGCTGCAGTTCTGACTCTTTCTCTAAGTGCTTAGTCTGGCTGCACATGAAGAATGGGCAGATTTATGAATTTCACAGCTGTTGCAAGCTAAACTGTAGTGTGGTTTGATAAGCAGAAACAGGTGGGATGTTGAGCAGACAAAAATAAACTCTTGAGCATGTTAGCCAGGCTCTATAAACCACACTGACACCTCTCTAAACATATGTAATTTGATAACTAAAAAATAGCTAAAAGTTGTTGCAGATGTACTTTAATAGTGCATTTGCCTCTGCATTGGTATCAAAATACAGGGAATGGTCAAAAGACTACTTTCATCACTGTAGACTTGTAGTTGGAAAGATTTTATATTTTTTTTTATAGTTTGTTCCAAAGGGAAATTATGTAAGCTGCAGGGTTTTCTCTTCTCAGGGGAAGAGGAGGGAAGGTGTATTAAGGAAGTCTGTGACTTCTTAACATTTATGAGCACTGCATGCCTGCAGAAGGGTGAACAAAGCCCAAATATTTATGGCTTAATGTTAAAAATTTTTTGTCCACTGAAATGTGGTATAATAGACACAAGAGGGAGCCATATAGTTTACAGACAATCACAGTGAGATTATATTCCTAAAGAAAATACAGCTTAGTTTGAAGCTTTTTTAAAAGGAATATGCAGTGGTCTTTCTGTTTGATTTTCAGGTGCATCTCTGTCCCTGTTTGTAGTCAGCTACAGAGAAGTTTTTGTGAATCAAAACAAGATATGAAGACAAGAAATGCACTTAGAGAAGGTAGAAGTGTCCAAACTACTTACATTTTGAACATGATGAGTTTGAAGCAGTGTTGTATCTTTTCCCCAGCTGTAGTAAAGGCTGTTACTACCTGCCTAAATAAAATACCATTTTATAACTTTAGTTGACTTTTATAATCTTTGAAGTGGTAAGTCCAAAAGCAGCAGAGCCCATTAGCTAACCGTAGCTTTTGCCATGGCTGTGTGCATTCAGTGGCACTCTGTAAGCAGTATCTGTATGTAGCTGCCTCTCATATGCTGGAAAAAAAACAGTTTTGTGGGACTGTCCAGGATGGCAGTTTGGCATTGATTTACACAGTGTTTTCAGTCTGCAGTCTTTGGACCACTGAGGGACCACATTTTTTACCTCTGAAGAGGACCAGCAAGTTATTTGTCTGGAAAGAAAAAAACAAACATAAAAACGGAACCTCAGCCAATATGGTTGACATTGCAGTGGGTCTCTGCTGTAAGGCTGCCTGATCAGGAGGAAGGAAGAAGTGAATGAGGCCTTCTACACATAGCTAAAAACAGCCTCACATTTGCAGGGGCTGGTCTTCATGGGGGACTTCAGTATCTGTTAAAGGAGCAACACAGCAGGGCATAAGCAGTCCAGGAGGTTTTTGGAGAGCTTCCTCACCCAAGCAAAGGAGGAGCCAATGAGGAGAGGTGCTACTTGCATCTGTGGACCTCATACTTACAAACAAGGAAGGGTTTGTTGGAGATACAAAGGTTGAGGACAGCCTTGGCTGTAGTGACCATGAGGTGGTGGATTTCAAGATCCTGAGAGGAGGAAGCAGAGCAAACAGCAAGGTCACAATGCTGGGCTTAGGAGGCCAGTATTGGCTACTTCATGGATCTGCTTGGAGGAGTTCCATGGTATAAGGCTTTGGAGAGAAGAAGGATCCAAGAAAGAAAACATGGTTAGTATTGATAGATCACCTCCTCTAAGCTCAGGAGAAGTTCATCCCAAAAGCAAGAAGTCAGACAAAAATGCCAGGAGCCCTTCATGAGTCAACAAGGAACTCCTGACAAAACTCAGACATTAAAAGGAAGCATAGAGAAGGTGAAAGCAGGGACAGGTAACCTGGAAGGAATATGGAGACATTGTCCAAACATCCAGGGATGTGGTTAGTAAAGCTAAAGCCCAGCGGTAATTGCATCTTGCAAGGGATATCAAAGGCGACCAAAAGGGTTTCTATATGTACATAGGTGACCAAAGGGGGAAATATGGGCCTGCTGCTGGATGGAGCAGGGGACCCTCACACAGAACATATAAAAATCTGGGGTACCAAATGCCTTCCTTTACTGGTAAGACTGGCCTTCATGAGTCCCAGGATGCCATCCAGAGGCACCTGGACAAGCTTGAGAAGTGAGCTCTTGGGAACCTCATGAAGTTCAACAGGGAAAAGTGCAAGGTGCTGCACCTGTGTGGGGGCAGCTCATGCTATCAGTGCAGCTGTGGGTTGAATGGATTGAGAACAGCCCTGCAGAGATGGACTTCGGGAATACTGGTGGATGAGGCAGCAATGTGTGTTTGCAGCTCAGAAATCCAGTTTTACCCTGGGCTGCATCAAAAGCAGTGTGGCCAGCTGGTTGAGAGGGGATTCAATCCCTCTGCTCTGGTGAGACCCCACCTGGAGTACTGCACCCAGCTCTGGGGTCCCCAGCACAGGAACAACATGGAGAGATTCCAGAGGATGGCCACAAAAATAATCAGATGGCTGAAGCACCTCTCCTGTGAGGAAATGCAGAGAGAGCTGGCCTTGTTCATCCTGGAGAAGGCTCCAGGGAGGCCTTAAAGCAGCCTTTCTGTAGTTAAAAAGGGGTGAGAAAGATGGGGACCAACTTTTTTAGCAGGGCTTGTTGCAGGAGGACCAGGGGTAAGGGTTTTAAACTTAAGAGAGGGTTGATTTAGACTAGATCTAAGGAAGGCATTTTTTACAATAAGAGTGGTGAAACACTGGCACAGGTTGCCCAGAGAGATTGTAGATGCCCTATTCCTGGAAACATTCCAGGTCAGGTTGGATGGGCTCTCAGCAGCCATGATCTTGTTGAAGGTGTTCCTGTTCATCACAGTGAGGAGTTGGACTAAGTGACCCTTAAAGGTCCTTTCCAATGCAAACTTGATGGCTCGTGGTGATCTTTGAGCATTCGTGGTGGCTGGGAGACGTTCCTGAGGACTGGAAGAAAGCAAATGTCATTCCTATCCTCAGGACAGAAAAATAACCCAGGAAAGCCTGTCAGCCCCACTTCAGTTTCTGGTAAGGTGCCATCCAATGGGATTTTGACAGGCTGGAGAAATGGGCTGCCAATTGATGTTTAGCAAGAAGTGCAAAATCCTACACTTGGAGTGAAATAATCCCATTATAATGGTGGGGGACAAGCTGAGCATGAGCCAGCAACCTAGCTCTAAAGGCACCTATTTAAGTAACATTTTAGCAAGTAAACTTATTTTACTTTGACTCAGTTTTATTTTTCTTTGCAAAGTTAATGAGTGAATACTTGCTTGTGCTTTCTTTTCCTTTTGTCAAGCTATTCTTACTCAAGAAGGCAGAAGCTGTCCCATGAGTCACACTCTTAGTATTTTTTTTTTAATAGAAACTCTTTGGTAGAAGTTGTTAATAATTTTTAGGTATTATCTGTAGTCTGGTTTGCTTCCAGCATTTCACAGGAACACTGTCAAACAGTTTTCTGACTAGGGTGTATTGACATCTGGACACTGTTTCTGAAAGTGTTGTTCTAGTCCCATTGTGAATACAAGCTTTGCAGTAATCTATCCAAAGATGTTTTGATCTGTTTGTGCACAATACTGGACAGAGAACTCAATTTCCTGGAGGCTGTAATCCCTTTTGATCAGATACTAAATTTCATATATTATTCATATAAAATTTGACTAATTGATTTAGTGTGAGTGAAATTCTAAAATCCAGTCTTTAGCTGTTGGGGACTGGAATATCATTTTAGGATGTTTAACACATCAAGTTCTAGATTTCAAAATTATGTTATAGCATCTTTAAAATCTGGTATCATGTGTGGCTCTTCAATATTGGGTATATTAGGTGAGATTTCACATCTCTGGCATAATTTTTACACCAATTTTTGAAGTTGTGATAATGCTTTCAATATGACTTATGCTACTCTTACATTATTTTTCAGTGTTTTTAATCTATCCTGTTCCAATAAGCATATGATTTTGCAGGTCAGCATGAAGTAGAACATCTGGTGTCTCTCTGTACTTGGCTTGAAGACACCACCATTTAACTTTTGTGTGCTAAATTGTATTCGAGTTGACTGTAGACAAGTATACTGTCTTTTTAAACACCCTATTGAAGTAATTAGAAGGTGTTTATTATTTTCAAGTTGATATAATAAGGAATATTTTAATACTTCTGAAGAGTTCAACCAATATGCGGTCAAAAGCATATGTATTTGAAACAGATTTCAGTTTTGATTCTGTACCAGGTAGATCTTTAGGATTCTTCCCTGCTTGATTTGTACTCCTTGGTATACCAGTCAAACAGGTTTTTTTCAGAAATTATGTCAGTGACACTGTGAAAAATGGGTGGAAGAAAGATGGCACAGTTGTAAACTCTGTAAAATCTTTCCCTTTTGTTTGCTTGTCTTCTGTGCATGTCACCTTAAGGAGAGTTTTAAAATTGCATTAAGTGGGCAGTTGGAAGGTAAAAATAGTGTTGCTATCTAATTTGCTTTGAATTTCAATGCCCAAGTTATTCTTCTTGATCAATAATAAATAGGCAGTTAATAATGAAATATATTTATTCTTTTCTGTGTTTCTTCTTTTCTGTGAAGGCCAAAATATTGTATTAATCTGTTTTGCTGGCAGCAGATTGAAGATTGACAGTATGCCTGTACTGTACCACTTAGTGTATCTACTGTAAGGTGGTTTAGACTTTGCAAACGTGTGCCAAATTCCTGATTTTTGTGTCACTTCTGGTATATCCCACCCCCGGCTATGATGACAGTAACAGCAGATCCTGGGGCTTCGTTGGGCCGTTCCTGTGGCTGCCCCTCTCCGTGGCAGAAGCAGCTCCAGGCTTTGCTGGGTTGAGTCTGTCCGAGTCAGGCAGATGAAGAGCTCGAGTCCTTGCGTGGGTGGGAGGTTCTGCTGCCTTCTTCCCCCGTTCCTTCCTTGCCTTCCACAGGAACACAGCGACAGCTCTGGGCTTTGAGCCAGCCGGACACAGGAGGAGGTGTTGGGCTGTTCAGGCAGCGTTTGCTCCTCAAACAGCTGTTCCCTATCTCCTCCAAGGAAAAGGTGGCAGGCCATATGGAGGCATCCTGTGGTCCAGATTCAGACGATGGGCACCAGTTGGACCATCCTGGCCTAGATCGAAATACAGGCACGTCCTGCCTGCTTGGTGTCTGCTATTTCTTACAGTCAAAATGATTCAAAGTTGGAGGACAGGCAGGATAAAACATATCTTACATTTTGGATATAGATCTTCTCTTACATCGTACAGACATTGTTAAGATCTTCTAATCAGCAGGTTTTAATTTATTTTATATTCTGGATGGATTCTGCTGTAGTGGCCTAAACGCCTGCTTTCCTCTAGAGAAGCAGAGATGTACTTCAAAGCGTATGTGCCAGTGCAAAACAAAATTTGTTTCTGCATAGTTTAAACCACAGTTGGGAGGAATAATACCTCTCTTGTTAGTAGTATGGGCTTTTAAGGCATTTTTTTTGAAGATGGGGTTCTCAACCGCTCTCCTGGTTGAGAATGCAGATAAGCATCTCTTTTTACAGCCAATAGAGTAGAGATAGATTTTTGTTTGCTTTTCTGTTAGTTGCCTTTATTTTTTAACTGAGTTGCACTTTGTGGGACATTGGAGTCTGTCCCCAGGGATGTTGTCTGTGTCTTTTGTGGAAGTGAGTGTCTCAGCGGACATCAGGAGATCATGATGCACTTACAAGTATACTTTCTCATATAAAGTTTGTACTTATTGTGCAGATTTAATATTTTTCCTGATATAACAGCAGTTACAAATGTTCCATAAATTTAAAATATTATAACAACCTGATGTTTCTTAGAGCAGAATACTCAAAGGATGTATTCTTTAAGCACTGCAAAATTATACAGGGTACTTATCTTTGTTAAAATTAGTAATTTAACTAAATTACAAAGTGGATTATCCTCTTCAGTCAGACCCAATGCTAATACTCCACACAGTAGGACATTGATATGTTGCTAAGTAAACCAAAGTTTATTTTCTTGTATTATTGTTTGAATGTGGGTTGAAGAGGAAATGATAAGTTTTTAGTTTTGGATGTGTGTGTCACTGTAGCCCCAGTATCTCTAGTTCCAGGACTTAGCATGGCCTGTGGAACCTTGGTTATGAGGTGATTCTGATCCAAGCTTCCACCTAAGTGGCTCCCAGTAGGATTTATTGTGAAACTTGAGTAGTTGATACACAGGTAACAAAACTTCGGCCATACTGCATAATATTAATGGTTGTTAGCAAACTCCCAGATTGAGGAGTGGTTGTGAATCAGAAATACCGTTTCTGTCCTTTCAAAGCAGTTCACTTTAGGGTTGCCATCACAGCATTTTATTTGTGGCTTGTGATTCACCCAATAGTGGAGTTCACTAATAGTAGTGTTGTGAGATGAATTTGTGCATGAACATAGTGCCTGTATGTTGCACTAAACAAAGTTATAAAGAATCCAGAGTTTGAAGGAACCCACAAGGATCATCAAAGTCCAGCATCTGAAATTAACAATGTTTCCTGAAATAAAAAATGCTCAAGGTAAACTTCACAGCTCAGGCAGAGTCTTTAGAGTAAATGATGTATCATGGTATGCAAACAGACCCTTGCAAGGAAGCTGGGTTTTGTAGCTATCTTACTGTACCTGTGTGAATGAAACTCTGCAGAATGAACCTAGGAATCTAAGGCTCAATGTGAACAATAAACTCATATTTTGCAATGAGATTTACCACAGGAGATAATGGAGCTCGTGTCCTTCTGTTATGTGAACTGCTTTGGGAGGGACTTGGGGGGTTGTCTCATTCTAATCGCAGCCCAGCTTCTCCTACTTCAGCCCTTAATGGGGCTGCACTCAGCTCTAAGTGGTTTTGTGAAAGGACAAAAAAGGTACAGAAAACTTATTTAAATGCTGTATCTAAGTGTCTTCTGTTTTGGGAAAGATTAGCATTTCAGGATTGTGTTTGTATACATACACACATACAGAATAAGTAATATTCTGAAATGGAGTTATCAAGAAGTGGATGTTAGGATGTCCATGGCTGTCTTGCCTCTATTTAAAAAAGATGGCACAGGATTGGAGGTAGGGTACAGTCAGTTCAGAGTTGTTTCTGTGTACTCTGTGTACCAATCAGTAACATCCACGTTGTGCATGAGGTGGGCTGTCAGTCCTTCGAGACCCTTGAGTTAATAGTTAATAGAGTTTTCTGTTGTGCCACTGCTGTCTCATTAACGAAGAACAATTTTTGCAGGTAGAAGGTACAGAGAAAGGGACTGTACCATTAAATTCCATTGCACCAGAAGGAGTCATTCCACTTTGCATGAATCTCCTTGTAGTCTGGAACAGGACTTTCTTGTGTATATTGGAAGAAAGTAAATAAAAATTGCTGACATAAAGAATTAAGTGAGAATAGGTACCCTTTTTTTTAATATTAAGATTCATTCTATTAGATTTTCCAAAGTAGAATTATGTTTTTTCTGTTAGGAAAGTCATATAACAGTACAAGTTTGTGAACGTTATTCCTAGCATTTCATGAATTGGGCTGTTTGAAAATTCCATAGCATGGCTCTCTGTAGTTATAAACTGTTGTTACAAAGTCAAATAATCTTTGGCTTTGTCTGCTGTCCTGTACAGTGAACTGGCTTCCCTCATTAGGTTAGGCAGCGTATGTCCAATGAAAAAAGTGAATTCTTGTTTCCCTGTAGATCACTAGGATCCTCCATTCTGAATTCTTTATTTTACTTAGCTTTAGGGCAGTTAAAGCCTCAGCAGCTCCACAGAGAGGAGTTTCTCTTCAAGGCTGCTGCTTCAAAGGATTTCCAGAGCTGGGAAAGGGACAGTTACCAGCAAATGCTGACAGATCTTCCTGCTTCTGGCCCTGAATGTGTGTGTGTTTGTGTTTTTGTACACCTACACATTGGCCTGAAACCATCAAGTAGCATCCACTAAGGCTCCTAACGAAATCTCCCCATGTTAATGAGTACAGTGGAAAGGGAAGAATCTGCAAAGAAGAGGAGGAAAAAATTGTTTGGTCAAAAGCTGCTAACCCTTGGGGTTTATGTTCAAAGGAATGAAAGTTAACAAGGTAGAAGCTTAAAGTGGTTTTGACTTTAACTGTTTCAAGCACCCTCAGAGTTTTGGGGGCTGTGAAGGGAGTGCAGTGGTGGCCTCAGTATACTCTTAACACTGGTTATGATCCTTTTCTGAGGTAGAAGTGGAGCTGTCTCCACTTGAATTGATGTACAAGAGATTTCTGAGATTATTGAAATCTGATTTAGTGATATAAATGAGGTGATTGCCCACAACTTTACTTTGGACTTGCGAGTACTTGAAATAGTTGTCACAGAAGTCCAATCATCTCTTTGTCTACAGACTCAGGAAACCAACAGAACCAAAGATTTCTTTAAAAACATTTTTTTGGCTATATATTACAGTGGAGTAGTAGATAAGTCTGATGATCACTTTATCTCAATTTAGAGGTGGTGTCTTTTTAGAAAAAACTTAGCTTTGATCACATCTAGTGATTAAAATAATTTTTTCTTACTTGGATTATACAAGGGTTAATAGCACAAAGGAATACACTAGGCAATATGACTTCACATAAAAATACATCAACTCTTTTCAAGGCATCTAGTAGTGTAGATGTGAACACAAATTTAACACTGAGTAAACTTTAATTTTTCCTTCTGCTTAGACGTTGTATTGTGTGTTACAGTAATTGGACTTGTTCTTTGCATCACTTGGTAAACAAGCAAATGTTAAGCCAATTTTAATGGAAATTCCCCATTAAGATTAGGAGCTCTGATAAATGAGCTTTCGCATTTTGTAATAGGGAAAAGGGTTACTGTCTTCTGAAGCCTGGCCACTCTGACAGAGGAGGTGAATGCCCCTAGGCTGGAAAGCAGAGTGAAGGTTGTGATGGTTTCTTAGCACCTATTCTACCTGCAGCCTTCATGCCATTCAAGTGAAACAAGCCCTCAAAGTGGGACTCCTTCAGCATCTTCTTTCTGGAACTTAAAAATCATTACCTTGTGATGTCCATCTAAAAATGTGATGGAGAAATTAATATCGTAGAGGCCCCTATGGCACATCAGGAGTGTTGCTTGTTTGTGAAGCATTAAAGATGACACGTGAACCCCTGGATATTACTGCTTCACAGAAAGAGAAAAAATGTTTGGAAGCGTCCTTTTCTTTTTTTCTTTTTTTTTTCTTCTTCCCCCCACCCCCCCTTCCTCTGATTGCCATACTGAGTAACTGGCTTCTAGTCTGATAGTGTTTTAGGTGACTAGAATAACAGTCTGTCTCTTTCCACAGTGGCTGCAGACAATCTGGCAGCAATCACTGTTACTTTTTAATATTTCTGGTTATTTTGAGATATCCTCCAAATGTCTCAAAGAAGGCTTGGAACACTGAAGGGGAAAAAAACATTTTTTTATTCTTTTTTTTTTTTGGGAATAGCAGCATCAGGAGGAAAATGAAATTCAGCATGCCACTATTTGTTTTTGCAGTGGTCATCACCCTGATTGCCAGATCTGACAATATTTTCACAGAAAGGGTAAAGAAATAAATGGTATTTGTTCTTTATAATAACTCTTTCAGTAGAATGTCAGGACCTGCATCTAAATGAATATATTCACATTTTCATGTTCCCATTTTTTATTTAAAGCTTCCCCTCCCAACTTTCTGAAACTACTTCATACAGACTTGGTAAGTTAAAATCAGGGTTCATGTAGTGGATAATGTCACATTTGAAAGCTAATCTGTAGAGACCTAGTTGCATGAACCTGTAAAAGCTAGATCTGATTTTTTTTTTACGTATTAAGTGTTTGTTTAGTTTAAATATGTCTGTATCTTTTTTGAGCAGTCTGAGCAATTTGCATGCTATGCAGCAGTCATCTTCTATACTTTATTAAATATCTGTCAATTATAAATATCAAGGTTTTACATTAATGTCAAGATAGTACATCAAAAATTCATGGAATATGTGACTTTTTTCAAGGGTATTTAATACTTAATGCATTTGTGTCATTTTTCTTTCTAGATATATTGACAGGTTTTATTAAATGTTTGTTAGGGAGATTTCATTTTTACCAAGGGACTATAAAGAGAAGCTGCATACTAAATCAAATTCTTAATCAGAATATTGTTCTTTTTTGTATGTCTTCAGATTCTTGTAATCTATAGGGTTTTTAAGTTACGTAGTAAAATAGACCAAATCGGGACTATAACATGATCAAATATGCTGACGTATCTTAACTTTAGAAGAGCTACTAGAATATTGTATAACGGAATGTTATAAATATGGTAATTGCATACGCTGGGATTTTATTCTGGCCTGTGTCTTTTAAGACCTTATTTTTTGTCCTTTATTGTAATTTGCTAGTGGTTTTATGTGAATTATATCAGGATGGTGTCCACATAGGGGCACTTCTGAAATTTCACAGATTCACAAACGGGAAGGCGACAGAGCACTTGGCGGCATCCAGGATGTTTGCCCCATGGGTTGGGTGTTCAGGTTGGCTGTTACTGGTGTGACATGAACAACTGATCTCCCTGCAATCCACTGATCTCATAGAAGTTTCCTACGGAGAGAACAATGGCAACACATACGGATCTTGCATCCTATGGTTATTTGCTCCAAGTTCGGGTTGGGGCTGTAGGCTGGTGCTGGAACTGGACACAGGATGCAATCGCTTTTTTGGCTGTTGAGCCCCACACTGTCTGCGATGTCTTTTCACTCCCGGTGCGTTATGACCATAGTCATTCTTACCCTTGGAAAAGCAGCATGTTCTGCTAAATGCTGCTGTTCAGGGGCAGGAGGAAAGCAGGAAAGAACAGACGGGACAGGCAGGGGTGCTTGCGTTCCCGGGATCTTTCTGCTGGGATGCACAGGTGTGATCCCACTCTCTGCCCGGGCCCGAGCGGGCCGGGGGCACTCGGTTCGATGCCCGGGCCCCAGTGCCGGGGGCGCTCGGTTCGATGCCCGGGCCCCAGTGCCGGGGGCGCTCGGTTCGGTGACGGACCCCAGTGCCGGGGGCGCTCGGTTCGGTGACGGGCCCCAGTGCCGGGGGCGCTCGGTTCGGTG
>VZTB01016231.1:1049564-1143973 GCA_013397245.1 Thryothorus ludovicianus | reverse complement strand
CGGGGAGCGGCACCCGCGGAGCCCCGCGGGCTCGGTGCGCAATGCCGGCTGAAACGCGGAGCGCACGGCCAGACCCGGCTCCCCGCGCCGATCGCCACGGGCCGGGGGGAAACGCGGTCGCGCTGTAAAGGGAAACTGAGGGGCTGATACGCGCAGTGTTGGTGCTGTCTTTCCCTGCTTAATTTATCAAGCTGCTGCAAAATACATTAATAACATCAGCGATAAGAGTTGAAATTAGATTGTCATGAATGGAAACTATAGGGAGGGTTTTGTTCGCATTCATTAATTCCAGCTGAAGGCTGAGTTTCTGCGTTCGTTTCTGGGCTCGGGTCTGGACTGTCCCTCAGCGGAGGTGCCTCCTGAAATGTCTTGGTTTGGGTCTCACTCCTGGGTTTGTGCTGAATATTTTTGTGACAAGAGGCGACTGTACAATGTGTTGCTATTATTAAATTCGAAGGGATTTGTTATACAATGACCGTCCATCGATGTGAGTGAAAATCATACGGAAACTGTAGAAAGAAAAAAAGAAAGAAAAAAAAAGTGAGGGGAGGGACAGGAGCCAGTGAATTGATAACTTGAGTCGTGTTCCGGAGAAAGCCCATCGGAAGGGTTAACCGGAGGGGCTGAGGGAGAGCAGCCACCTGGGACCTCACACCCAATTGGCAGTCTTTTGTAATATATAATTTGCCTAAAATTGCGCGCTGAGCACAAGCTTTTGTTTTCTAATTGATTTACGGTTTGAGCCACTTTTACCTCATCCCCTACTGTCCTGCACACAGTGCCAGCAAGTACATTACAGTGAGAAATGATAAATTACCACACACTTGTGATGCTAATGCATCAAGAGTAAAAAACTGCGTACTACATGGAGCTTCATGCATTAAAAGCGTCGCAAAGATAGAGCTGTGCAAAAAATCATTTGTATCTTCTGAAATAACCGTTTGATCATTTGCTTCAATTCGTCTGAGACCTAATTGAACCTGAAGATTAAGGTTTATGTTACTATGGCTTTCCATTTGTGAATTGGAACAAAGTTATAAAGAAAATGTGTGAATGTGGTCCTAAAGCTACCTGTATTTTCGAGACTTGAAATAAGTTAATTAGTGAGAAAAATAACGGGTATCAGGGTTTCTTAAAGCTTTTAGAAATTAAATGTTTGCTTGTTAACGAGAACTGCATTCTCAAATGACATGGCTCCACTTTCAGATAGGAGTGTGTGTAGATGGGTTAACGTAGATACTGCTTAATCAGTGTTTGTCACCAAAGCTATTTAAATATTTTAATCTGCTTTTGTTGCAGAGATGTAGCGTAACTTTTGCTGAATAACACTGTTACAGGTATCAAGGAAGAATTGACAATTTTGTACAATATTTCTCACATTTTTGCAATAAGTCACTGATATCAGAAAGGGTAGGAAAATGTGGAAGTTGGTGAAAGCTAATGTACACTTATTGTCTTATTTCTTTCCCTTGCTGTGCATCGAGGGCTGGATTGTGTTTTACCTTCACATACTCAGTCCACCTTAAATTTTTTTTATTTTTCTACAATGTCTGTGGGTTCCAGCCTTGAAATATGAAGAAACAGATTTATGGCGGCTGCTGGGCACAACAAATTAAGTTGACAGTGATGTATGAGAGCATAATAGCATGATGATCCCTCTGTAGCGCGGCTGGACGCCTCCTGCTTCATTTGGCTCTTGTTAGGATCTGTTAGGCAGCTAAATAATGAAATTCTGCTGACTGATTTCTGATTTCTCTTTTCTTCCTCTTTTCACCTTTTTATGCAACTTACGTTTTGCAGACCCATCCTAATGCCAGCAAACTGCCCTTAAAGGATTCTTTCACTTATGACGACTACAGGTTGGTCTGTCTTTTAATTTATTTTTTTTCCCCCCCTTTGTTTCTTTTCTGTTTTTACTGTGGTAAACTATGGGGCCCTGGAATTCTACATTGGTGGGAAAGCCCTATTGTTACTGAAATGTTAATTGTAGGATTTGATACTAATACACTTTCTTAATGAAGAAGACAGTGAAATAAATATGCAGATTTTAATTGTTACAAAGAAATAGTCATTCATTATAAGCAGTTAGTTTAGCCAACTGGCACACATAGTCAGATTACTAAGGTAGTTGCTTGTTTCTTAAGAAAATAATTCAGTTGATGTGGCAGGATTTAGGATTTGGGGACATGTTTTTCTTTTTTTTTTTTTTTTTTTTCCATAAAAAGCTCTACCAGTGCTTAGTAGCAAAAGTTAATATCTAGAGCTGCTGCTGTTGAACAGGAGAGCTGGAGAACAGAAGTTGTACACATGTGTAACTTGGAGGTGCTATAAGGGGTGAGAGAACTAAGATAAAAGGAATAATAATTAAGATAATGAGAGTTTTATTGCTCTTAAATGATTGAAATAGCGTGAATAAAAGGCATTCATGAGGGATTTTCTAGCCTAGTTGCAAGTGGATAAGGCTATGAAAGTGGGATTTCCCTTAAAGGGTCACTGAGGAACACACCAACTTACAAGTGAAGTGTAAATTCAATAAAATTAAAAAGGAACATATTGTTACTGTGTTTCAAGAAGTGTTTGTATATCAGAATTATCCACAATCTTAACTTTAACTTTGTTTTTAGAAATTAAGTAGATATCAGTTTACCACTGTCTTTCTTAGCAGTCTAGTCCTTCTGCAGAAATCCTTCAAGAAGTCTAATTCTGTATATTAAGTACATGTTACTAGTGGAGTCTGTGGGAATTAAAATTATTTTGACCTTCTCCTGGTGACATCTTTTTTTCTCTCAAAAAAACCCACAACACATGTATGTATTAAGGCCAGAACATGGTGAAATTAAGATTCTTTTTTCCACTGGTGTTTAATATTAATTTTTCTCAGGTATAAAATAAAAAAATTAAATTCTAGAAAATACTGAAATTCTAAGCTTTTTAAAATATCTTTATGTTTGAAAAGGTAGCTTGTATTTTGTTTACTTAACCTGACTTAGAAGAGTTTTGAATAATGTCCATGTGCTAAGGAACTACATTATACTCTCTTCATGATTTTTACCTAGACATCTGTTTGGAATGTTGTGGCTTTTTTTCCTCTCAATTCTATTAAACAGAAAGTTTAGCAATACTGACCTAAGCCAAAGGCTTGCAAATTGAAGAGAAATTGAAGAGAAAACATTGAGCATGTGTCAGGCGGTTGCACTGGTTTCCAGTTCATGCAGTACATAAGCTTCTTAGAGAGTGAGAGGGAAGATATGTTCAGGCTCTTACAAGAGTTTGCATGTAGATGAGATCTCTGCTGCCCAGCAGGAAAACCTGCAGGAGCAGGGTTTGGGATCCCTGCTTTGGGATCCCTGCTTTGGGATGTGTAGTGTGAGGTACGTATGTGGTGAAGGGCTGGGAAGCAGAAGCTGACGTGGGGACTGGGTCCTGGTTGAGGAATGCAGCCAATGGAAGGTGTGAAGGTTCTCTTGCAAAGAGAAGAGGGATCACAATCCCAGTTTGGTATTTGTCTTGGAAACCTGGGAGCTGCTGCTTCTCCTGCAAGTGATACTGCCTCCTACTGTTCCTATAGTCAGTGTGATCTTTAGGAAACTAAGTTTGGAAACTCCCAGTCTAAATGATTGCTTCAGGTGGGACTATGGCCAATCATATTTTAATGTTTGAACATTGACCATCTCATGTTCTTGACTTTTGCAGATGGGCAGTTTCCTCTGTTATGACACGGCAGAACCAGATTCCAACAGAAGATGGTTCCAGGGTTACACTGGCTCTAATACCTTTATGGGACATGTGTAATCATACTAATGGACTGGTAAGGATTTCTTCAGTGTTGCTGCTGAAAGACTTTAGGGTTTAAGTATTAAGCCTTTCAACTGCTATGCAATAGTTTAGTAACACTTTCCGTTATGCTTCTTAACACACGTATGTTATCTTGCCAAGAGACCCTAAAAATACTAATGTCTGAAAGAAAGGTTTGCCAGTTTCTCAAATATCTTAAGATAGCTTTTGAGGGAGAGCTTTCTTCATCTAGAGAAAACTTTACAAGTGATTTGATACTTGTGTAAAGTTATGTCTTATGTTTTAAGTTTTCATTTACATGAAACATTTTGTCCAGACTAGTCTGAATAGTCTCCTGATATGGAGCTTTGTTTCTGGTGGGCTGAAAAAGATGCACAGCACTGCACAGATCAGTTCTGAGAAGAGAATGCAGGCACTGATGGAGGTTGCCTCTTGTAGCTACCACTAGGGAAAGTGGTTAGGGATTTGCAACTAAGAAATACTGCCTGCTCTCCTAACCATGCCCAAAGAGCCTTGTTATAGAGACTGCAACAACAAGAACAAAGCCTAATTCAACAAAAACAGTACATCTGTTACTGCATCAAAGAAAAAATGCAAAAATACTACTTTAGGGCATATTAAACATTTAAAAGGTGACATATGTTTATAGAAAGTCAGACCTGCTGACATTTTGGCTTACGTGCGCTAGTTCAGGGGATGATTCCTGGTTTCATTAACAGACTAGTTAATGCTGAGGTGAGGAAATGGAAACCCAGAGAGGCTGGTTTATCAATGTTACTTAGTCATGCTCATGTACACTTCAAAAGTCATACCCCCTACTTGTGTTTCCAGTAGATATTATTTATTGTAAGCTCTGGATATGACCATACTATTCAAGTGATCTGGTTCTTTTGTGGGAAGGTTGACCTGAGTATTAGGACAGCAATATATGTTAGTGCTGTTGATATTAAAAAAGTCTATTTTACATGAACAAACTGTAAAGTAAGTTGTTTTTCATTTGACATTTAGCTAATTTAGTGTTACTATGACTTTATCAATTACAGCACGGTAGGCTAGGCTACGAAGTTGCAAGTGTTTGGGGTTTATAATTTATTTATTTTTCCTTATTGCAAGGATTACATGTTGTTCTTTAACCGTGATTCTTGCCTTGGCCCACTTGTTATGCAATCTCACAGCTTTGATTTAGCAATAAAGTTCATATGAGAGTCTTCAGTATAAAGAAAATCACTTAAAATTCAGAAATGTGTATTTTTGTAATATAAGTCGTAGCTGCAAGCGTCAGTACTTCCTGTACCCTTTTCCTGCTGGGCATCTCTTTCAGATGCTTTTGCAGAGACTTGTCTGTATTCATTAGACAACTCTTAATGAATGCCTTCAAAGTTGAGATTAGAGTAAAGAGGAAGAGAATCAAGGTTCTATGAGGGAAAATTTAAGTAGCATATATTCAAAGAGCAGCTATTTATGTTGTTTTACTCATTCAAACTTCTATTTAAATTGATAAAGTAATTTTTATTTTTATTATGCTGTTTAACAGTGGGTTTGATATGGAGCCAGCCTCTGGAGCCAAACCTTGTAATGCAGTAGTGTATCAGGATTGTAAGCATTTTTTTATGCTGAAGTATATCCTAAAGGGCAAAGGAGGTTGTGCTGGACTTAAATATTTTGTATATATGTAAAGATTTCCGTCGTTTATTTCATATTTCTACAGAAAATAATTTAAATTGAGATAAATTCAGGAAGGATAGAAAACTGTAATATTGGTAATGGGCTAAGAAAAGCTACTAAAGCTATTTCTGCTGTGTGCTAGTTGCCTTGCATTATTAGAAATGGGGGGAGGGATGACTGCTAAGATAACTGTAAGCTGCCAGTATCATAGTTTATATTATTGTAGAGTGAGGTGAGGGTGGGCTCTGCTCTAATCATAGCACAATCCCTTTAAAATACATGAAGGGAACTGTTATTCATTGCAGGAAAGTAAGAAACAAAAGATGACATTGAATGCACCCTTGTCTAGTTTATTCCAAATGTAGTGCTGATATACCTCCCAAGTCAATCAGCTACCATGTATATCCCTGTTCTTGCTTTATTCCACAGGGCCCCTTTCCATCAGCTAGATAATAAAATGCTCTTTGGATTTTAACTGGAGCTAGGTCCATC
The DNA here is from genome assembly GCA_013397245.1 of Thryothorus ludovicianus. Classification (NCBI taxonomy): domain Eukaryota; kingdom Metazoa; phylum Chordata; class Aves; order Passeriformes; family Certhiidae; genus Thryothorus; species Thryothorus ludovicianus. Next base: position 1,138,021 of record VZTB01016231.1, on the reverse strand, counting down.
CAGCCTTTTCTTGCTTCTGACACTATTAATTAGATCAACCTGCCTCTAAGAACTAATTCAAAATGGTTGTCTTCATGCATTTCTCATTGTTATTCTTTAGTGGGATTGTATTTTGACAGTCAGAGGTTGATTACCAGTTCTGACAGAGCTTTGAATAAGCTACATTCTGCCTGTTGGGCTGGGTCCATCCTTAATCACTGACCACGCAGACTATTGCATGCTTTATACACAACTTGAAATTCATGTATCAGTCTGCTTCAGAAATAAAACTGAAGGGATGCAATTTGTCAGCTATCATGTGGGAAGAGAAGTAAACACCCTGTTAATTCTCTTACGTGACTGCTATTAAAAGAAAGAGGAAATAGGAGTCTAGCACTCCGTTATGCTTTATAGAAAAGTCTTTCAGAAGTGCTACTGGATTTTGTGTGTTGTTTTGGTTTTTTTTTTTAAGCAAAAAAAAAAAATAAAATTGAAAGAGAAATCAGTTCTCCAGTGAGGCGTGCTTAAACTGACAGAATCCTCCTCTTAAAATATTGGAATTTTCCCTGTCTATGAAAGTCTCCTGTTTGACCAGAATTTCAAGGGTTTGGAGTGGACTTTTCACATTCAGAACTATTTCACTGAGTTCACACACTAAGAAAATTTCAAGATAGGTCAAGATTTTCTTTTTTTGGATGAAAAGTACAGTTTTTCAGAGGACGACAGTATTTGCACTAGAAAGTAGATTTGTCGTCCTCTTGCATTTGAAACCTGCAATTCAGGGTAGGATAACTTCCTAAACCTAAGATGTTTATTAAAATTGTGTGTTCCAAATTAGAGAATGCACAGGACTTTCTGTGTTCAAGTATTGCAGCCTGTGTTTCTCAGTAGGCTGTATTGCATGACTCTCATGTTCTTTACTGATCTCCACATGCCACAAACCCATTAAATAGACCTGCAGTGAGACATCCACACAGGGAGGTTTCTGCAAGTGTCTGCAGGACCAGGCTGCCCGTGCTTGGGGCTGACATTTTGGATTTGCTCCATTTGAAAGCATTGTTTGAGCTGACAAATGCACATTTAATGATGCAAGCAGTGCAAAACTATTAATGTGTAAGCCATCAACCAAGCTTTTGAAATAATCTGAGGAGTTCTGTCTCTGGACAAGCTGCGTCCAAGATGGGAATCAAGGTATACTCACATCAGGCAGCTTACAAAAAAGTATGTTTTCATTTTCAAAGGATGAGAGAGAATCTTTGGCTTCTTCTAGGTTTTTCCCCAGGCCCAGAGCATATTTTTTCATAAGTTACCTCTGTCAGTACTGAACTCAGGCTACCTACCATAAAAGTTGCTTTCTGATTTTTCAGCAGCTTATATTCCATCCCGTGGCTGCATCTCAGTTGTACTAATTAAGAACATGGTGTTTGTCACTTTATAAAAATTTTATATTTTTAGGATAGCTTTACTTATTAGTATGACCCCTTTACAGTTTAATAATTGTTTTTGGGGAAGCACAGGTTTGTCAAGAGAGTTATCCTCTTCCATTGCCAGCTACCATCGCAAAAATCCTTTTAGCATTTTAAGAGTATTACTTAACTTTTAGATAAAGGGATTATTTTCAAGTAAATTATAATTCTCTGAAGATTGTATCCCCTAAAGATCCACAGTTATCTAATCCTTTTTCATTGAGAGATCAAAAATGTGTTGGCAGCTGAAGGATAAAGCGCTGCATATAGAGCTGTCAGTGCCTTGCTCCCTTGGGCCTCATGGGAGTGACTGAAAGCTCCAGAACTTTATAACAAGCTGTTGGCTTTAGCATGGTACTTTGTCAGTGCTCTATGGAGGGTACTTTCCTCAGAGCCTTCTCTTCACTTCAGGTAGGTGATTTCCTCCATTAGATTTTTTTTTAAAGCAGAGATGTTTTAAAAAAAGACATTGTTCAGGAATCGTAAAGCAATCACTATCAGATATATTCTGTCATGCTGAGAAAGAAATGTGGGCAATTCCTATTGTTAATATTTATTTTCAATAGGAAAATTTGTCAGTGGTGAGAGAGAGAAGCATAAAATGCTAAAGGTGCTTTTGTCACTCTTTTCCTGGATAGATCACTACGGGCTACAATTTGGAAGATGACCGGTGTGAATGTGTAGCACTTCAAGATTTCAAGGCTGGAGAACAGGTATTGTGAAGAGTTGACTACATTATTGTTGCTTCATTAAGTTCTGTGGGCACTTGGTGACTCCCTAGAAAATTTTAATAATGTAGTTGATTAAACCCTGCTACGTTTGAATTTCATTATGCTAAGCTAATTTTGAGTGAAAATGCTACCAAACTAAATACATTTTCCAGAATATTTTCTATCACTTGGTGGACCCTGACTGTAGCAGAGTTTTATTCATCGTATTTTATAGAGCTAGATAAAATATTTAATCACTAGTGAATGAACATATGCAGCCACTAAGTTTGGTACTCTGGAAGAGCTTAGTAAAAGACCATATCCAAAGGACCAAAGATAAATATTTTTTAGATTTGTCTGCAATAGTGGATTGTAGAGTCTTTTTAACAATGGTGTTTGTTGGCTTGTTTCTTGTTAGTCTTCATTCATTTAAAAGAGATGAAATGCAGTACAGTTGCCAGTCATTGTAACCCATGCTGATGTCATTGCAATGCTTAGTGGAAATGGGAAAGGACCTAAAAACATACTCCACCCCTTTCACACAGACAAGGGTGTGTTCACCTCTTCATCCTGAGACAGCAGGAGAGTCTTGCAAAGATGCATGGAACAGTTCAGAATCCAGTATTTTGATCAGAACTGCTCAAAACCAAAACTGAATGTCCAAACTAGTGATGGATTGAAGACAGTGGTTCCAGGAGTGTAGGAATCCCTGTGCTGTGCCAGCAGCCAGTCTAAACCCTCCAGTGGAGCAGCACTCCTTTTCTGACTGCTGCCTGTGCAGTCAGCATGGCCAGACAAAGCCATGTCCATGAAACATCCTGAAACCTTTTCTAACTCTATTTCTTAGTTATTACTTTTACTGTATTATTTTGCCAGTCTGGCAATTTATAATATTTTGATTTTAATTTTTCTTATGTATTGTTATTTTTTTTTTAACAAAGAATTGTCTAGAATTTTTTTCTTTTCTGAATATATCGTTCCAGAAGTGTATTTATCCTCATTGCTATGCTGGGGTTTACAGTGATTGTATATTTTTGCTCTCAGAATTTGTTATGGTAGTCAAATATTTTCTGTTTTTTCCATTTGTGGTGTGATGAGTTAAAAGGGGTCCACAGTTTTTCCAGAAGTGATCCAATTTATAATTTTCCACAGCTGGCAATGGATGTGTCATATAGCTACTCTGGCTGCTCTCTCCATTTCAATTATAGAGGGCTCCTATATTTCAATTTTATCTTAGTAGTTTCACTTTGTCTGCTATTTATCAGAATTTCAGTGCAAACTTTAACTGTTAGTGACATCTTTAAAGCACTATAATTATATAATGCTTCAATCCTTTAATATACCATGCAGATGTTATTTCTTACAGTTTCAGCAGGAAGAGTGTATGATCCATGCTTTTACTACTAAAAAATGTTAGGCAGCAGAAGTCCACAGAGTCTGTCAAGCACTGGCCTGAAATAAAGCAATTCTCACTGTTTAATTGGATTTTTTGTAAAACAGTCTCAGGGTGTAAGAGCATAGTGTGTAATCTATATATGATATGTGACTTTTAGTTTAATATGAGATGTATCACAGTAGTTTTAAAACTTGAGAGCGTGAGCAACTCTCTCCTTCCCCACTGCCTAATATACCTAGGCTAGTCACATGTTCATCAATGAGTGTGTTACAGTATAATGTTTATTATAATTCAATATCACACTTAAGCATTTAGTGGTTAGGATAAATAATTCTAATACAAAATTAAAAACAGAGAAAGTTTTCATTGCTTCTTACTGAGCCCATTAGAGAGCACTGTGTCTTTCTCTGCCAGCTGGAGGGGCATGGAAGCTTGCAGGCATCCAGAGCCTTGCTGTACCCTGAGGTTCTGAAGGGAATTCTGTAGCTGCTGGAACTTTTTTTTCTGATTGACAATTTTGTTATCAAACGCAATTGGGAAAATATCCTCTTGATGTGGGAGAATACAATTGCTACTCTGACCTCTAGTCCCATGAATTTCATACCACCTAGCCCTGAGTTAAATACATTCTGCAGGTTATATTTAGGAACTTCTTTTTAAAGGTGAATTAAAGTAACTATATGCTTTATAGAAAAGAGTTCAGAGTAAAACAAAAATAAATACTGACTGAACACAGCTCAGTTCTCTCTGTGTGATGTACTGTGGTATATTCATGCCTTAAGGTAACATTTAAATGAAAGCAAAGTTGATCTATCAGCAGTATAGTTTTGAGTGGACATTTGGTTGGGGAAAATGACTCCAGAAACACCATTTCTTTTAATGGACCCTCCTTGTCTCTGACTTTTTTAGCCTTTAATAAGCCTTTGAAAGCTTATTTCCATGTGTTGGTACTTTATGACAATGTGAGAAACCAGAACATTTTTATTTTAAAATACAGAATTTCTTCTTGCCTTTCAAAGTCTCTGTTACATGGATATGTTTACATTTACCTCTAAAGTGTAATTGCCACATTATATACAGCATTTGAGTCAATACCAGAAAACAAAGCATGTTTCTTCATACAACCAAATATACCTTGTACTCAGAATAGTAACTCTTTTAGAAAATAACTTTCAAATTATGTCAGTTTTGTGAGATGATCTTAAGCTTTTTTTCCTGTCCCTTCACTTCTCTTTTCATCCTTCTAGATTTACATTTTTTATGGCACTCGGTCAAACGCTGAATTTGTGATCCACAGTGGTTTTTTCTTTGATAATAATTCACATGACAGAGTGAAAATAAAGCTTGGCGTGAGTAAAAGTGACAGGCTGTATGCTATGAAGGCAGAGGTCTTAGCTCGTGCTGGTATCCCAACGTAAGTAAAACACAATGCCATGGGTTTTTAAAAACATTTCCAAAGTATATAGTGTCCACTAGAGCATATATGAAGCTGTCCTGTGATAATTTTCTTAGGTGTAATATTTCACCTGTTTGTACTGCAAATTAAAGTTATTGTGATAATATTTACAGAAGTTCTCTGAGCTATGTTATCATTTAATTTGAACCATATATAAGGAAAAAAGCCTTTGCTTTAATAACCATTTGAAGAAAAACAGAGCAAGGATTAATTTGGAGCAATCTGTGGGTTTCTTTTCTTTCCTATCCCTTGCAGCCATTCTACAGTGCTCAGTATGTGAATCACAGCATTTTCTGTTAGACATTTCAGTCCAGAGGGTACTATTGGGAGCAGCAGACATGTAACATTGCATTTTCATGAATTTATTATGAAAGGTGTATAAAATAATTTCAAGTGTAAAATTGTAGAGATAATCATTCTTTTCAGATACAGGTTAGGGAAGCTTTTCAGTTTGAGCTGATATTACCTATATTTTTAAAGTTACTTTGGTAGCAGTACATTTGTTGTATACTTTATGGTCTTTTATGTTGGAATAAGTTCAAAGATATGACAATTGCACTTGTATTTACTGTTGTTGTTTGATTCTTTCTTTTATTAGTTCAAGTGTTTTTGCCTTGCACTCCACTGAGCCTGCAATCTCTGCCCAGCTTTTGGCTTTCCTTCGAGTGTTTTGTATGAGTGAAGGTAGGATACTTTATGAAGATAACCTGATTTATGTTTGTCTTGTTGTGAGGATTTTTGATTTTTTTTTTAAATGTAGGAATGTGATAGACATTTATGTAGAACATTAAGATAGAAGATCAGAAAAGTTAAGGCATTTAAGTTAAAAAAGAATCTATAAGCTACTGGGAAGCCCAGTCTTTGGCCATGTCATCTGAGGGAATATTTCAGTAACTCTGAAAGCATAAGATGATACAATTTTTTATTTCTTTTAATCTCCCAGACTCTTGTGAATGACTGAGCTTTGGAGTTTGATCTCTAGTTCTTAGGTTTCAAAATAGTTTTCAGAACAAGATCATGCAAGACCTAGGAGTTTACATGCTTAAAATCACAGCATTTTAGTCATCACCACTGAAATAATTTAAGTATGAAATTGGAATATTCTGTACTGTAGAGGAAATATGGAAGAGACACTTCAAAGTTGAGTATTTTCAATATTTTAGTAAATTTTAATCTAAATATTCAATATTTTGGTAATTGGTAATCTAAAACAAATTTCTGTAGTTGCAGACTGTCTTTCTGGTGTTTCTCTTCTGTTCCTTCTATTAGTGGAGCACAATATGTGTACATTTGATAAATATTCACCTTATTTGTGCACGTGAAACTTCACATTAAATGCTTATAATAGCTCCTTGCTGGTGAGATGCAATTTTGAAGGGTATGGATGTGACAGTTTGTCACGGCAGTGGGAGAGCTCCCTTGCAGTTAGGAATGCTGTGCAGGCGATGTGGAAGTAGTTTTTGCATGTGGTCTTTTCGCTTTCTTTAATAAAAACAATGTAACTTAGTGCCATGCCTTCATTTCCTGCTATCATCCATCTTTTAGAACTTACCAAGAAATTAGAATATACCAGAACAGTTCAGTTGGAAGAGACTTTCAACATCCATCTATTCCAACTGCCTGATACTTCTGGGAAGTAAATTCAAAGGAATTAAATTTTCAGATGCTGATGAGGGAATGAATTTTGGCTTGGAGAGGAAAATGTAGCTAGTGAATGCTTTAATTGCATTTCTCTGGTATATGATTGTGCTCAGTTTGTTTATATGTCTTAAATACTGTTTAAGAAAACTGTTTGTTGAGAAACTACATGCAAGCTCTTGGTGAAGTCTGTGATAACTGCTTTGCAGTATCAAATTTATTAATTAAAAGTTTAATGAAATGTGTGTAATGTCAAGGAGCTCATTAGATGTTTTCTGCTTTTGAGTTTTGATGGATGTCTTTTCTGACCACCTGTAGGAACTTTCTTCTACTGAAAAAGATTACCAAAACAACAGGAAAAAGAATTTCATTGCTATTTGCACACTCTCTGGCCTGTTCCTTTTATTCTCAAAAAGTTCATTGATCTCTTTACAAATTTACTCCCTTTCATTTCTGAATGATTTTGCAGAACATTCTGCTTCACTGACACAAATTTATGCTGTATATGAGAGGCTGTGATGTCTGAAGTATCTTTTTTTCCAAGGGGAGAAAAGGCCCATTTTCTGCTGACCTCAAGACTTTCAGTTGTCTCTTTGAGGCAAATCCTAGAAAAAAGCAGCATATTTGATAATTCTTATTTGAGAAGAGGGTTATTTTTTGTTAGCTGCTCAAAGATATACAATTGAAAATAAATCTTTCTGCAGTTTGTCAACTGACAAAGTGAATGATGAGATTGGTTTTAACAGATTGGTTTTATACTTATTGCAGAAGAACTGAAGGAGCACTTGATAGGTGAACATGCGATTGGCAAAATCTTCACTCTGGGGAACTCTGACTTTCCTGTTAGCTGGGACAATGAAGTTAAGCTTTGGACATTCCTGGAAGCCAGAGCATCCCTTCTTTTGAAAACCTATAAAACAACTGTGGAGGTAAAATTATGATTATGTGTGATTTAAATGTCTGAATTTTTCTGTGTGTTGTGATTGTAGGAAAAGAGATTTTGTCCTCCATCTTATCTTTGCAAACTTCAATCTGAATGTAAGTACATAATTCATTCTGTACTTCTAAAGTGCAGAAACAGTTTTGCATTATCTGAGGAAAATCAAATAAGATTGCAAAACAGAAAATTTTGTTAATGTAATTTTGTTAATGTATTTTTCCTTTGATTTTCCAAGAAGAGACTACCTGCTTTTTTCTCTGCAAATAAGATGGGGAATCAGTTTCAACTTGTTGTCTTTTAGTTGCATTCTCCAGACTGCAAAGAAATGTGTTCCTATTGCACATGTATAAGTGAACCTACATGCTGCATGTATTTGTGAAGTAACCTGACTTTGCTTGCCATGCAGACTGATTTATGTGCAGAAACTTTGGGCTTTTTTATGGTTTCATGACAAATTTCACTGGGACTCCCTGCAGACCCTCCTCCTGTCCATTTGGCTCCACCTGAGAGCCCGGTGTCACTTCCTGCTCAGAGAAAGAGATGAGGGGCTGGTTTCTTGTCTTGGCTATTAGTGTCAGACTTGCTCTTCCTTTTCTAACAGGTGGATAAGTCCTTCCTGGAGACTCATGACCTCACTCCACATGCAGTAATGGCCATCAAATTGCGCTTAGGTGAAAAAGAGATCCTGGAGAAGGCAGTGAAGAGTGCGGCTGCCAGCAGAGAGTATTACACCAAACAAATGGCAGATGGAGCTCCACTCCCCAAGTATGACAAGGGCCACATTGCCTTGCTGGAGAACTCTGTGGCAGACTCTAGACTCCCTATTGTGTTGAGAAACCTAGAAGATGTGGAAGAGCAAGGGGACTTAAAGATTGATGAAGCCATTGATGCTGAAGTCACAGAGAATGGGTTTGTAAATGGTGAAAACTCTTTATGTAATGGGACCAAATCAGAAAGTGAAAATCTTAGTAAAGAGAAAAGCAACAGAGGGACTGAAGATGCCAAAGAATCTTCTTCAGAAAGTACTGATGAGGTTAAAGAATAGTCCTAAAATTTTACTTTCTTGTGAAATTAAACTAGCTGGAGTTTATCAACAGTGCATTTATGTTGGTGTGTTTCTTTGTTAACATTTCTCTTTCTGCAGAGAAAAATGGTTTTGCTGCTTTATATAAAAATGAATTTTTAAGTTATTTAAAAGATTTAGCATCCCTTTTCAATTAAGATTGCCATCTTGCTTTCAGGCAAAAACTGGGGAAAGAGGTGCCTTTGGAAGATTTTGCAGCCCTTTGTTGAACCAAATGTATTTTCTTCCTGGGGAAGAATTAAGCTCTTCTATCTGCTGTGCGTTTGTTGTTCTGTCACTCTGACTACCGAAATTAAAAGCTTGCTCTGCCTCCTGCCAAGAAAAGCAGAAGGCAGGACTGACTCGGTATTCAGCACAAAGGTAGGGGAGCAGTACAGCAGAAAACTGAATGAGAGGATCAGAAACTTGGGAGACTGGAGGAAAACCTGTTTAAAATCAGGTATGCCAGTCCAGAAAAAGGTAAGGTGGCAACCTTATGATTGGTAGTTTTAAATGTCAATGAGAATCCAAATTGTATACGCTTAAAGTGATCTCCGAAGATTTCAGTTTACTTTGTCTTTTGTTTACTATATAAAATATCTTTCTTCTTCAGTCAGAGTTAGGCTGCTACAATACAATATTCATGAACCTTTAAAGGCTGACCACTTTTTATTTCCAGGCAGTAGTTTTTATTTGCAAGGTTGGCAAAGCTACTGGAGATTTTGAAAGCAGATAGGCCAAGCCACAGCTTTAAACTGATCAAAGTGAGGTCACTTCTCAGCTTCTTCAGGTCTTCACTATGAGCTAGAGATTTTCAAAGCTACACTTTTGACTAAACCATTATTAAAAGGAAAATATTAATAATGTTCTTGTCTGCTACTCCTTCATTTCTGTGTTGTTGAATGTAACATGGAACGTCACATGGTTACCTGATCTTACTCGGCTTTGTCTTTTGGTTAAGATATTAATTGATCCTGCTTCCTCAAAGGAAACGCCAAGCAGGTTTTTGGCCCAAGTCCAAACCACAGCCAAGTTTGCAGTGGTTTTTGCCATTTAGATTGTGTCTTCATCTGATGCACATTTCTTGGGATACCTCCACAACTTAAGCAGGTCTACTGTCACCAGCAGTTTTGGTCACTGTCATAGTACGTGTTTGAACTTCTAGGTGGAAACAATACAATCGTAGCACTGTGCAATATCAGAACGAGGGTAATTCCATGGCTTGACTTTGAAATTACCAGGGTATTAGGAGGAGAGGAGGGCAGAATATTTTTATTTTGTGGATCAATTCAGAGGAGTATAAAGTGGTTTAATTCTGTTCTCAACATTAAGGACTTTGTCTTTCACTTTTGTATCCTTAAGTTCATGATAATGGATAGAATGGAAAACTTGGACAGTTGTTTAAAGCCCAATAGAGGTTGCAAACTGCTCATCTAAGATCAGTTGCAGTAAAACATCTTTTGGCACATTCACAGTTTTATTAGACTTTGCTTCTTTTATACTGCAACCTGAAAAATGTGGTTTTGCATCAATCTTTGGTGTAATACACACTTAAGTAGTGACTTTCAGGTTGTCATAGAAGTTCTGGTGTTCAACTAGTATCAGTGTGGGGAAAATAGAAAAAATAGTTTTTTAAAAAATATTTCACTAAGAATGGCATGTTGCCATTGCACCTTGGATATTGCTTCATCACTAACAAGATGCTGGACCAGTATTTTTGTAACTATATGCTGCCTTTGGTAGAATGTTATGGAATTGTTGTCTTGACAATTTAAATGTCATACAAGAGTCATTACGTTTTGGTTTTTATTAGGACCAATGCTCCATTTCTGTTTCTGCCACTTACGTTGCACAACATTGTACTAGATACTATGATGCAATTCTGAAACTAGCCTTCCCTGAAAATTATAACTGTAAATCAGAATTTAAATGCTTTGATTCAATCTGATACACTGTATTTTGTTCCAGTATTTGCTAATATCTATGGCTTAGCAAAGCCTGTGGTCGCCACAGACAGAATGTGTGGGTTTTCTTGAATAAAATATAGTTCTACCATGTCTTCACTAGTGAGTATATTATAAAAACAAAACCTCTACCTGCTACTGACTGCTGTATCTTTTGGGGTCTGTGGGAGAGGAATAACTGTGCAAGCGTACAGATAAAGAGTAAAGGACAAATAGCTGGGGAAAAAGGATTCTAGTAAAAGAAAGGGAGTGTTCTACTGAGTGCATGGTCAAATTCTTACTCTTCATCTGCTAGTGTTATTTAGAAAAATATGTTACACACAATAAAAATAGTGAGTAATCTAATTTTGTAATTTGCATCTTTCCTCTATGCATGTAATGGTTCCTTCAGAAGCACTAACCTAAAACTTAAGCTTTTGAAAACTGAGGTGAAAACAAAAAAAATTGGCACTGATGAGCCCTTATTACCATCTGTCATGAAAACAGACCTTTCAAAGCATTTTAAAGTTAACTTTCTTCATAATGTTTGGTTAAGAGGCTGTTCACACTAATCCCAGGCTAAATGCCAAATCTTGCTTCTGTTTAGCTATCTAAAGTATTCCTGTAAGAAAGACATCACTTTCATTTCTCGGACTGTTCTCCAAAAGCAAAACAGGGGAAAAAAAGCCTTTTGAATTTTGCATGAACCTACCTACTGATGAATCATTTCCCTAACAACCTGTAACTAGATTGGGTCTGTGCCATGAGGCGATGTCCATATTTCCCTCTTGATAAAGTCAAATATACAAAATTGAGCAACAACTGCCAGCCTGAAAAATGTTTTTAAAGTGTAAATGCAACTGTAGCTTAAGTGCTGTCATGAGTGAAGGAGAAATGAGAGCCTTCTGGCTGGGAGGTGGGATGGTTTTTGTTCTTGGCTAGAATAAATATTCTGTGCCTCAGACATCGTTATAAGGTGGTATGTACAGAAAATCTGTGCAACCCAACAAGTATCTGCCTTCTTGAGGCTGATTTGCCTTTAGGGAGGAACGATCATCATGGAGTCATGAAACTCGCATGATTCGAAGATATTCTGGAAGATTTAGGTTGCAAAATCTCTAGTTCATGTTTTTAACAGCAGTATATAGTATCTACAGCTCCCCCTTCTCTCTCCCTCATTTTGTGGAAAGGCATGTGAAATAATTATGAAACACCATTTGAAGTATTTCAATTGGAAGAAAGAAATGTGCTCCCAAAATCTGCCCTTCTTTCCTGATTTTATGGACTGAAACTCAGTCCAAGTATTTCTTATACTCTGTTCCAAACAGGAATTTTCAGTAAAAACATTGCCCTACCAAAATTATCTGATGAAGCAATACCCATCCCTTTTCCTCTAGAAGATTTTAAACTGATCCTTGTTGAAGTCAGATATGACCACATGATTTTCACGTAATTACCATCTATATTTAATAGTTTCTATCGTGTTTCCTTCCTTGCATGCACTGCATGCTGTGCAAAGTACAGCACATAAATTGGTGACTCACGGTTAGAAGAGCTTTCTTAGCATTGTGCGGGTTCTACATCTATTTCCTAACAAATGCCACAAGTTTGGAAACCATGTGGAGGATTTTTGGCTTAAAAGTAAAAAAAAAAACCAAAAAAAACCAAGTCCATAATTAAGAAAAGATAAAATCATAAATGGTCCTGCTTTCCGGACCTGGTGTAATTTTTAATCTTGGAAGATCAGGCTCGATAGGGGAGGAAACTGAGCAGATGTCCTTTCCCAAGTGGAAAACGGGAGCTGGACAAGTGCACAACAACTAGTTTGTCTGCAAGGCAGGGGCTGTTCTGAAGAGTAGGAAGTTCAGGAATTGTTTTGGTGAATGTTCAAAATCATCTTCCATTAGTTATGTAATTACTGTGAAATTTCACAATTAGGAAGAGCTTCACTGTCCCTAGGAATGGGTGACCCCGTGGATCACAAGCTGCTGTGTTGAGCTGGCAGTGGAGAGCAGATGTAAAGTGGCTGCTGCCTTGTTAGTGCAGTGCTGGGGTAACCTCAGGGAGTCTGGGCTGGAGGTGCTGCTGTCCTTAACTGCTCAGTACCAGGGGCTAAGCAAAGGCTTTGCAAATCCAGCATGGAAGGACTGGACAAAGCCACAGGGAGCAGTGGAAATAGGAGATAGTGTTGTGTTCAGGTCAGTCACTGAAACAACTGGGGACCTGCATCCATGTGATTTCTTGTGTATAGCACTATTTTATTATTTAAAATTGATCAAGCACAGATGAAGTTTCTGAACCTGAGTCTTCTCTCTTCCAAACCTGGAGAAACCAGACAATCATTTTCCAATGAAATCCAGTTCAGACATGGCAAAATAGTTGATTCTGACCACCACATCTTTTGCCTTTGAGCACCTTGGTGTGAGTTGGAGTGAATCAGATCTGTAGCCCTTTGAGACTTGAATTTGCTTCTTCTGAAAGGTGCTTAAAAGCTGCATGAGTCTAGGGAATAGAATCTTGCACATGAGTAATGTTGGTTTCACAACTGAGTCACCATTACTTAAACACAGATTCAAACATCATCAGAACTAGATAATTGAACTTAAACAGTGATATTTTATTTAAGTTTACTGTTTTTAAAAAATACACTAACTTGCCAGCCCTGAACAAATCAATTGTCCTTTGAATAGGATTAACAGGGGCAAAAAGCAAGTTTCCCTGAAACATGCTGTGCATGGCAAACACCAAGAGAAACTTCATTCCAGCTTGAGCCTTGTTTCACTTGCTCGTGTTTCTGACCAGGTACCCTCTTGCTTTGTGTTCAGCTGGGGCAGCCTGTTCCTTAGATGCATTTCTATCCATGGAGAGGTGTGGGGTGTCCTCTTGGCCAATTCATCAGTTTGACATGGTGCTATGGAAGTCAGTAGATTTCACATTGTGCTGCTGCCTTTGACTCATGCAAATGGAGTTTTTCTTTCTTTCTTTCTTTTAGCTTTCTTTTTGCAAACGCTGTTTGATTTAAATATGCTGCGGTTTGTTGTCGTATTCACAGAATTTGCCTGCTCCTCCTATGTGAGGCTGAAATTTGGAAACTGTGTAGGTGTCCTGAATCCAGCAACTGCTTTATGATATGGGTTTAAGGGAAATTCCATTCCCTTTGCTTTATTCCACACTGGTTCACCGCTTTCAGTAATGTTAATACCTCAGCCAAGGCTCCTAATTTCAGCACTAGTAAGTGGGCTTGTATACAGATTTGTGGTCCAAAGGTATGAATAATGTGCTTTAAAACTGAATCTCCGTGCTGAAACAGGCATGCACAAACAGCCTCCTATGAACTGCAAAGGAATTTTTAGATTGCTGTGAATATCTGTAAGTCCCACTGCCTTGCAGCAATTAATTCAAGTGATTGGATGCTAGGAATGGTTTATTATAATTGCACACAGGTAGTAATTTATTAGGGTGGCTGTTTCTTTTGGCATATGTCAAGAAGGTCAGAGTTTAGGCTTTTTTGGACATTAACCTAGTCTTCTGAAACTCTGAAGTTCCACTTTTTGGTCATTAATTTTGTACATGCTGAGATTGTGACAATTAACCCACTTAATAAAGGTCAAGTTTCAATTTTTTCCAATTTCTGGAACACTTAACTTTATTCCTTCTTGAAAATGGGCAGATACAGAATGATAAATAGTTATTAAATGAGAACGAAGATGTAGTTCTGCTGTCAAGATACTATTGAATGGTTAGTAACAAAAGGACCAGAACAGCTAGGATTTGAAATAAAAGGACTAGCATAGATCAAACTGTGGGTAAATGAAATAGAAAAGTGTACATCACCGTGAGCTGTTTAAAGTTATTTCTACATACATCCATGTTAACTTATTCTACCTAAGCTTCTAAATTATGCAAATCCATAATTTGTCCCTTTAATTTTTCTCATATACACATGTGAGTTTTCTCACAACTGTGAAGCATCACCAAACCACAGCTAAAAAGCATAAATAAGTAAAGTGAATAAGGAAATGGTGGTAGTGTTTTCAGGTGACCAAAACATAGTTATACTGCATTCCTTAATAATACCTGGATTTAAGGAGCCACAAGATTAGGGAAAGATAATCCCTTGTTTCTGTGTGGTAGCATCAATTCCTAAAGGCTACATTGGCATGTTGTGCCTCTTAAGCTAACACTTAAAAATTACTTCTGAAAAGTGTCTATCAAAAAGCATATTTATTAATTTTAAATTATATCATCACCCATTGAAGAAATGTCTGCAGATGAATCAGAAGTAGTCATTTGCTGTGTTAATGAAATCATTGTACCTTTAGTGGTGTGTCAGCACTGAGTGATGTTTGAAAACCTATTTTTCACATTCATTTTTGAAGTTTTTAGGTATTGAGTAAGACAGTGAGTCCTCCTGGAATATTACAGCAGCAGTTTATAGGTCTGTGCTGAACACTTCAATGCAGGAATGACACACAAACCTTTCAAATGATAAGAAGCTGTGCAATGAAAATAATAGTGTTTCCTGTATAATTTTTTCATTAAGTAGTACAAGTACTGCTACCCTAACCTAAGAAATGCTGGCATCATTTTCACAAATTCTCAGTCCTGTGCTGCTGAACAGGCTCACTTCAAGGACAGGGATACAAACTGTCCAGAACTATTAACATGTGCACCAATGTAATTGCACAACATTCATATTCGAATGTCATCACTCAGGATTAGATGAAATTATTTCCCCCTGGAAAAAGAGTGTGGCTTTTGAGTTTAAAATGCAACATGCTTTGGCGTGATGTGGCTTATTTTTCACAGGAGAGGTCTAGCTGCTGCCTTAAAAACTCTTGCCTTGTCCCCAGAGGTTTTTATGCACGCACACACGCTCTTGAGGTGCTCCCTGCCCTTTCTCCCTTTGAGAGGAGTTATTAACCTGTGCTAATGCTGTCTAAACGCTCACTAGCTGCTAACAATACTTGTGGGACAAATGATTTAGAGCCACTTGATTCAAAACATTCTCTGCTAAAGCTAAGTAATCATTTCGAGTGATCAAATATCGTCTGCTGCGAGAAGCAAATACGCAGCACAATGAGAGTTATCGAGCTTACTCGCAGCAAAGCATATTAATCTTTTCTTTGGATTTTACTTTTGGGAGCAGTAATATCCTCTGACAGGACAATTCAGTTATCTTCAGCTGAGTTTCCAGAAGCAGCAGCATTTTTCCTCAGCAAAATTAGGTTCAACAGGTAGAATTTCAGGCTAAAATGATGTGCAGTCTTGACGTGGACCTCATGCCTTTGCAGCAGGAGAAATTAGCTAGTATTTTCTGTCTCTTTATTAAGAAAGCTATTTTTGTCATCCATATTGGGCAACTGTATAAAAATAGGCAAGTTTTGTATCTTGGCAGGATTAAATGAGAAGTAAGTATGTCTTTTTTTCATATCCTTGAATATCAAAGCAAGACAAGCCTATTTAGGAAGTAGAATTTTATTGCTTAACATATATTTGCATCCTGCAGTGAAGACATTCACTTTCATGGCACGTTTTCTCCCAATGGTTTCTAAATGCCTTGCAGCACTCACAAAGCCGAATTTTTGCAGTATTTTTCTGAGATGAAGAAGTATTATTATGTTTTCTGACAGGAAGAAGGGGCTGCAATAGGGTGGCAGATTCTGAATCTGTGGTTCTGGTCACAAGAGATGGTTCCATTTTTAAGTTCATCTGAAATAATTTTGTGAACAAACTACAAGGTTGTTTCTAGAAAGAGGAAAAGAGATGTGCCTTGTACTTTGTTTAGAACAAATGTTTACTGAAATAAGCAGTTCCTGTTTAGGAATAGAAGATCATTAAGTGTTGGGTTTTTTTCTCCCTAGTTATGAATTGAGGGAAGAAAATATTGCTGTGATAGCAGTGCTAAGCTTCCCCCAAAGACAGACTGGGATCCACAGGTGTGATTGCAACTGTTCTGGAATCTTCCCTGAGCTCGGTCACTGGTGGCAAATGCAAATAAAGTGTTAACTTGGGAAACACTGAGGGACATCCCATTTCCAAGAAGATACAAAGAATCAAACATAAACAATGAAGTCAATGTGAAGTCTCTAAAAGAGCTTCTAAAAACTCTTAAAGGTAATGAATCGTTGTGATACATGTATATGAAGTCAGAAAATGTGTTTAGGGAAAGGCATAGCTGGTTGATTTACAGACAAAAATGTTCTCTTGGGGGTGTGTTAGTCTAAACTGCACAAATCTGCAGGAAAGGGTGAGATTTAGCATGTCTTCCTCATGTAAAAAACTGGAAAAATTTGATCTGAGACATCCTGTTTTGATGTTTCAAGGCTGATTTTTTAAAGAAAAAAAAAAACCAAACCCTGGGCAATTGCATGATCTCTGCATTTCCCTACATGTTGTTCGAGCATTTCATAGGTTACTTATGTGTTAAGAATTTGCTGTTCATCTTCAAATCTAGCAAAATTATGGAAAGCTCAGAGGTTGCTGAGTCCCATTAAAATCATCAGCCAGGTAGTGCCCTGCTTTAGGGACAGACCTGCTTCATTAGCTCATATGTTACTTGCAGAAAATTCCTGTGGAGACAGCCCTAGACACAGTTCATGGTCAGTCATGAGAGTTAGAAGAAATCTATGCCTTGTTTGTAAAAGCAACTTAAATTTTAAACCCAGCTTTGGGTTTGAAATGACCTTTTAAGAATATAAGCCTGTATGATTCTATGACTTCAACCCTTTTCTTTGAAAATCTTGAAGTCAAAGATTTGAAGAGCTCAGTATCTTAATAGATTTTTGTCCTCTGGTGCAAGTGGTCAAGAATGCATTTTGCTGCAAATTGGAGAACAAACCTGAAGCTGAATTGTACAGTTTGTGTTTGGTCCAGCTGCAGTCTCATTCATCCTCCTTTACACAGGAGAACCAGAGAGAGTCTAAAAGGCAGAGAGCCTCACACTGACCTAATGAAACAGAGTTGACCACTGACACTTCATGCTATGGCAAACAAAACAAGAAATGCATCACTCAGGAGGAGCCTGAAAAGGCTAAGCATTGGTCTCAATGCTTCAGATTTCTGTTAAAAGAAATAGGCAAAATTAAGATGACAATTAGCCCTCAGTCCTAAGATTACAAGCAGATTTGGATTGAGGGGGGAAGGTAGAAATTTATTCCATGCGCAAATAACTATGTGGTTGTGTAAGGAGCAAGGTTTTTGCATTGCTTTTGATGCTTTTTCTATGCATGACAGAATGGAAGTTCAGTGGTCTGGGCTGGATTTCCTACATTCCTCAAAAGACCAGTCAGACCAAGTCTTTGATAACAGACTCATCAGTTTGACAATATGGAGCTTGAGGAAATGTGCATAAGTTTCCCTCCTATTTTATTTGACAACCTTTTTTTGAAGATCAGAGCATACTTACAATTTTTATAGAACTCCTAAGTCATTAAGCTTACCACATATGCTTATAAATGGGTTTTGTAGTCTGTTCAGTTTTTTCGTATGCTGGGTTTATGTTAGGTAAACTGGAATAAATGCAGGCTCCTGACTCCCACCTGATTATTAATATCCCCACGAACACTTGCTGGCAAACTGAGTTAACTCTCTACGACTTGAAATAGCCACTAAATAAGATCCACTGACATTTCAGCTTTTGTGCCTTTCTGGTGTAGTTTCAAGTCAAATGCAGCGTGTCAGTGATATGTCAGCCTTGGCAGAGGTTGATATGGCTGTCCATCATCTCCGGTCTTCATGGGCTCCCAGAGAGTACAGCTGCTTTGGTCAGCTGGAATTTGGCTCTAGGATCTCACCAGTTACAAAAATGAAGGAGGATGTGCCTAGAGCAGGTGCCACCAAGATGTTTGAAAGGTTGCTGTGAAATAATACAGACAGAACAATAGTAATGAGTCAGTTAAAACCTCAAACATAGAAATGTTAAACCTAATAAGGCTAAAAACCTGAAGTGTGTCAATTTTCCTGGTTTTTATGTTTGTTGCTTTTTTTAAACATCTTTCATATTTGCAAGATCTCTAAAGACACCCGTGCCCTTCCTGGTAACAGGATAAATACGGTACTTAGTGGAATGAGATCTCATTTTGTTCCATTTCAAACCAAATAAGTGTGCTTTAGAGATCACGGAAGTCTGTAAAGGGATTTGCCTCCAAAGCTAACAAGCCAGCCATGGAACAAAGGGAGAATAGCCCTAGTTTGAAGTCAGCAGTTACCAAAATGCAGTGTGTTGGCACTCTGAGTGTCAGTTTTCCCTTTTGTAAAGCATTCTGCAGAATCCTGGAGCAAGTGCCTCATGCTGTGGTGCAGGTCTCTGCCTTTGCTCATCCCTTTTCTCCTCTAATTGACAGTCAGAGGAAATGGACAGCATGGACAGTCTTTGCTGCATCATTCTCCATAGCATTTTCTAACATACTGTGTGTGTCTGGTCATAGGAGTCATAGGAGAACATTATTTCATTCGTAAATGCAAGAACTGCAGAAGGACTCGGTGTCAGTGAAATATCAGGCCAGAACCTTGGATTTGGGCTCCAGATTATCCACTGAGCCCACAGCAGGGAGCAGCTGACCAGCTGTGCCTCCAGAAGTGCCTAACTTCAGACATGTCTGAGCCAAGCTCACAGGGTATGTGAATCTCCAATTTCAGCACAAATACAAAGTCACCCTTTGTTAGAAAAAAAGGACCTGGCCATTTCCTGTGCTCCCTGAGGGATCTGGAAAAAAAAACAACCAAAAACCCCAACAAAACATGACACTCTAATTCACAAACTGTTCTGTTGTGTTTCTGCCTGAATCTCATCAGGCACTAGCTGGTGCCACTTTCAGAGCACTATTTCTTAATTCTCTCTTCTTCACTTCATACTTATCTCACTTTAGAGAGTGTGAAATTTTTCAGTTCATTATGTTCTGAACTGTTATTTAATTGAAGCCCCTAATGTTCAGTCAGTACACACTGCACACAGTCATTTAAAATATTCCAGCAGTGCACATTTTTTATAAGTGCTTCAATTGGAAGTGATCAAGGTTTGAGACTTCCAGCCTATAAAGGCTTCTGCTGTGGAAATGTGAAGTGCTACTCTCAATAATTTCAAACTGCTTCCTAAGCAGGCCTTCTGTTCCGACTCTCTTAAACTGCAGCATAATTTCTCAGCATGGTTTATGCCCAGAACCTTCATTTAATGGCTTACACAGAAAGGAGCAAGTTGCAGGATTTGATGGAGCCCACTATCTGTGGAGCATGGTGGGAAGCCCTGCTCTCTGAACAGAGAGGCTGGGTGGGAGATTTTTGTTCTGCTCACCTCGTCTTGTCCAGAGCTGCTGGAACAGAGTGACTGCCCCCACTGCCCTTTCTTTTGCATGGTGTGTGCCATGCTTGCAGCTTTGTCCTCAGCTCCATGGGACCTGGTGTGACTGAAGTATGAGCACAAAGAATGTCTCTAAATGGATTTTTTCCAGTGACATGCTCTGAAACTCCAGTGTTGTAGGGTGGAAAGCAGCTGGAAGGAACTGGGATGAACCATGACATCCTAGGGGGGCAGATCACAGCCAGCTGCAGTGTCACTGCCCTGGAGTGAAGCAGGGAAGGCACTGCCCAAGGATGAGGTGCAGCCATGCAGCTCCTTAAAGTTTTCTCTGCCCATATTTTGGACATGGCTGCTACCTGTGACAACACAGACTGCAAGCTCAGTTTTCTTCCCTTTTCCACCACCTTTGTGTAGATGACAAAAGGAATTGTGCTGGGGGTGGTTGTATTCCATCTTCCCAAGCCTGATTCTGTGCAGCAAAGGAAAGGCTCTGCTTGTAAGGGAGAGAATGAAGCTCACCACTTTGCTTTTCCTGCTGCTCAGAGCAAATGATGCACAGGAATCACCAGCTGTGTGTTGTGGTGGGACAGGCTGGTGGCAGTGGTAAACGAAGAATCTTCACTACTTTTCATTGTTCAAATTTAAAGCTGAAGAGGATTAAGAGATTGCAGTTTTATTGAAAATGCTTGGTAATCTCTAGTAATGACCTAGTTTAACTGAAGAACAAGCACTTGTTAAAGGTCATTTTCCAAGTGCTGTCATCCTCTACTCTAATTAATATCAGCCATGTATGATGTTGGCAGTGGCTTCAAATATTTTAGCATAGGAAGACTGGACTTCCAGTGACATTTTTAATGAAAAAAATGTAATTCATCTCTCATGAATGCTGTAATCAAGGTATTCATTAGCTAACCCTGGACTGCAGAAGTACCTACAGAAATAAGCTGTGAATCTTGGATAATATTGGAGGAGTGAGAAGTCTTCCAGACATAACCCAGTAAGCTGCTATCAGCTAGGGACATCTCTAAAGAGACATGGTTCAGGTAGCCATGAAAAAAAAGCCATAGAAAGACCATGAAAAAGACAAATGTAGCACAAGGAGTCAGAGTCTGCACTACTGATGCTTAATGAAATTGTAGAACAAGTAGCTCAGGAACCTGCAGATTTGGGTAGCTTGTTTCCTTGAAGATCCTTACCCTGATCCTTCAAAAAGATTGATGAAAGCCCTGAAGCATGAGCAGATACTGTTATATCCTTTCCAGAATACACTAGGAATAACCACCCCAACTCTAGATTTATACTTGAGGCAGGAAGAGTTCACTAGAACACTGACCCTGAATCCAGTTACCTGGCATATGTCCATAATGTGCACTTGTCCAAGACAAAGGCATCCAGTGTTGATACAAAGAGAGGGGAAAATGTTGATTCTGTTGCTATTCTTGGCAACTTGTTTCAATATTTGATGACTCTCAGTTTCAAAAACAGAATTTTCCTATTGCTTCAGGTCCTAGTGGTAGATTTTGTACTGCTTTGTTTAGCTGGATGCAAAAACTCTCTCTAGTCCCTGGAAATTTCCCTCTGTGAATATACTTGTATGGAATAGTCAAGCTTACCTCCCAGGCTTCTTCTTTTGATGAGAGAGGCACAGAAGGCCTCTTGTTGCAAGTTTCCTCCGGCCTGAAAGTGATTTTAGGATCTCCCCTTTGTGTTCCTCTAATTTTTCAGTACTCCTTGAAGATTCCTCCACTGGAATATATATGGTTACTTATAACACCAAAGCTGTTTATGGTGGTATTTCTCTTTTTGATTTCCATTTTCCCTGGTTTATCAAGGTCCTTCAGTAGTCCTCTTCATCTTAATGCTCCTTGGCACTCCCATTGAGTTCTATACTTATAATTTCAACCACTGCTATTGATGATACAGTTTCCACAGTTCACAGGTGATGCCTGTATTCTGATTTCTAGACATCAGGCTTTGAATTCAAGTGCATTAAAAAGTTCTCAGGTTTCATAATCCCATTTAACAAATATTTTGGACAGGAATCTAAGAGCTTCATGATTATCTTAACTTATAGTGCTTGCAATTGTTATGTCTTCTTCAATTAATTTTTTTTTTTTACATGAATTTTCTTATTTTTATAAGTCCAGTGTTGGTGTTTTCTTAAATCTCCTTAAGTTCATGTGCTACATGCCATGATTGTACAAAGAATTCTATAGTCAAGTTTAACGTCTCCTGGAATATTTTTACTTACATAGATAAAAATAGGGACATGTTCTCCAGTACATTTTCTTGGAACAGAGATTGCTAAACTCCACACTTTTCACATTTAGTCATAATTTCAGAAAAACAACAGAACATAACTTCTTTTAAAGTTTGCGAAGTTCAGCTCCAAATTCAGTTTTTCCCAATAGTGGGTTGAATCAAAATCTTGTCTCTCCAGGTACTTTCTCTTTTCACTGTACAGGACAAGGTCTGCACAGAATGAGTGTTTTTGGCTCTTGTTAAATGTCTTCATGCTCAGGAGGTAGTCTGTAGAGCTGTTCAGTAAGGAAAAACAGGGATCATCTGCACCAGTCAATTCTCGAGGTAGGCATCTCCTGGGAATGATCTGAAAGAAATGCCTCTGCTCAGGCAGTGTCAGGCCAGGGATGTTCACAAATTGTGTCAGAGCTGTAGAGTAGGGTCTGTGCAAGCCTTCACAATCATAGAATAATAGAATGGTTTGGGTTGTAAGGAACCTTAAAGGTCATCTTGTTCCAACCAGCTGCCATGGGCAGGGACACCTTCCAATAAACCAGGTTGCTGAAAGATCCATCCAACCTGGCCTTGAACACTTCCAGGGATGGGGCACTCACAGCTTCTCTGGTCAGCCTGTTCGAGAGCCTCACAGTAAAGAATTTCTTCCTAATATCTAACCTAACCATCCCCTTTTTCAGTCTAAAGCCATTTCCCTTGTCCTTGTGAAGTCCTTCTACAGGTGCCTTGTACTCCTTCAAATACTGAGAGGCCTCAATAAGATTTCTCTGGAACTTTCTCTTCTCCAGGCTAAACATCCCAATTCTCTCATTCTTTCTTTATCAAGGAGGGACTCCATCCCTCTAATAACTTCTGTGGTCCTCCTCTGAATTCACTCAAACAGAGTGAATTCACATCCTTCCTAGACTGTGGCCCCAGAGCTGGATGCAGTGCTCCAGTGGGGTCTCCTGAAAGCAAAGTCAAGGAAAGTCACCTCTCTCCACTGGCTGGTCATGCTGGGTTTGGGGCAGCCCTGGATATGGTTCTCTTTGTGGGCTGTCTTGAAGTTCACTTGCAGAAAAGACCACGGCCATGAGAGACCTGAAGTCGTGCAAGAACGAGCAGGATCTGATCCGAGTAACACTGCCAAATGACACACATGAGGAGCAGAAGTGCAAACCTGCCACCTCTCTCCATCCTGAGCCAAGATTTTTGTGTCCTCTGTAGCACAGACAATTTTTTCTCAATTCCTCCTATATTTTCATCCAGCCACCCCGCAGTGTACCTACCCTCACAGATGCCGTAGTCTCTGTCCTTCACATATGTCCCTCACACTTATCCCACACAGAATCCAAACACAAACCCAAGAAGTTAAGTGATTTAAAAGTGTGAAGTATTTCCCAGTTTTCATAGACATGTGATACACATTTTGGTGTGCACGCATAGATGCCAGCTTGTAGCAGCTTCTCATGATGTTGAAAACACACACTGGTAAAGTTTTGCAAACAGGTGGGATAGAAAATGTAGCACTGGTTATTTGTATTGGACTGTTGCTGGAGGCCATGGCAAGCTGACAATATGTCACACCAGAACTAAATTTCAAAGACCTCATAACCTCATGATGTGGCATTGTTTTGTGTGAACATTGCACTCCACTGTTCGAAATCCCAATGGCAAGCTGGCCAATGAGAGGTGTAAAACTCTGGAAGAGAAGATTTCAAAACAAAAGACCGTAACTCTTTCCAATATATTTGCCCCATTAATAGCCAAAACCTCTGGTTCATGCTATAAACATAATGAGCTAATAATCTCCATTTCACATGAGGAGGTATTTGTATCAGAAACTTGCAGTGTTGAATGACAGATCTATATAGCATTAAAAAAATAACTTGGAAGCAATTTGATCCTTATTTGGCTAGATCACACAATATTCAATATTAGCACTGCAAGATTTAAATTTCTCCCCACTTTCCTCCAAAGCATAAACCAAATTCTGGAGTCCATTGTAACTATCTTGTGTCTGAATCATAAAAACCTTTGTATGTGGTTACCTTGGAACAGCTGCCCTAATTCCCGAGATGGATGGCATGTTTACTGTACTGAGAATGCTCAGGAACCTCTGAATCTGATGATTCTGCTTTTCATATTTAGTTATAATCTCATTCATAAACTCATAATGTCTCTGTTTAAAGTCTGTTATGTTTTTTGATCCCACCACCTGTACTTAGGACTTGCTTCCCTGTTGATGTGAATGTGAACAGTCAACAACTTCTGCTGTTGAAAATGGGGGTCTTCTCCAAAACACTAAGAATGTTTTGAGAGACATCTCTGTCTTACATGCTACACGTTAAGCCTGAGGCTGGTTTCATAGCAAGAAGGGAAAATATGGTCAAAATGCAGTGAATGAATGCCTGTGTCAACACACTGTACTTACAGGTGGAATGAAAGGAGAAATGCTTTGTGAACTGTGCCATGCTCACACTGCCTTCACTTAAACTCCTTCTGCTTTCATAAATGATCATTTGAGCTGATTTACAGGTCGAGGATTCCACTAAAATACACTTTTTTACACAGAGTGAAAGCTTGTGTACTCTACCCTAGCAGAGATATGTAAAATCCAGTTAAAATCTATATTAGGTGGATATTCCTTTTTGATATATTTTTTGTTCTAATGTGCAGATTTCAGTAGACCTTTTTGGTCATACAGCCTTGGGAAGGTTTAACATCTATAAACACCTGAGTTGTCCAGGGTCCATGTTGCTTGGGAGGTGCTGAGTGATGCTGAAACAGTACCTTGCAGTGGCTCAGCTGATGAAATTATCATGGTGTGTGGAGGTGGTACTGGCCAAGGGCAGGACCCACAGTGATCGAGTATCTCAGCTCTTCCACTGCTCTACTCTGTGACCCCAAGAAAGGTGCTCTGTTTTTCTGTGCCGGCTTCTCCACCTATAAAATGACATTTTGAGCTAAATGCTTTGAGAGTGACAGATACTGTCCAGACTTTCCCTGGAAAAACAGAGCCAATTTGGTATCTAGGATGTAGTAGAGTCAAGCTCTGTTTGGTAGTATGGGTTAAGACAGCACTGGTAATACTGGGAAGCATTCTTGAAATCTCCACAGTTTCTTCTTGTGACTCGTGAATTTTGGCTTGAGGCTACAGTGCCAGTTCATGGAATGAGTAAGAAATGTGTCTGTTGAGATATGGCCTAAACTCCCTCCCACAGGAAAACAGGCAACAATGTTTGTAGCCACTTGTGAGTCAGGGTACTGCATACCCCACGTACCACAACAAATCACAGAACCATTGACAGGCTGGCACAACAGTACTCTGTGCACAGAAGGCACCGTGGACCTGCATTTCAGGAGTGTTGTCCCCTTACACTGCCAGCCCAGCCGTGGAGAGCTGTGGGTGTTTGAAAGCCTTGGTTAAAATCAGGGGCAGAAATGTTGGAGCCAGTGTGGGCAGGATGAGTTCTGAGGAGCCATGGTAGTTCTCCAGCCCCAGCAGCACCCCAGTGCAAACAAAACTAGTGCTTGTAATCTCAACACTTGCTTTTATCTGAAAATAATTAGCTGAAGAAAAATAAAACTCCTTCTGTCCTTGCAAAGCTGTGAGGAAAGGGAAGAGCATCTAAGATTGCTTCAAATGAAACAGTGAGGCTCAGAGGAACCAAAGACCTCTGCCTGTATGCTACATTCCTTACTCCTGAGACAAGTTTATGAAGGAATGGAGTCTCTTTAATCATTTAATTTGGCTAATTTAAAACTACATATGCATAATTTATTTACAGAGAGGTAAAACCCTCTAATTCCTGCATTTATTATTGTAACACACAGTATTAGAGTGATTTTTTTTTTACTATTGCAATCTGCACACTGCCTGAGAGTGTTAGTGTGCTATATATCATGCCTGAGTGAGTGTGTTCGAGGGGGTTTGAGACTCCAATTCACATATACCACCCTCCATAAATTATGTACTTAACTTCCATTTATATACAAAGACATTGCAGAAATTATAATATAAATTAATTTACAGGGCTTTCATTCCCAGCCATTGTTTTATACCCTTAGTTTCAAAGTCAAAAAAAATACAACCAAAAAAGGTCTTCCCTTTCCCACTCACTCCAGGGGTGTTCAGTTTTGGTAATACTGCAATAGTGCCTTATGTTAAAGGTGCATTTGTCTCATTCACAGCAAAACCCAGGGAACCAGCCTTGTTGAAACTACTTCCAAATACAATTTATGCAATCTATTCATGTAAGTGGGGCACCTTTTCTAATTCCAGCTCATGGGAATTTAATTGCCAAGTTTGAACCTTTGTCAGGATAGCTATCATTTTTCAAGGACTTCATGGATGGAAAAAGAATTCAGTAAAGTCCAGCTCTTTTACAAGGCTTGACAACTATTCTGACCTTCTCAGAGTGTAAGACATGAGAGCCCCGAAAGACTTGGCTGAGGCAAAGTGAGAGAATTGATTCCAGAACTGCCTCATTCACAGGTAACTTTAAATTATATTCCAGCCTGACCCAGAAGGTTTCTGCCATGTAAGTATCACCCCACTCACCTTAGTGAGTGAATTTGCCCTCATTCCTTTGCTGACCTGGGCTGTACTTTGTGCAACCAGCTTTACTGAAGGCATTGTGTGTCCACCATAATGCCTCTCATCACTAATTCACAGTCCCTTGGCATGTATGAAAGCTTAAATTATTTCCTGCAGTGTGCATTAGCTTGCACATGTCTACACTGAATTTCATCTTCCATCATGCTGTCTGGTCAAGTCTTTCTGGAACATGTCGTTGCTCCCCATAGTCTTGAGTAACCTAAAAATTTCTGTGTCATCCGGACATTTTGCTAATTCACTATTTACATTCCTACTCCCAGGTCACTAAGAAACATCTCTTACTACAAACTTTGGGCTGACAGGCATAAATTCTTAATGTGTATTGAAACAATGAGCCAATCTAGGGCTATTTCTTAGTTTGATATATTCAAAGTAGCTTTTAATGGCTTATCAGTAGGTGTTGAAGGCAGTGAAATCTGTGACAGCGTTGCAGGTTCTGCTTCCTTCAGATGGGGCTGCAGTTTGAGACACTGGGGCTGGGATTCTGCACCCCTTGATGAGAAACTAGCTCTTCTCTAAATCTGCATGGGATTTGAGCCTCTTCCATTCACTGTATTTTTCCTGTGCAGGAAGGATGACAACTCCCATAGGCAGCAGCAGCTACTCATGGTGCAGAAGGAGAAATATATGTCTGTTCTCAGAAATTGGGTTGACCTATTCCCCTGGAGCTGGTTGGCACAAGAGGAGGAAACAGGAGCTGACAGAGAGCAAGACCATGCACAGGGGCAGGAGAAAAGATGTGAGGCAGTTCTGGCTGTTGCTGTGCCTCCCACCAAGGTTATCTCTCCCAGCCCTGCTTGTGTGGTTACTGATGTGCCCCTCAGAGTGGGTCCCTGTCTGCCCCCCTCATAAGTACCAAAGGCAATGTATGGTGATGTTACCAAAAACGTGTGATGGGCCATGTAGAACATAGCAGGTACAGTGTCTGACAGCCTGCCTTTGGAAGAAAGTGTGGCATGTACATTGTAGAAACTCTCTTTTACTTTGTAAATATTTTCTGTTTCTTCTTTAACTATAGGAATATATGTCAGTACTTGTAGAGACAAAGAGGGAGATTCTGTAGCCTATAGGCTGCTTTGGAGGACGAGATCTGAACAATGAAGGTGATGTAGGAGGAAATGCTGGATTTTGAAATTTTAATAAGTAAATTTTACAGAGGAGGAAAAATTTCCTTTTCTCTCTCTTCAAAATCATCTCAAATGCTATAGCATATCTGAGGGTTGTTAGCTCTCCTTGCACCACCCTGCAAAAGTTACCACCAGTGTCTGAAAGCATGTCCAGCAGCATCAAAGAGAAAACATGGTGCTCTGCTGACAGCAATAGAATGGTATCTATTTCTCAGAGGTGTTTGTCATTCCAGGGCAATGCAGGCTCAAGTAAATGAAACTGATTCGGATTATGGTCGGCAACACTTAAGAGGTTATCTTTGCAATCAGAAGAAAAAAGGCTTTTAATTACAAGCACAGTATTAATGTCAAGTTGGGGCAAATCCTGTGCTTAATCCTGTACTACTGCTCTGGAGTTCTGCCTGGTTTGGATACTTGTCTCTGTCTGTTTCTTCATGAAATCATTTCCTGAACTGCATGTTTTTGGTAGAATCACTTTTGCAATGAAATTATGGAGGGCAGAGAATTGTCTCTCATGCTGAGCACACTTGGGAAAACATTGCTCTGCCCACAGTTCCTACCTGAACACAGGGAGAAGGCCACAGACCTGCACAGGTGCCTTTGTAAAGCATTGTTCATTCCTGCCATGGTGAGGGACCAGGGTCCCTCAGCCACCGGCTCACACCTCTGGTGTGCTGGTGAAACCAGCAGCATAACCCCCTCCTGCTGTCCCAGCAGCACATCAGGTATAGAAGAAGATAAAATCTCTGTTTCCAGCTTATCAACACTCTTGCATGAAGCAATGCTTGTGTGATCTCCTTCCTGTGGTGCCCAGCTTTCCACACGTGGGCTGCACCGATCCCGAGGGCTTTGGCAGGGAGCTGGGAGGTGCTGTTATCCCTGGGAGGGGGCCGTGCTGCAGGTGCAGTGAAGGCACCTGCTTCCCCTAGAACCTCTTTAGTAACCTGCTTTCCAGCCTGGAGGCTTTGGGCAGCTCTGCCTTAGGTTACATCTCCTACACCATTCCATACCTCATCACCCTCTCCACCCTCCACCCCATCCTCCAGCCTTGCCTCTCCCCTCCTGCCCTCAGCCGCCCTCCAGCTTCCTCCCTGCCCTTCCAGCCGTCCATCCCTGCCTGCATTCCTCTGTCTGCTCTGTGTGCCTCCCCCCACAGCATCCCACGGACTGTGCCTTTCTGCAGATGGACTGGGCCGGTCACCCACGGCTCTTCCCGGGGCACTGGCTCCCGGCGGGCATCAAGGGTCCTTCTCCTCCTCCTCTCTTTGAGGCGATTTGCAGTTCCTGGGGGTTCCATGAGCACTGGAGCAGTCCTAGGGAGCTGGAGCTCAGCAGTGCATCCCTCCAGAAAGATTTTGTTCCTAGGAGGGGATAGGCAGACAGGGTGGACAGTCTGAGGACGGCCTTATTAAAAAGGGTTCTTGGGCTGTGCATGAGGCAGTGGGGAGGGGAGCGAGGGCCAGGAACCCTGTGGAACAGGATGCACACGAGGCTCCTGGCTTTTCGGGAGCTGCGGTTTCAGGTAGGAGCTGAGCCATTAAGCAAAGCTGCCTCCAGCGCTGCCCTGTCAGAGCATGGAAATGGGGCCAGCCCCTGCTCCAAGGCAGCATAAAGCGCCTTTTCTTCCCGTGGTGCCCTGGCCAGGCCTGCCCTTGCTTTGCAGAGCCCTGGAGGGAGCCGAGCCCCGGGGGCTGCGCGGTCCCAGCAGCCGGGAGCGCTGCCCGGCCCCGCTGCCCCCGGCCGGAGCGGGGCTGGCCCGGAGCCGGGCTCTGTACCGGCAGGAGGAGTTTATCCCTTGGCATTTTCACAGCTCGGGAGGGAACAGGAGGGATTGATGACTCTGAGCCCGGGGAAGACAAAGAGGTGATACTGCCCTACTGGGCTTTGATAAACCCAGGCAACCAGCCACCACTTGTTCTTACAATCCCTCACTCCCACATATGCATGAGAAACGCGATTGTGGGGCTTTTTCAACATTACTGCATACTTATTAACTGACGTGCTTTTGTTTTCTATCAAAAATTTTGTTTCTAAACCTCTCCTTATAACTCACCACATAGACACATGCACATACTAATTTTTCTGTCAAAGAAATCAGTACTATAGCATTTGAAGGGGAAAGTAAAATACCATTTTAAATGCCTTTTTTTTTTTCTTTTCATGATTTTCTTTCAGCAAATTACTCTTCAGCTCTTAATTTCACAGACATTGTGCTCAGTTTCAGTAGCCTGCAGAGGTCTGTGGAGGTGTGATTGGGCAAGCTTTTGCTAACAAAACCCTCTTAATTTTTTTTCTCATAAGCACAGTGTTTGCACCTTGCAGACCTGACACTCACACTGAGGCACAGATTTGTAAAGGTATTTTGGCATCTCCCTCCCAGCAAGTCAGACTTGGAGATTTGGCTTTTCTAGAACAATACTTTGCTCTTTTATTAGTTGAATTTTCCTCCTGTTGGAGGAACGGCAAATCTGATTTAACTTCTCTGGGAGCAAAATCACAGGAGCACAAGGCAAAATCCTTTAAAAATATCACCTGATTAATTCTCTCAGATATCCATCAGGAAAAACAAGCACTTTAACTCATTTTCTCCCCACAAAGCAACTGGCTCAGAGTATGAGAACCCACTTCTAATTCAGGGTGATGGCTACCTGGCTGATGCAGCAACATGCAGATGTATTGAAGAAAATGTGCCATAGCAGCTTCCTAGCAGGACTTCACAGCTTCCAACCCCTGAGTGCTTTTTAAGCACTAACTCAGTAATTATGCATCATGGACAGGCCTACTTTTTTGCCATCACTTCTACATTTCACTGCAACTTTGCAAAATGATCAGATGATTGAGATCTGGAAAGTTCATGCTCTCTGTCCTGTATTGTTGCTGTGCCATTGAGGCACTTAGTGAAACTAATTGTCTTTGCTGCTGTCCTGCCTAGAGGGCCACAGGGAACAGGACCCTGTTGTTCTCACTTCTAGATAAGCATGTGAGGTGAGTCCCCATACCGATGAATATATTGCATAATTGGAAAAAGAGACCCACAGAGAGGAGGGATACACAAAGGAGTGAAGGAGCACAAAATTCCAGGTCACATCAGGAGGCACATCAGCTACAGAGTGTCCTGCTCCCACTTGAGGCCCATGACTGCAGTACCTTTCACAGAGGTGGAAGTCTGTTGGATGCACAAGCCACAGCTGAGACTGAAGCTCAGATGTGTATCTGAAAGGACTGTCAGGCTGGAGATACTCTGCTTGCTGTGTCCTGTAGAATGCTGCATCTGAATAGCATCTTTTGTGCCAGGCATCTCCATGATGGAACCTGAGACATTATACACCAGACCCCAGAAAACTGCTGAAATGCATTTGAAATAGCAGAATTCTGATGTGGTCAATTAACCCCCTGCTATGTAGAACCCTGATGTCTCTGTATAAATAAAATAAAAGGCAATAGTGTTGGATTGATGGCATAGCTGGGAGAGAAAGCAGCGATACCATGAGATAGTTCCTTATGAATTATTTATTAGGCACTGTGATCAGAGCTCTCTTTAGCCTCTGTCCTGCTCTAGGTCATCACAAGCATACACCCCATGCCCTAACTCAGAGCATTAAGCAGCCATGCCAAAGACAGGATCTTTGCATGACTGCCTCCTGATCCCAACACATACCCATGTAGCCCCTATAATGGACAAGCACATGTATTATTAAGCAGCAGAAAGCACTTGTACAAGGCTGACGGCACACATGACTTATTTACACTGACCTAAAATAGCAGCACTTTAAATGATACAAACACAGAAGACTTTAAAGTGCTCCATGGAGATTTGTGAATACTGGAGAACCCTTTGGCTAATCCTGAAACATTGTTTTCTTAAAAAGTCATCTGGTTTTCTTTTATGCACCTGCCATTACTTTCCCTACCTAGAAGTGACTTCCTTTGGTTTTCCCTATATATTGGATTATTAGCAGCTTGGTTATTAACAATCCTCCCACTTTTGTTGGCAGATGCAGTCTTTCAGAGCTGACAGCTCCTCAGGGCTTAGGAATACTCTCCTGCAGGCTTGCAGGGTGGAGGGTTCATGGGGTTTTCCCTTCTTTTAGCAGAGATTCCTGAGGGAAAGTGGCTTTAAATGGCCCTGCTGCAGCTATGCCCACTGGCCAGGCTTGGCACAATTGGCCCCACTGGCACTGGGTGTCTGTTGTGTGCCCAGATGAGGAGGGAGGTCACTGCCAGGGTGACAGGCAAAGACTCCTGGGGGGATGCCAGGATCATGGGGTGAAGGCCAGAACCAGTGAAACCTTAAAATGGATGTATGTGTGTGCAGGGTGGGGGGGACCTTAAAGATTATTTAACCAAAAAAACCCCTCAGAGTCTGACTTATATGAAATTTAATTTAATTTATTTTTACACCAGCAGCTGTCAGTTCAAAGAACAAAAACAAAGTAGCCATCTGTGCTTAATTTCATAAATCTACTGTAGATTGTCACATGATAGTGGAACTTGGACAAAAACATGTCATGTGATTGAGTCCAGTCCCTTTAAAGTCAGGCTTTCATATATAGTCAGATGTAGTTGCAGCTATAGGCACGAGGCCCAACTAAGCAGGCAGAGACATGTCATGAACTGAGAGGGGTCAATCTGACAGAAATCCTGATCTCTAGGGCTTGTATCATTTTCCCTTCTTTTCATGGTGGAATTGTTTTGGTTCTTTTTTTGTTATGTTATGTTTTTAATTATCAGTATTGGAGCAAAACTATGAGCTTATTAGATAATGGCAATGCCTGTAACGTGAAATACAACATGAAATAACTCCCCTCCCGAGAGAGCTGCAATGGCATGGAAAAAGCAGGGTGCCAGGAAGCTGTGAAGTTCCAAGGATGGTTGCAGTCTCACCTTCCACTGGAAGCTCTTCCCTGATTCTTTAGATGTGACAAAAAGCATTTTCTTTAAACCTCCCCCAAACACAGGTAAATCAGAGAAACAGAAAGAAATGAGATTTTTTTTATCCATTTGAGAGGCAGGGCTAATAGAGAAAGTCAGAATGTGTTTACTCCCCAAAATCATATTACTAAGAAAGTGCAAGGGAGAGAGATCAGAGGGGGTGTAATTAAAATACAGATCAAAAAGTCACATTTTTCAATTTGCCATGTGAAAAAAAAATAACAATCAGCTTGTCATATTCTCATTAAATACCAGATGGTTGAGCATGAGTAATAGATCTTTGGCTGACAGAAATCTGCAAACTCTTTTCTTTGGAGAGTTTTTAACTTCAGCAATGCGACCATATCGAATAGTCAATAATGCTATCAAGGTGAATGTATTTGTTTCGTATTTACGTGCGTGTGTTTGTCTGTGCGTGCCAGGGCGTACGTGCGAGAGGGGTGGAAACCAGAGCTGGGCCCCAGAGAAAGTAAAATTGATTCTTAGCAGGTAAGTTCAGCTGCCTGGCACACTTTTGCTCTCACACTCACAGACACAAGGGTTTCCTAGGGTTTAATGCTTTCCATCTTCTCATGGATAATTAACTGATGACCACAGCCAGGCTGAAAGGAAAATGCCACATAACTCTAAATCAGGTTGGCGCTCTCGCCCTGAGCCCTGCAGATTAATCTCTTTTTTGCACCACTGCTGTTCTCTCCAGTGGAGATCCAGCAGCTGCAGACAGCTCTGTCCTGCTGCCTTTTTCAGGGCCAGGTCACCCCTGGTCTAACCCCAGCAGAAGTTTTAGCATGTTCAAATTATTTCTGTTTTGTGGTCACTAGTGTTGTATTACAATGATATCTGGCCATAGACCACCGCTGAGATGGTATGAAGAGAGATTGCACAAGATGCTTCTTTTCTTCCTCACATGATTTACTGTCTCAGTGTGCAACATGATGCAGCACAAGGACGTGGTGAGGTGGGGAAGCTCAGACCTACCCATATCAGAGGGTGGTCATGGAGCATTGTCTGTCTGCTGAAGCCGAACCAACCTTCCTGTAGCTGGGTTCCTGTCTTGATCCCAAGTACAAAGATGCATCTGATTGCTCCCTCACTGGACTTCAGCCATTTTTAAGGCTTGATAACAGCATGGCCAAATGACTGGGAGCCCTGAAAGGCCAACGTAATAAAGGAAACATTTAAGCCTGCCAGCAACACATGGAATTTCAAAGAGATCCTGCCTGCATGCAGAGGGAGTAGCCATTCTCCTGTTGCCTGCTCCAGCCTGTAGTGGAAATGAACACGCACTGGTCTTTCTTGGAGACCTTGCATTTTATTTTAATCCTGTTACCACTACCCCCTGCCCCCTTCTTCCTCGTTGCTGTTTTCCCTTAACCTAAAAGAAATAATTTTGAATGAAAGTAGCTTATCTGGTCCTTGTATATGGAAAAACATCCATTACTGTCAAACAACAATAGTTCTGCGGTAGGAATATGGTAGCTTTATTCTCCTACAAGTTTGGGCTGGACTTATATTATAGTAATAGACATTATTGCCAGAAGAGAGCTTGTGAGGTTTCTCAGCCTACTCTTTTTGCCAGCAAGGGATATTTCCCTACGGGATATTGTAACCAAGCTTTAATTAAAAAAATTAGAAGGCATTAGAGCAGCACAAAGTAATAGCCTCTTTCGGTGTACCTCACATTTCCAACCAACCTGTTAGTCTCAGACCTTCTTCATTCAACCTCCTGACACATCTGTGCTCTTGGCAGATCCGGATTGCACAGCTCTGTGTTTTCAGGGATACCTAGAAGTGCTATAGCTCCATCAGCACAACAGCTTGGCATGGCTAGAGCACCAGGCTAATAGGTCAGGATTGCTTCTCCTTCTCAAGCTAGTTCTTTTAGACTTATCTCACGTAGCACTACAAAGTGCAGTGCACGTGTATCCACACACTATCCAAATCCTTGGGAATGACACTGTTATGGGGAGCTCAGAAAATCCATGGGTGGTGGGAACAGTGGTGAAGCTGAAAAGGTTGGGCTCTCCTCGCCCAAGGCTTCTAGCTGGTTGATACAGTGGAATTTTCTTTTTCTACAAGGTTTTGGTGCACTGAGATCTGTTGAAGTTTTGACACCACCTACAGCTGTTCTAAAACTTTCTCCTCAGTATATTTTTCTAGTCAGAGTAAAAATGTTTTTCCAGTGGTAATACGTTAGTCTCTCAAAACTGTTGATTTCTTCTTAAATTCTGTTCAGTTTTGCCAATTTCACAATGCTTTCCTTATGCACTTTTCATGTTTTAGTTAATACCAGCATATATACTGCCTGAATCACCTTTTTTTTGTGAATTGCCATCTTATTACACCAGCCTCACTTTTCAGCTGTTACTTTTTCAGGAGTTCACCCCCCATCTCCTCTTTTTCTCTTAGATTGACAAGGCTGACAGAGGCACCTGTAAGCACTTGCTTTCTTGATCCTGGCTTTAATGATTAGCTTAAGGAATCTCATATGCTCCTGTCATGCCTATTGCTACCTCTGTCAACATTCTTTTCAACACAGCAGACTTTGATTGCGCTTAGAGACAAGGTCTGCAGCACCTGCTTTCAAAGGAAATGGAAAGGCAGATATTCTACTCATGAAGATTGACTTAGTAATGGAGCCAAGGTTAACAAATTCACCTGGAGATTTCCTATGGCTCTTGACTCTGTGCTTCTCTAATCTGGAAGGATGTACTGATGGTAAGGTAACAGTATCCTCACCTGCAGACACTGGCAGTGGTTTTTGGCAACTTCCACACTGTTTGGCTTCTCTTTGAAATCTGTTCACTCTCTGTTTAGCAGACCATGCCTTGCTTGCCTGCCTTCTGTCTGCAGGTAAGGTGGTATAGGAGAGCTGCTGCTGAGCCTCTTTCATTGGTTTGCCTTTACTGCTTTCATCAAGACAACACTTCCAGCCACTGATACTCCAAGAGACACCTAACATGGCACAAATCAGGAGGAAGTTTCCCTGTGGATTTAGCCCACCTGGCAGCTGTTTCATCTCTCAGGTCCTCACAACAAAGGTCAGAGGCTTGAGCAGAGTTGCTGTTTGCTCATCAGAACAAAGGAAGTCTTTAAGCTGGTTTTACCACCCTATCAAACTTCTGTGGGTGAGGCAGGAGAGAACAAACTCGTTTTCAGGACCGCAGAGGTATACAAATCTCAGGGTAAGCAGATATACATAAAGGTGTCTGATGACTCGTCTGATATACCTGATTAGTGAGAAAGGGTGCTTTTGAGGTTAAGACACTGGAGAGGATTCAGGAAATCTGAATTTTGTTCCCAGCCCCATCACAGATTGCCTGTGGCATCTTAAGTAAGTGTGTTTGCTTATACCTCAGCTCTCTCTGTGTGCAAAGGGGGCACCTTCTTGCTTTTCTTTCAGAAAGACAGGACAAGCACATGGGTAAGTGTCCCTAACCCACGTGGGCTCTCATCTCACTGGGAACTCTTAATTCCATCACTGTGTGAGTCACAGTGCTCAAGGGAAGAGAGAAATGTATACTTAACACATGTATGTAAAAAGGATGAACGGTTCCAGAAGTATCAGTGAAATATCAGAAGTTGGCCACTTCTGGGAACAGTAATCATCTTTCTGGCATCTGTCTCTGGCAGTCTCAAACTGTTAATGAAAATTTGAATCAAACAAGGACTGAGCATTTTATTTCATGGTTTGCCGGGCAGTTAAGTACTTAAATGCCTCCATTTACCTTCCTTCATGACAATGCATATTCAGGTCCTGTCTGCAAGAACAACAGAATTGAAACAAATGCAGAGCAAAACAAAGCTACCTGGACAACGTGGAAGAAGTGGGCAGCAACACTATTTCTCTTTGTTCATTTGCCATATCAGTCATATGGGTCACATTAATTGTTAGATGGCCCTAAGGAGGTGGCACTGAACACCAGAAAGGTTTGGTATAATAATTTGTCCATACTTCTGTTAGATTAAAATTCTGTTCTTGCTGGATTAATTACAAATACAACCAACTCCAGTCACTCAGCCCTCCACACTCCCCTCCAAAGAAAAATAAACATTATTATTGTTATTTGTAATAGCAGTAACATTAATGAGTGATAATCTCCAGAGATGGTCCATTATGTGTTTTTTTTTTTGGTTATTTCAGGGTCTTTCTACCCTTTTAGCCTATTCTAGGTTAGTATTCAGAGATCATGCTTTGAGGTTCTGTCTTGCAGTATCTTGCTTTAAGGCTGTTGTAAGGCACTCTCTTGAGACTCTCTTTTCTTGGCAAACTCTTGTAGCAGCAGGCTTTGTAGGCAGACTTCTTTCATTACATAACCTTTTCCTCTTGATAGGGCATCTGTAGTACCGGAGGGAGGAGGATGCCTGATGTAGACAGGTTTTATCCTCCCACCTTATTTTCATGTCCATGCATTTTCTTCTCTTTAAGAGAACTCTAATACTTCCCCTTGCTACTGAAAGTAGGTGGAGAAACAGTCAGTTTTTCCTATCCTTGGCAAAATGTTTTCCTGGCACTGTTGCATACTGTGGAGCAAGGAGCACAAGCACTCTCACAGTTGCAGTGATGCAGGAGGAGGAGCTGTGCTCCAGCTAGATTTCCTGGGCAGACCCATCAGACATCCACTGACAGCATCAATAGAACAGTGACATGAGCACCTGTGTTAGATTCTCCATGTACAGCTGGCATCACAGTGGTGCATGAAAACACACAGGATCACCTCCTGGCACACTCTGAACATGCAGAGTGGAGTGGGAAATGCCATAAGGTCTCCTGGGAAACAAACCTCATAGATGTGTGAGCCCACCTCCTTGGGAGCAGAGATTTCAACCTGAGTCTCACATTCTGGGGATATATCCTCATCCTTTAGCCTTACAGAGAAAGATGAGAGAGTCAAGTTTGTTTTATAATTGAATGCTGGTGTTTAATTAGTTCTGACAAAGTAGATCATATTTGGCAGAGTATATTATGGAAGTCCTTTTTCCAAATACCTGAGAAGATGGCAACGAGGATGCTCTCCTCAATGGGAGACCAAGGTTTGAATCTGCTTTGTAATCAGATGTGTGGGTGAGGAGAGAGAAGGAAGACTTGAAAGCAATTTCCTACCTCTTATGTGGCTTAGAGAAAATATAGGGGAGATAACTGTTAGTTGTTTTTTAGTATTTTTTCTTATCTCCGAGAAAGGATTTACAGCTGGGACTCCCAGAGAAGGTAGGTGCCACCTTCTCTCCCAGAGGTAGCTATAACTGCCTCTGTTTAATTGCTTCACCACTAAATACTGCACACCACATGGCCTCTTGTAGACATTTCATATCCATCACCTTGGGCAGCTTCTTTTCCTACTTTCCAGTTTCTCTAATCCCATCCTGAGGCATCAGATTTACTGTCTCCCCTACACCAGACCTGGCACCCTGGGATGCCCGTGTCTCTAACCCAGGGTTGAGGATTTCAGTATACACTGGGGTAAGTGGAAGTTAAGTATTAAACCAGTGTGGTTTTCCTCTTTTGGTGTGAAATCTCCTTTTGCCTCAGCTATGAACATGTTGGACAGTGAGGAAAGCAGTACTTCTGGCTGAAGCACACATAAAATTAATCAAGCCTCTTTGTCTCAGATCTTTAGTAATGATTTCCCTCTGGCTAAAATGACAGGTTTAAGGTCCTTGTGTAGTTAAATTCAGACTGCTTTATACTTTCTGCTGTGTGTATGGGACTTTCAGGGAAGTGGTAAGAGGTAATGTTTGTACTCCCACTTGTACATGACTCTGGCTTTATAGATCAAAAAGTTTTTCAGATATCAGCCAGGAAAAAATAAATATTTTTCTTGAGGGTTTTTTCCTTCTAAATGAACAAGTTGGGTTTGTATGGGATGTTTCCCAATGGAAGCTTATATTCTGCCTTCTTACATTTAAATTACATTTACTTCAGTGGAAAATATCCCCATTACTACACATTTTAACCTCCACTAACTTTCCTATGAGAAAAAGTAGGAGCACGGAGGAATAAAGCAGTGAAAAATAACAGAGTTAGCTTGTTTTTTAGATCTATGATTCTGACACCAGAGCCTATCTGACAAATAGAATTATTCGCATTTTGTAACATTTTATTTCACTGCTTTCACTACTCTGGTCACTTTTCCTCTAGCCTTGACACTTCAGGAAGAAGAAGGAGGGGAAAGCATTAGTCTTTGTTTCAGGATGGAATCTCCCTTTTCCCTTTGCCAACCCAAAGAAGCATGTTCCTGTCACAGATTACCCTATAGATACCCCAGGCACATCCCTGTTGGCCCCACTGAAGTCTTAACTCCCTTCAGAAGGATGCTAATTTTCATTGATGATTGAATAGGTCTTCAGATTCAAAGTTCTCCCCACCTGCTGATGTCCCTGGACCTGGCACACATGGCATCACATATGTGCATTTCCCTTGTTTGCTTCCATCACGAGGTCAGGTTTTCCACCTCTTGCAAAAAGTGGAAAAGATGACCCACAAGTCTTTGCACATTCTGGTTGGCATGGCATCATTTTCTGCCACAGAGCTGTGGATCTATAATGTCCACCAAATAACCTTTTAAGTGACATTCTTCTGTACTCCCTCCTGGATCCAGTAGCTGGTGTTAGGAAGGTCACCAGAGCTTTATATCTCAGGTTCCCATTCTGCAGATCTTCAGGTTAACATTTCTAGCTTTAATCAAAAAAGATTGTGTCAACAGGAATCATACCATAGGCTTTCCCGGTGCTGATTGTAACCTTTATTGTTGGCTAATTGATAAAAGTGCTAAAAGTCTGTTTCAGAATTTCTGTTTCATAAAAATGCCTCTTTTGTTGAAGTATCAATTAACCATCTTGGTTCAAAGTTTATTTCTCTTGCATGGAGACATTTATTCTCTAATAATTGTCTAGATTCTAGCATTAAATACTGTAATTTCTCCTGCTATGTTTAAAACCACTTCCAAAAGCTTCTAAGTTTTATTTCCTTGCCATTTTCTACATAAATAGCTGGAGTTTTTTCATGCTTGGGGAGATTAATAAAACTATAGAGTAGATTGTGAAATTCATCCCAAACCAAAATACAATGAGCTCCATTCCAAGACCTCCTGCAGGCTCCATTTCTTTAATTAAATATATGTCAAGGTTCCTCTCCATGAAGTAAATATATAAAACTGCATATTTGAGGGCAATTATAAGCTACTGTATTTTGACATTTCTTCACTGCAAGTCTTTTAACCTTTATTAAGGGAATTCTGGTTGAATGGATTTCTACTTGAGATATATATAGCAAGAAAGCTTAATGTCTGCATGAAATTATGGACAAGCCAAAGAGAAATCTCAGGAAATGTGAGTAAATGAAACCCTGTTTTTGGTCCTGCCAACGGCTGTGGCCAGGAAATGTTCATCATTAGCAGGAGCTACATCATTGTACTGGAAGCAGGGAAGGGTGTTTGTCATGGGGAATCTTCACCATTCTTCACTCAGAGTCTGGCTTTGCTGGGGCACAGAACAATGTGTTCCCCAGCCTTGGTTCAGTAGTGCCATAGGAAAGGAGACAGGGTTGGTTTCAAACAGGACAGTGTAGTGGGATGATGCTNTAAGAACAGAAAGAGATCACTCACCAAATACCATCATGGGCAAAACAGACTCAGATTAGAGATATTAACTAAATTTATTATAAGCAATATCAGAGCAATGTAATGAGACGTAAAATAAAACCTTAAACGCCTTCTCCCAACTCCTCCCTCCTTCTCTGCTCTACCTCATCCCCTCTGGCAGCCCAGGGGAATTGGGAATGGGGCTTGTGGTCAGTTCATCACACATTACTTCTGCTGCTGCTCAGGGTCCTTCCCTGCTTCACCCTCCTCTGGCCACAGTACAACAGCACAATATCTCTAAATTTTTATTCTTCTTCCTAAATGCATTTTCACAGAGGTGTTACCACTATTTCTAATTGGCCCAGGCTCGACCAGCAGCATGTCCCACTATTTCTAATTGGCCCAGGCTTGACCAGCAGCATGTCCCTCTCTGGAGCTGCCAGGGATTGGCTCGGCTGGACACAGAGGAAGTTTCTGTCAGCTTCTCACAGGAGCCACTCGTGTAGCAGCCCCACTGCCAAAGCTTGGCCAATGCAGGCAGATGCTGTGTGTGCAAGTCCAGACAGCCAAGACAAAACCTCTGCCCCTGCACTGTTTTGTTTTGAATGGGAGCAGGACATCAGTTTCCTCCTCATTGGCCAGTCTTTCCCTGTCAGTAGTTTCTTCTGACAGCAGGCGGTGTGAAGTGTGAGATAGGGATGTGAGGGACTCTGGACAAATGAGCAGGGCAGGATGGCCTGGAAGGAGGAGCCCTGAATGGGGAAGCCTTCCTCCAAGGGAGGGACATTTGCAGGTGTGTTGACGCTGAA
Organism: Thryothorus ludovicianus; assembly: GCA_013397245.1. Classification (NCBI taxonomy): domain Eukaryota; kingdom Metazoa; phylum Chordata; class Aves; order Passeriformes; family Certhiidae; genus Thryothorus; species Thryothorus ludovicianus. The sequence continues at coordinate 1,096,828 of VZTB01016231.1, read as the reverse complement.
GTGGAGGACACAGGAAATTCCTGGGCTGTATGGACTTTCTGCCCTCAGGAGTAGGGCCCTGATGTGCTGTCAATGGCCACATCGTGAGTGGGATTGCCAAGGCAGAGGTGGGTGGTGGATGTGCAGGGGAGCCATCAAAGTCCTGGACTGCATTCAGGTTTCCATTCCCAGAGCAGGTCAGAGTCCTGCTGGCCCTTGTGACTTTATCGAAGACCATCAGGCATGCCTGGTATTTTCCCAAAACTACTCTGGATGTCAGGGGAAAATGGACAGAAAACTTTTCTGAGGAGGGCACAAGAGTGGTGAAAGTAGAAGTCATAGGTAGGGTTCTGTTTCAGATGTGGCCTGGAGAAGCAGAAGCTTCTGCAGCTGCCATTGCAGACCCTGACATGAGGGTTCATCCATGTGGAAAACCCCTGTGTTATGGGAAACTTCCTGGTAAAAAAGCCACAATTCCTGCTCGAGCTGGGAGACAGCAGCATGCCCACAGTTTGGGTATCATTTTGAGCAAACACAGTTGTGTTTGGAAGCTGCTGGAGGCAGTGGTTTGCAAACTCTTCACGTGGTTCTGCCTTGCATATAACCTTGAACTTTGCTTAAACTGGGATTCTGTCCTGGAAACACAGACCTACACATGCTGCACTTTATGTACTATTAGATCTGAGCTTGTTCAAATCTGCTGACTTGACAACAGGCTACTAGATGAAAGCAGGCTTAGTTCACTTAAAAACCAGAAATAGAGAGTTCCAGATGAATTTTCTTAAATAGCATAATTCCCAGCTCTCTTTTTTTTTTTTTTTTTATTGGTAATCATTCTATCATAGGAAAGAAGGACAGCAGAATAAACTGTCAAGAACTTGCCATTCTTAGCTGGTCAAAACAGAAATTGTGTCTCTATAACTCCAAATTTTCCTTCCAATACATGTGCTAAAAGTTTGCCATGGATATTTTTCTGCCTTTTAAGAAAAAACATTAGATGATCCATCTATAAGAGGATCTCTGGCATCAATCGGTAATGGATACTGCACATTAAAAAGATTCATTCTGAACAGCTCCTGCCCCACACAAACCCTAAGCCTGTTTGGCCTGACCTTCTGTGGCTTTTCTTGCCTGCAGAATAACTCATGAAATTTTTAGCATTCCTGCAATCATTACATCTGGGCCTCATTGTTCTATACCTTGGGAAAAAGGGGGGCAGTGACAAACACACTTTGAATTCACATCCTCTTTCATCTGGTTTTCTACAAGTCTTGAATCAAGATGCTCAAGCACATTGCTGGTCATTTCTGGCTGCCCTCCTGAGGAGCAGCCAGCAGAGTGAAGTGAGGAGATGAGGCAGCAGAGTGACCCTGTCCATACAGCACTGGGGTGCTCCTTCAGTTTGGGCAAGTAAGCAGAAGAGTCACTTATTCAAAATATTCTGAGATTTGGATTTGTGTGGCGAGCTTTTTTTGTGTGGCAAGGATGGCTATAGGGGCAGCTTCTGCGAGAAGGTACTGGAAGCTCCCTCTATATCAAGTGGAGACAATGCCAGTGGGCTCCAAGATGGACCTGGCACTGGCTGAGGCAGACATCAGTGGCAGTGGTAATGCCTTGGGGGGCAACTTTTTAAGAGAAAGGGAAAAAATTTCAGCACTGGAATGACTGCAGCCAAAGAGAGGACTAAGAATGTGTGAGAGGAAAACCTCTGCAGACACACGTCAGTGCAGAAGGAGGAGAAGGAGGTATTCCAGGCATCAGAGGTGAGATTCTCTGCAGTCCATGGTAAAGCAGCTGTGTCCCTGAAGCACATGGAGGTCCAGAGTGGACCAGAGAATCACCTGCAGCTGCTGGAGGACCCAGTGTCAGAGCAGGAGGATGCCCAAAGGAGGCTGTGAGCCCATGGGAAGCCTGCACTAGAGCAGGGTCCTGGCAGGACTTATCAACCTGTAGAGAGAGGAGATCACACTGGAGAAGATTTGCTGTCAGTAATTGTGATGCTGTTGGTAACCCATGCTGGATAATTCTGTTCCTTGAGGACTGCACCCTGAGGTGGTGATCCACACTGGAGCAGTTTGTGAGGAGAGGCCTTGGGAAGTACCCAGATTGGAGAATTGTGTCTCCTCTGGCAGGGACCCCATGTGGAACAAGGGAAGAGTGTGGGGAGTTGTTCCCCTTAGAAGGATGAAATGGCAAAGCCAACATGTGATGAACTGACCATTGCCCCCATTCCCAAGTACCATTGGTGGGGAGGAAGGAGAGGATCTGGGAATGAAGTTAAACCTGGGAAGAAGGGAGGTGTAGGGAGGAGATGTTTTTTTAAGATTTTTAAAATTTTATTTCTCATCTTATTCTGATTTGATTGGTGACAAATTAAATTGATTTTTTCAAGTTGAATCTATTCTGCCCATTAGCTCTTCCTCTCCTTATCTTGGACCATGAGCCCTTCCTTGTATTTTCTCTCCCCTGTCAAGCTGAGAAGGGAAGTGACAGAGGGGCTTTGGTGGGCACCTAACATCCAGCCAGGGTCAACCCACCACATGCTGGAACACTTTTGGCAACCTATTAAAAATACCAAATTTGTACTTGTAGTTGAATTATGTTTTCTTTTGTCCCTCCTACAGATCTACAGAGGTTTCTCTCTTGCACATCACTAAACTTTGAGCTGTGCACATTAAGAGGAATTCAGTGATTTAAAGAAAATCATCTTCCTGTACTTGTTGCAAAGAGAAAATAATGATGACCTTTAGTATTTTACTGTTCTCTGATAATTTACTTTTGCATCAGCTATGCTTTGTCATGTTACACAGCATGTAGGAAATGCCATCAATAACCTCTAGCCTTTCAAAGGTCGGGGGTCATGCTGTCCATTCTGATGGACAAAAGCATTATAGGAGCAATGCATGTGTTTGGGGCTGGAAAGGATAAGATTTTGGTACAGCCACAGGCTCATTAACTAAAGGAGTACAGTGCTGCTTTGTTGTTATGATTTGATAGAATGCTTGGAAACAAGAAAAAGATCAGTTTGTGTTTGCAAAGGAATAATTCAGCTTCGTGTGGATGCCTTTTATTTTTAGAGAAATGTGTCTCCCTTAGACCCTTGTAAAAATAAATTGTGTGGAGCAGAGGGACATTGCCTGCATGCAGAATCAACTATTTGCCAAATGTTTTCTTTGTTTAAAATATGCACTTGCTAGACTGAAGCCCAAACTGCAAAGTTCAAACCAACACTCAAATTCTAAACAGCGCAGACTTTAAAGTCACTGAAGTCCAACTGGGAATCATGGCACTATAAGCAGTCCTGGAGTTAAATTTTTACAGCAGCCTTTGCTTACAAAATATCAGAAGAGGTGCAAGTGCTACCACCTGTTTCCTTCGTCACCACTCCCAGTTTTTGCAACAGCTCAGCGGTTACTGTGCTCCGCCAGGATGGGAATGACCCAAGTTCGGTTTTTGGAGAGATGATAAAGCATTTGAACCCTCGGGTTCAAATAAATATAAATAATAAATATGATAAAGCTGGGACCCCCAGGGTGTGCTTAAGAGGGCCTCCTTTAGACAGTCCTGCAAAAGGACACTGTTTTCATCAAATGCTAGACAAAAAAATAAGTATTTGAGCATGAATATTTTTTATCCCAAGCAATATTACTTGGAAGAGATAGGCAAGGGTAGCAAGCCTTGCCCCAGCAAAAACTTTGTTAGGGCAGAATACTCAAACAGAAGTTGGAGCTAAGAGCTGGAACCAATATTTGGGTTTTTTTCCGAAGCAAACACCTTAAGTGACACTAAGTTCGTGTCAAGGACATGCTTTGTGTCCCTGTCTGGCTCCCTTAGCACACAGGATCACTGCGGGCAGGACAGGGCAGAGCAGTAACTGAAAGCCTGGATTTGGGAGGGGGTGATGGGGTGAGGGAGCAGGGAAGGGATGTCTCCATCAGCCCAGGAGGGGCCACGCTTTCACATCCCTAGGGAAACACATCAAGCCATGGGATAGAAGTACAGGGTAATCAATGGTTTGATATTCCTCTACCCACCCCAGTTAGGTACGCACATTACTAGATAACACTGTTGATCAGGGGCCATAATCAATGACAGCCTTTGGGGGAATTTTAGGTGACCAGTTTCACATTATTAGTTCATTTAGTTTAATAACCTATGGATAATTTTGCAGACAACTATTTACTTGGTAAAGTGAAAGGATTTTTTTAAAATCTGGTTTTTATTTTTAGTGAAACATAACAAAGGACAACAACTAGTGATAATAAGAAAATAGGAAGTTTATCATTCAGTATATCACAGTGAATGGCTTGAACTTTCAGAGCTGCTTCTTAGCAATTTTAAGATGATACCTGTGGGTGTTGGGCACTTGGATTCTTCTAGATCCTTGGCTCCAAGTGTTCCTTCACAAGGCTATTCTGTGAACCAGGTTCAAAGCTTTCCGTGGGGAAATCTCCCGTGAAAGACTCGTGCTTCCTCTGTGATCCCCGATAATCTTTCCCGAAGAGAAAAATCTGCATTACTGTGGTTTGATTTAAATATGCAAGCAGAGTTTGACTTCTTCCCTAACTCTGTAATTAAAGTGTAAAGTACCCATGTCTTGGCAACATCTCTGGGTGGTGTGTAAGGCAGGAGCACTCACACACCTGGGCTGCAGAGCTGGGGTTTACTCCTGCCGCCAAAGCGGACACTACGGGGCAAGGAAAAAGCAAAGTGAAGGAAGGCTGCTGGGCTCAGTGACAAAGTGACCTGAGGAGAAAGGCCTCACGTAGCCAGCTGGGATGGCAGCCACCGAGAGACCCCAGCGGACATCCTCGGGGAAGAAGCTCCAGAGATGGAGTCCCCGCCGCGAAGGTTCAAACAGCAAACCCAAGTGCAGCAAAACTGTANAAAAAAAAAAAAAAGAAAGAGAGTTTTCATGTTCCATAAGGCTATGATTATGTGATATACATATTTTTATTCGAGATCAAAGCGTTGTTTTTAATAGTTAAATATTCACATATGCAAATGTGATTTGATTTGCATAAAGTGATAATTATGTTATTCATTAGGACTTGGTAAATGTTGTGTTCAAATTCCATGATCATTTTGCTTTAGGGTCACTGAGAAACAAGTTTGTGAGTTTGAGGGAAAATCTATTGTGAAAGTAAACGGCGGAGTTTATTTCCACCAAGGCGGGATGATTTCCCTGCCTCCGACGTTCCCAGGATGGCATGTCCAGTCTAGCCCATTATATCAGCTAATGTCTGTGGGGAGGCCCAGGGCTGCTGTCCCTGCAAGGTCATCTGTCAATGCCAGCCGGGGAGGGGGAGCTGTCAGTCTCCCCGTGTCATTGTCCCTTCCCAGCTGCCCCGCCGCGCTGCTCCCGGCCGGCTCGGGAATGCGGGAGCGCTCCCGCTTCCCTCCCGCTTCCCTCCCGCTTCATTCCCGCTTCCCTCCCGCTTCCTCCCTCGCTTCCCACCCGTTTCATTCCCGCTTCCCTCCCGCTTCATTCCCGCTTCCCTCTCGCTTCCCTCCTCTTCCCTCCGCTTCCCCCCTGCTTCCCTCCCGCTTCCCTCCTGTTTTTCCCTCCCGCTTCGTTCCCGCTTCCCTCCCGCTCCCCCCCGCTCACACGCGCCTTCCCCTGGGTCAGGAGGAACAATGGAGCAAGCAGGACAGGGCAAGCCAGTGCCGAGCTGCAGACACTTGATAAATGGATGGGCAGGCGGCAAGTGACAATATGCAGACAAGTGATATCATTTGCAAATGGATCCGGCAAGGGAAGCACGAATACAGAGAGTGGGGAAGACAAAGTCAGGGGCACGGAAAAGGTTTCTTGTTAACCCTTGCAGGAGGGTGGGAGATATGCTAGCTTGGATCTCTGGGTAAAAAGAGGTCGGGAATACTGCTTTTTGGTCCCTCACCTGCCACCTCTGGGATAGTGGAAGCCCATGAGAAAGGCACATGACATTCATTGCTTTCTTAAAACATGCAGTTTTAATATCTTTGGCCTTGTCTCCTGATGCATAGAGATGGGGCATCTTGGGGATTACCTGGGCTATACCTTCCTTAACTCCTTCTTCAGAGAGATTCCCATCTCCTTGTTCACATGTGGAGGTCAGTGCCTCAGAACAAGGCTCAGTGCTTGGGCTGCACTGACCTCACCCTCAGACACCCCAACACTGACATTACCCCATCAGCCTGGTGGGTCAGCATCCCAGGAAGAGCCCACATCCAGGCAGGCCAGTGGAAACAGAAAGGCATCAGGACTGCTGCATCTGCATATGGCTCTTCAGGAGGGGCTTATCCAAGTGAGACAAACTGGCAAACAGGAGATGTGCTGTGCATGTTTTAAATATTTGTGTATGTAAATAATTTGTAAAGGTCAGTCATGAGATTAAATGCCCTCCTTTCCCCCAAACTCTTTCTAAACACTGTAATGAGAAGCAATCATCATCCAGAAGATTGAATACAGAAAGGACTGGACAGTCTACTTAAGCTGTAGGACCAATTTTTTTTTCCTTTCAGAACTGTGATGTGCTTCTAGTGGCAAACAATCTCCACCTTTCTTTCATGTGTGTATTTTTTCTGGCCTCAGTCACACAAGAAGTTTTATATCTGTGCTATTTTTTTCCAATGAACATGGGCTGTGTTCACACACTACAAGATTTGCCTTCCTGTCTTAAGCCCAGTTGTGCCAGTGGAGTGGATCCTGCCCTGTTGTGCTCAGAATGTCATGGTGCATGCCAAGAAAGTCTTGGCATCTGCTTGGAGAACATGTTCATGGATGGCTGGTGGGGCAGAGTGCTTTGGGATCATGGAGTTACTCTCAATCTGCTTGTGGCAGCATCACCTCTGCAAATGAGCCCCATGCAGAATTCCCAAGACCATGGGGATGGGGAGTGTGCCTACAAAAGCTGGGTCACCTACAGTCACAGACTGTGTGTAGAGGCAAAGCTATGACCAAGTTCTGGGTTTATGTTTTGTTCTTTGTACAGAGGAGTTTCTGAGAAGAGTTGAACAGATCTGTAGAATTCTCTCTAGGCATCACAGATTCTTCTCTGCTTATGACAGAACCACTGCCACAGAGGTTTGAGGATGTTTCTAGCACAGACCCCACAAATCATCTAAGCTAAAATGACTGTCAGCCCCCTGTTTCATGACAGGTGGCTGCATTGGCTTTCAGTGAGCACCAAAATGAACTAGATCAGGATACAATTCTACCATGGTGAGATTTGCAACCAGGGTTTTGTGGTGATAGAGGTTCTCAGAGTGCAGTATTTTGTGTGATACAACCTCTCCACCATCTCTCCTGACACTCTTAAGTATAGTGTAAACTTTGAAGTAATGCTTCCAGCCCTTTTCCCTGCAAAGACATGTCATCTTCCTTTTTCTGTCTCTCTCTCTTGCCGGATATCAGCTGTAGTTAACATATTTTAGTTATTCTATTTAAATGCACTAAAAATACAGGTCAAATAGCTGGATCATCCATTGACTGCCTCATTATCCTGTTGAATGAGGACTCTTTTTGGCTTTTATTGTGGACATGGACAGGAACTTGTATTATATTAGAACTTGTCTGTCATTAATAACTTCATGCACACTCATCTAAATGGCCAATTAATGTTCACATCTACCTTAATGTTATTTATTAACTTGTGTTACCTATTACAGCCACTAATGCTTTTGGAACTTATTTCACTTTATTCCTGACTTTTCTTCTGTTCTTTGGCCCCACATTAATGCTATATTTCTTTCAGAACCTCTCTCATTGTAGGAGGATGGACAAGATGACCTGATAGCCTTTCCCATCTCTAATTTCTATATGCACACTTCCCTCATTAGGACACTCCTGCACAATAAAAGACAGAATACCAGACTTAATATCTGGAAAAAGTGTTCTCCTTTTCCTCAGCTGTCTTGCTGTGCTGTCAGGCTGATTTAGCCTTACCAGCTGCACATCTGTTGCTCTTCAGGGCACTGAGAGCCCGAAGATGGGAGCAGGTCATTAAGGGTCGTACAGACTCCATCATTAGAAACAAAACTGCACATCTCCTTTCTTATCCTTTCCTATTCATTTTTTTTTTTTTTTTAGGAAGCTTTCACATTGGTCAGAGAAACAAAATGCATGAGTTTTGCTCTTCTTAGGCCTGTCTTTCTGGCCATCAACAGCAGAGCCTTTCTCTTAACTGCTGTTGTACCAGATCATTTAATTGCTCATGGAAATCCTCACTTCTTATGCACATGGCTTCAGTGCTGTGGTTGTGAATTTGGAGTTGCTGCTTCTACATGCCAATGATTACAATAGTAAAAAAAAAAAAGTTGGTCTTAAAGTGAATTTTTTAAATTGAATTTCAGACAATTGGTTTTCCTTTGCTGTTTTGGGTGGAAGGGGAAAAAATTTGAAGATTTCCCTCTGTCTCATTTTGCTCATCTGACAATGTAGATGGCAAATTTTATGGAATTAAATACCTTTATCTTTGTGAGATATGTGAAAATCACACTTGGCTGCTCCCTGTTTCATATTATCTGCATTAGGGGATGAGTTCAGTCTTACTCTGAACCACCCTTGAAATCCTTGTTATGACAGTTTCACTTGATCTTGAATGTGACTGGCCTTTCATTTCACCTGAGGTGACTGAAAAGAAGCTGAAGAGCAGCTGAAAAAACAAAAAACTCTCTGGTAAGAAATCTGTAGTCAGAGCAAGACTGAAAAAGCGATATTTGGAAAAATAATAACAGAATAAATTCCCGTTCTGGCTAGTGTTTTCTTCACAGATCCTTTGGAGAAACATTTGGGCCCAGAGGGGCAATGGGTGCCTTTTCTTGAGTGTCCTTGAGGATCTGAACTACAAGTCACTAAACAGTCTTGTACAGCTCTGCCAGCAAGGTAGTTCTAGATGTTGGTCCAGGATCCTACTTTGAGGCTTGTCAAGTCCTTTCAATGGGATGACTTTCAGTTACTCTAAAGTCACTTTGAGCATAAAGGAAATGTTAAGGTAAATGCAAAGGATACTGGTTTTATTGCAATCTAAATTTAACAGTATAGTTACTCAATTTCAAGACAGGTGGATAGAAATAGAAAAACATAATTATAACTATCTATATGTTAGATCACCCGAGAGGTGTCTCTCTCTGTTTCATCCAGCTAGCAAGCTGTCAGATGCTTATGCAATATCTTGGCATATCCCTTCCTTACATAGAAGTGTAGTCTCAGGCTGAGCTTTCAGATTTAGGAACAGGTTTATCTTTACAACCCCCAACCTTCCCTGAGGATCCATTCTCATTTTGATATCTGTGCAGGATAAATGCTCCCTTCTGCCTGGCAGTGCAGGGGATCAGCCCTTAGCATATGACTCCTTTGTACACTGAAAAATTTTGTGTAACCACCTGTACTTTATTCAACCTTACTTCTACAAAGAGAGAAATGAGAATAGTGTGCATAGTGTTTTCCAATTTCTCATCAAGATCAGACATGATGATAAGCAACCACTTTGGAGTGATAGCAGGTGTTAGCTGGGGTGAATCAACCTTGGGCTGGGCTCTGAGGCATTCCGGGGCAAGGAATTCCAGTGCTATGGATATTACTGACTAGTGATAAAGAGACTTACATTCACAAATCATCCTTTTATTTTGTATATGTTTAATTTTAATCTTAATTTATTATAAACAGTGAAAAAAATTCAAACTTCTACAAAGGCAGAAGATTCTGGTTTTAATATTAAAATATGTCATTTGCAACAACCTTTATGGCTTTGTCATATAGTCTCAATAAATGACTTCTAAGATTGATTAAAGACCTTAGCTTTGCTTCACATGTTAATCAATCTCACCAGCCAATTAGAGCTTTGGTTCTAGAGAGCAACAAAGATCCTCTCTCTGGCAGCATTTATTGTGCAAGCCAAACCTTTATGACCTAATACTGGTAGAGAAACTCATGGCAATTTATGGGCAAAGAACATCAAATAATTGCAATGTTATTCATGTTGATACTTGATGAATAGATATTTAGAAGTTGCATTTTAGAAGAGGTAAAAGTCAATGAAGAATTGGCTTTCCTGGACTGAGGCAGAATTGGTGCTTTAGGATAGCAGACTCCTACTTCTAAGCTACCCATGCTCTTCCTTCTTTTTATGACTCGGAATATGTCAATTAAATTTGCTTCAATTTCGCTACCTGTAAAAAGGGAATGAAACGACTTGGTTTTTCATCTGGATGAGCTGAGGATGAATTAGCTCATGCTGGAAGTAAATGAAAAGCAAGATATCCATTCCAGGGATACTACAGTTTCCCACCTGAACAATTTAACTGAAAATGAATTTGGAGCAGCAAGAGCAGAACTACATCAAGCTTGCAGGTCACTGCTTCCTGGTCCTGACTGCACTGAGCATGGCAGGCAGGCTATGGGAAATGAGCAGAGAGGGCTACAGTCCATTTTCTGCCTGTCTCCACAGCTGACCTGCTTAGTAGCTTTTATAACAGTGAGGCCACAAGCTAGACATGGAAAATCAACACTTGTTGTGTCAGTTCAAGTCAGTGCTGAGGCACACTGATGTGCCTGAGTTATACATGAATAAACAGATGATTTCAACCACCAGGGCTACAAGCCCTTACATTTTTCAGAGGATTTTTAACTCACTCTAAACATAAGGAAACATTCTGCACTGTGTAGGATGTAGTGATTAAGTGACCAAGCCAGAACTGCTTTTTTAAGTGTATGTGCCCTGGTCCTTCTACAACGGGTCACTGTGTCCTGATTGGGATCTCTGAGTATAATGTAATTGAAATAAAAACCAATGATAATAAAAAAAAAGAGGTACAGTAAAAATAAAAATTGAAAATAACTGCAAACACCACAAAAAGTCTTTTATATTTTCCATGGTGAATATTTATCACAAAATTCTTTGGTATTACAAGGTATTGCAAAATGCTTTATTTCATGGAATATACATTTGAGAGTGTTGAAAGATCAAATTCCTAGAATTCATCTATTCTTGAGGTGGATGCTAACAACATGTTAGGACTAGACTGAGGGCATTTCCTGAGTTCCGTGTATAGCCTGAATTCCAGACGAGACTGAAGCCAATTTTATTTATGTTTCATCTTGGTATAATACCTTCCCTTCATTCAATTGTCTCGATCCAAACGCTGCATTTGTTACTTTCAAATGAGTGTCTGGGTGTCAGGGGCTAGCAAGCTAATAGTCTAATTACTTTTGTAGTCTTTATTAGTTAAAATGTTTATTAGAAAGGCTACTTTTTATCCAATGAAAGATTACAATCTGGGTTTGATTGAGTGCTGTTTGTTGTTTTAATATTGTTAGCTGTGTGAATGGGTTAACACACTTCTCATCTTCCAGAAGCTGAAGGCTATGAGAAATCCCAGGGGTAGCCACTCCTCAGCCCACATTTGCTGCCTTTGCCAAGGAAAGATCCCATAAGATTTCACCCCCTCCATCACTTAAGGGTTGTGATGATTTTTAATGTCACTGCCTAGATGGCCTGGAGATTTTTATCTATTGCACTTACAGGTCACCTTAATATTATCTCACTCAGAGAGGGGAAAAAGTTTCTAGTGGGATAATATTAAGTTATACAGCATGACACAAGGTCAGACTGTGAGAGACAGGAATATATGAATAAAGCCAGTGGCCATGAGAGTCACCAGTGTGAAAAAAACCCAAACAGAAAAAAAAAAAAAAAAAGAAAGAAAGAGGAAAGAAGAACAAAGAGTAAGAGGAAAAAGTGCTGTTGGAGGAGAGAAGTGAGGAGGGGGCAAAAAAGAAAGATTAAAGGAGCAGAAGAAAGGATCAGGGTCAGAGTGGATAATGTAAAGTCATCTTTCTTATCCCAATCAGCTGCACACTGTGTGCTCTCGGTGGCCATGTTCATACCGAATTAGCTCCAGACTGTTTCTTTTCTCTGGGACTCCATCTTTTTGAAAATACATCATCAGTACAACTCCATCCTGAAGGCATATTACGCTAATGCATCATTATTGCGCCGGCTGACTGATGATGCTCCCATGTCATACATCACCAGAGCTGTGCCCCGCTCTGATGAAATGTTGGAGTGATACATAATCAGGGAGAAGCACACAGGTCCCACAGCTAAAGACTCCAGAGATGTAAACTATCCAGAATTAAAACTAAAGCCTTGGAGAAGGGGAGCCAGGAAAAGCCAGCATCCCTAAGAGTCTGGCAGCAACCTGAAACTCCTGAGAAAACCTGCAGTAACTTTGAGTTACATTAGTGGAAGTGCCTGGAAGGCTGCCAAAATCCAGCTGCTGGGCTTGGACAAAAGTCACAAAAAGCTTCTCAACATGGCAGTAATGAGAGGCAGCTACCAGAAGCCGGGGAGGAAATACAGCAACATCCCACGCCAGCCCTGCCTATGAAGGCAAAATCACAGCTTGACTGAGAAGCAGATACACAGCACGGGAAGAGAAGGGACGGGGAAGATGGAGACACCTGTCATGGGGCAGCTGGCCTTGGCTCCCTTCCAGATAATCATCTCTCCTTGCCTCCCTAAAACAGTCATGCTGCCTCTGTAGCTTCCTGTGGAATCCAGTGGCTGCTGTTATGGATGGGCTTGCAGAATCCAGCCCTGGCCAGTGTGAAGTTGCATCACCCTCTTGTTAATGTTTTGGGAGAGGGGTGGAAGAAGAATGGAAACTTGGCTTAATGGCAGCCTGAAACTTGGCAAGAAACAGTAACATCTTGATCCACACACACATGCAAAGGGTTCACCCAAAACTGTGTAAAACCCAACCTACTGTTTCGTACACACCTTCCTTTACCTCAGTGCTTCCTCCCAGTACAGCCCATGCACCTGTCTCCTACTCCCAGCCAGAGTCTGGTGCTCCCTCTGCTTGTGGCCTCCCAGAGCCCTGCAGCAATTTCTGTCTCTGAGCCCCAGTTCCCCAGCAGCCAGAGTGGGACCTGTGGATAAACCTCTGCTAGACATGGCATTGTACTTCTCTGAGCAAGGTCTCTGTTCTCTGTTTCAGATTGCCTCTTACAAAACGAGTCTCAAATAAGGCTCTTCGCATAGGATATGTCCCTCACTTCACCAGTTTTAATTCCCTTGGGGATAAAAACATGCAATGGTCAAGTCATTGGCAATCATAATTCCATGAGATGGATTCCTCTCAGCCTTTTTCCACCATGTCACCTATGTAACAGTGGGACTAGAGCACATCTGAAGTATCTCTGTCATCCAAAATGGAATTACTTGAGATCTACTCCCACATTGCTGAGACTTGAATTTACTCCAGTGGTGCCAACCAAAGAGGATTTTTACCAGATAGATTAGAAATGTAAACTGTCAAAAATTAGAAAAGGCCTCAACTCAGCATAGCAAGACATCATTTTCTCCCTTAGTCTTATAAAACTACTGAGTAGCTGCCATACTTCATATATCTTTCAATGGACTTGATATTCTGCTTTTTCACAGGGGAAATAATTTCATCACAAGGCTGCAACTATATTAAGGAGAATTGGTTTGCAGTGTTCGTCACATAAATACCAAATTTGGCTGCATGCATGGAGTATGATATTTAAGAATGAATGTGCTGCAAGAAGAAGACCTGAGATTTTACAAGAATGAATGAATTTTTGCACCATTAAACAATAGTTTTGCTTTTAAGGCATGATCCCTTTCAAGCCACTGCTGGCTGTAAGTTCTTGTAACGCATTCCTTTGTAAATTCTCTTGTAATATAGAAGGTCCCAGAGTAGGTTTCTGAAAGATTAATTCCAGATCTTTAAGAGGTTCATTGACAACTGAGGTTCATCATCTTTAGGAATGACAGGCAAGGAAAGCCTTCACAGCAAAATCACAAGCGTGTGTGCAAACACACACTTTGAGAGCTGTCTCTGCAAAATAATCATTGTCTCTGAGTCTCCAGCCCCTAATTTACAGTTTCTGTATGGCTATAACCAGGAGCCAGAGTCACTGTCAGCAGGTCAGTGGTAACAGGACTAACAAATAAGTGCCACAGGATACCTTGAGGCAAGTCAGCCCCTGACAGGTTCATCCCTTCTGTTGAAGGTGGCTGGAAGACAGACTCGACCAACAGCTATGTCCCTGCCTTCCATTCCTAGACCTGACAAAGTTCTGTTCAAAGCTAATGATAAGCCTGAAATAAAATAATGACAGTTCAGTTCAGGTAAGCACTGTGAAACACAGATGGCTATGTGGGCTGTCCAAGTAGCTTTGGCCTGCAACAACAGGGATGGAAAATTAATCTGAAAATATCAATTTTTTTTCTAATTTTTATGCTGTCAGAAGCCCTGTTGTTTCTCAGGTGATTTTCCAGCACTGAGACTCACTCAATTTGCAGCTCTGTCCCTCCAGTACTGGTCAAGATCAGGAGAGAGATTCTGAAAACTTTAGTTAAAAGACAGTTGTGGAATTCCAGGAAGGGAGTGGTGGTGCCCTTAGAGACAAAATAGGTGACAGAAGATGAGGCAGATAGGAAAGAGCTGAATGTTTTAGTAAAGCACTACTACATTTGGTTGAATTTAAGTCTGATTTTAGCCAGTTGTTTGTGTTGCTTTTTGCCTGAACATCTGGAGTTCCACAACTTTTCGATATTTACTTCGTAGCTGGTGTCTGTGTCCAGCCATATAGAAGTCAGCCTGGTTAGCCTCTGAAGAGGTCACAGGTTTGTACTGCCTTTGCATCAACCAGAAGCCTCTCAAAGGAAATCAGTAATGCAACTTCTTTCCTTTGAATTTAATTAAAGATACATTTCAGCCTGCAATTTGAAAGTGAACACAAAAAAACCCAAACCACTGGCTTTCTCTTACAGCTACTGTCTACACTGTGCACTGAAAAGTGAGGGGGAGGAATCATTCAATAACACATGGAGAACAATTTCTAATGTCTTAATTATTTCCCAGGTGCATAAAGCATTTTAGTCCTATTGTTTCTTTTCACAATCTATTTGGGTTCACTAGTAAGTAGATCACTTTGCCCACCCAGAGGATTGTGAAACTCAAGGAAAAGCTAGAGAACCACATGTTTAAGTTGGCTGGTCCAAAGCTACCACTTTAGTAGTTTACAGTCTTCCCCCCGTGTCCTTTGACAAATGAATTTATAACATAAATATTAAGTCTAGTTAAATGCCCAGCCAAGACAACAGAGTTGGTATGAAATCCTACAACAGTGCACAGCTTATCAAAAATATATTGTCTTCCGTAATTTTTAGTTTCTGCTGGACAAACACCAAGGGAAATGTCAAACCTCAGTTATTTTCTCAAGAAACTGCTCCCCAAAATATCCAGACTATTATTTCAACTTCCTAGATAAAGAATGGCTGGCAGCTCTGAGCCTTGGGCTCCCTGGCTTTTGCTGTTCTAACACTGAAACCAGGCTGAAAAGAGGCTGACTTGGGAGACAGAGCTAAGGCCGCCAAGAGCACCGAGATGGTCCTCTGCTGCCAGGGCACCATGCAACTCTGAGGTCTTCTTACCAGCATTACCAAAGAGAAAATCCTGGAATTAAAAAGATGGTTCAATCTATTCTAGAATAAAATGCCCATGAGAGATGCTGGTCAGAACCTTAATATACTTCTGCATTCTTACATGGAAAGTAAGAGTGGGTAATGCCTGAATTTCTCTGGATTTCAAAGGCAAGAATTAAATTTGACTCGACACTCTTCTAACACCAACGCTGCACCATGTAGGTTCAAGCCAGTTCTAGTCAAGTGCTTTGTGCCTGAGAGTGTGGAATTCCTTTCTACTTTCCACAGCATTTAACACACTAATTGAGTCGTAGTCATTAAACCCAAATAGTCATAACTAATATTCACTCTGTTTCTGCTGGACAACCTTCTATACAAGTTACATTTGAATTTATTCCTATGTACATTTATTCCAAATGGAGGTAAATAAATGAGTGACATTATGGTGTAGGTGGGATCTGTGAAAAGAGACATCAACTGTGGAATATCTTCTGGAAAAAGAAACATATATTCATCTTTGAGGCCTTTATTTATAGCATACACACACACACACACACACATATCACCCAGGGTTATTCAATCACATGTAACTTAACCTCCCTTTTGGTAAAGGATTTTCTCAGGGAATAGAATCAGCAATTGAACATTAAAAAAATTTCCTGCTCTGCAGTGTCTCCTGATTTTCCAGTTTTACTACTTTGGCAATTCTGAATTAGCATTTATTCATAGCAATCCCTAAAGTGTCACCAAATGAATTCTGCACTAAAAGAATATGCTCTGTCTGTGTTGCCTCTGTGTGCAAACACGATGGGGCAGAGAGCTTTCTCCCCATGAAACTTCTGTCAGTCTGGAGCTGGGTCAGAGTTTGTGCAGAGGAGCAGCTGTGTCACCATTCTCACCCCCATTCTTCATTGACAGGACCCTGAGCACCCAGAATGGCCTGAGCACTAAAGTTCAGAACAAGCAGTTGCAGATAGATGTGGCAGTGACTCTGCTGTGTTTGGAAAGCAACTGCCTCTTGGGTTAAAGATTAAAGACCAGCCATTTTCCATTCTTAGCAGAGAATGTAGAAATTTAATTTTTTTCCTCTGGGTAAACAGAAATGGGAGTTTGATAAGACAGCACAACAGATGAACTTGAGAGCTATTTAAATTTTGTTTTCTTTAGTGGGGGAAAGAATTTGTCCTTGTATCAGAATTACTCTTGGAGACGAGAACAAGGAAAGCAAAGCTGGGACTTGTAATTGTTAGATATGTCGTTACACTCTCCTTGGCAGCATCTGCTTCTGAACAGGCCCAGTAAGCATGAAAGCTCTTAACACACGAGGTTGTACACCTATTCTTAACTTTTTACAGGCCAGAGTCTGCATGTTCACAGAAAAGGGCTGTGAATCACCAGAAGGTCTTGCCAGCTTTCTTTAGGAAGGCTCAATATATTAACACAACGGGCATGATTCAAAACGTTATGAAAAGTTATGAAGGTGGGAAAACCCACCAACTTTTAGTGTATTTTCCATCTAATTTTTTTTTTTCTTTCACAAGCAGTAAATGCAGGATGTATCTTGGGCAAGTGGAGACAAATTATCATGGGGGTATTAGGGAAATATGATCTTTCCTCATCAAGCAAGAAGACACTTTCTCAAGCTGTGCAGATGATAGCAGCTGTGCAGGTTCCTGGGGAGAATGACAAAAAGTTTACATCTTCAGTTTAATAGCACAAGAGGGGTGGAAGAATAGGGAGACCAGCATATGTAAAAACTGTCACTTTCATCCCCTAATAACACAAAAGTCTCCTCAAGGACTCGGGTTTAGGATTTATAACATCATGGAAACACCTTTCCTAACCAAAGGTAGTTTGGAAATATGTTACAGTATTTGGAAGACTTCGTTCCAAACAGCAAAGATGCACAGAAAATCTGCAGGCATCCCTAAGACATAAATATATGTCCTGATAGACCTGAGATCCCTTGCAGGTACAGGTGTTTCAGGCAGAACTGCCAGCACTTTAACACAGTAAGCCTAAGACACTAATTTATTTTAGAACTTATAAAAAGAATGTGAATTTTTAAATTATATTTGCCCACTCTTCAATTTAGCCATGGCTAAGGAGAGTGTTTTTGATAGCCATGTGTGGTCAGTATTCCAGCCTTATACCTCCTCAAGGCCCAGGTCAGTGGTGTCTCTTCACAGGCTCTCCTCTCCTCGTCATGTGCTTCCAAGATGAAGTGCCTCTGCATGGCTTAACCACGTAGACACATCTCCCATCCCAGCAGCTCCCAGCACACCTGTGCAGCCTGAGGTGACTACATAAAAGGAGCTCATAAAGCAGCGCTTACATTTCATTCATTTCATTCACCGGCTCGAGATTTAGGAATGGAATGGAGCACAGCTGGCCTTTGGATGTCAGATATGCTTCATAAGCCAACACTGGTTCAGCACACAGGCAGAAGGCTTCTTGTCTCGTGGCTCTCCACAGGCAATAGAAAGGAAGCATGTTGGCAGTCTCACAGCTGGCAGTGGGGCTGGCACAGGAGAGCTGTAAATACTGTGTAGGCACGAAGGTGCAGGCTGCCAGGGTGAGAGCGGGTCACCAAGCCTCCAGGGGCTCCCAGCCTCGGCACAAAGGCATGATCAAGGGTGCTTTGCTCTTCTTTGACTGAAGGGCAAAGGGTACAATGGGTAACAGACATGTTGGATCAGGTCTGGTCTGACAGGGACAGATGCTGCTGGGTGTGGAGATTCATCTCAGGAGACTTGGGGGCTTTGTTTTGTTGCTGGAGCAAGGAGATGCTTCTGCTTGTGACCATTGAAAGCTCCACACTCAGAGGAACTGTCTGACCCGGGGTTTCTCCCTCCCCTGACAGAGTACCTAATGGCCTGTGCCTGCTCTGGATCCTGGTCTACCTATCTATTCACATGGCAAAGGGAATATTCCACTTCCACCTATCTCACCTGAGAATATACAGCAGCATGGGTATGAGAGCACCCCTAGAAGCCATGTCATCTCTACATTATTTGGGCTGCTGCTAGAGCAGGAAGGAGCACATGGGAGAGAGATATGTTATGTTCTCTGACTCTTTCTTATTAGTTTGCAGATCAGAACATACTTTGTCAACTTATTCTTTCCCCTCAGAGTCAAAGCAATTGAAGAGGACAGCAGAGTCCAACAGAGGGAATTTAAGGAAGGCTCTCTGACTAGGCAATGTTTGTATCTACCATTCTTGATGTGTAATCTGCTCCTTAGGACTGTGGGTATGGTCTCAGTGAATTTCTGGGTTTATTAAATTATCTGCAGCATTTACCTTTTGGATGCATGCTGAGCTCCAGGGGAGCTTCCTTCAGACAGCTCTTTCCCAGAGCAGGATGACTGCTCACAGAATGTGCTGGCCCTGGCTGGGTGCCTCTACTCTCGGGGTGTGATGTGGATTCACTTTTGTCAGGTACCAAAATCAGTGTATAGATACCCAGAACTATGGGCTGAGTGCAGAAATATCTAAAAATAAATAAATAAATAAATAAACATTCAGAATGGCTGGTGCTGGGCACAGGTGAGAGGTAGGAGACCAAAATTACCTATCTTGGACTCACAGTTTCTTTCTCAAAACCTATTTTCTCCCCAGACATATCCACATATCTCTTCCTGAAACATTTGAATAGCCAGTCTTCAGACCCAGCACAAAGCCTCTCTTCAGGCAATGCTACCTGAGTAGGGTCCATAAGGAAGGAGAAGGCAATCCAGAAGCAATTAATATGCCAGACAGTAGTCACAGTTCTCTTAAAGTAGTCCACAATGTCTTTATTTCTCACAATAAACTTAAAAGAATTTCTCTGGATTTCCCTGAGGCTGGTAAATGAATAGGATTACATATCCAGTCTCTGTGAGCAAACACTGCATCAAGAAAACCTCAAAACAATAACAGCAGAAAGAGCACTGATATCCAAAAGGACTCAAAGTGCAGAGTACAGGTCCTCATTTCAATTGTCCCCAAGGCTGTAGATGCTCACAACTGAGATTCCATCTTGACCTCTTGTAAAACTGAAGAGTCATGTGAAAAATTTGAAACTGAATTGCTTAAATTCAAGGCTTTTCTCAGCCAGATATTTCATTTACTCCTTCTGTTTTTAGAAAGGGTAATCTATGAGCCTTCCCTTGGAGCCTGCATTGTCAAACAGCATCCTAATCTCAGTATCACCTTCAGATGGTTAAGTCACATTTTCACCCCATTTACACATGGACAATGCCCAGTGGTTTAGTAGAGTTGTCCATAGTACTGTAGAGAAGCAAAATAGGATTTAACTTCACCAGAAAGAGCATTTTTCAGGCAAAGTGTTGTCATTTCCTTCTCTTCATGGTAATCCACTAATAAATTCAAACTCCAATTTTAATCTTTCTTTATATGTTTGTAAAAATTACCTGAAGAACTTAATCATATTTAAAAATTCTTAAAGAAGCCCTAGGAGCCTCCAAGTTCTAACACTACAAGTATTTTCCCCAGGGCACTTGATTACAGTAGAATTTTTTTTTAATTTGCAGAACTCAGAAAAGTCAGAAGATGGCAGCAGTTCATTCATGCATTAAACAATCCCTAAATCTCATGAACAGAACAGCTCTTCCTTTAACTTATCTGAATTATGCAACCACATAAGGATAGAGATTGATAATTTACTAAGCACAATAATTCTGCTTATCCAGGCTCTGCAGTTATCAAAGCTATTATTTTTCATATTCTTTTTTTTCACTGTCATGAGTGCAGTGGAGAAATTTACAAGGGTGAAGGGAAGTACATTGTTGTGAAAGAGTTGTTAGATGGATACTCTTAATTCCAGATATATATTTCCAAGATCCCTAGACTTTCCACCTTATATTTTTGTTCTATTTTGCAAATATCATATCACAGAAAATAGAAACAAGACGATTTTCCTATTTCCAAATAACATGAGATGTGAAGAGGAATTGTTGTTTTTCCCCTGCTTTTGCAGTTGAATGTTTTTATCTCACTCTGTGCTAATCTACATACCTCATCATTTTCACACTGCCAGCAGTGGGATCTCTTCTCTCCAAAGATTTAAGAGCGTTAATGTTGTAGTAATGACCTATATTACTAAATTTTCTCTACCTTGAGAAAATATATCATAGCACATTTAAAGTATGGCACAAAGGGTTAGCATAAATAATTAAACTAAATTACAGCAATCAAAAAAACAAGGCAGGCCAGATCCAAGCTGCCTCAGAAGAAATCTAGTGCAACTCCATTGCTGTCAGTGGCATTATTCCCAAATGGCATTGGCTTAAGGGATGCAGAATGTGGCATCCTAGCTTTTGTAGCACAACCTCCTTGTCATTGTGTGTTCACTTATTCACTTAATTCATAAAATTCAATCAATCGCAATGGGCCACCCAGCCACTGGAGCGAAGAAAGGAAAATCTATTGTATATGATATTTCTTTGATCAACTACGTCTGAAAGTGCATTTCCCCCTCCCGCCCCCCAGCAAAAGAATTCATCAGAGACAGGAGCTGACACTGTGGTGCAGGGAGCTGATATTTCCCTCCAGCCTCATTTGTATTGCTTTATTGACATGTTAATGACAAAATACATCCCCAGGTCCTATGAAGTACAGAACAAGTCAGAGAAATTAGAATAATACCTAGACCTAATTAGAGGCCAGGTATCTGCCTGACATGCTCTCTTGTTGTATTTAGCTTCAGATAGTTGTATGTTGATTGATTGCCTGGTTGTTTGATTGATTGATAGAGAGGCTTCACTGAGCTCAGAGACACACACATGAAGGAAGCTTCTGATGTCAATATGAACAAAGGTAATGATAGACTTACAAACAATGCCAAATGCTGAGTCTGTGTATTTGGCTTAATGCAAACAGAAAATGTGCCCACCACTGTTCTAAGAGCAGTGAGCCTAGAAAGAAGACGTGTTGTGTATGATTGAACCTCATAGCTACAGGCAAAATTGTACTGTCAGGAAGATTTGCAGGTGATGTTTCTGATTGCCTGAAGATCTCTGCACATAAGCAGGGCAACAGAAATTAATCCAAATCCTTCCTTTGCAGCATCACAAACACTGTTTTAGAAGTGGGCTTCTAGAGCTGGTCTGCTACAGCAGGCAAGGGTTTCTGGAAAGGAAAAAGATTGCTTTTCTGTATATGAAGACCACAAATGTACTTCTATGTGGGTGCTAAGGCATTAATTTACAAGGCTCAGTGTGCTACATACAGAAATGATCAGCAGCACACAGAACTAGAGGGTTGCAGAGTTCTCTCTGCATCTCCCCCCTCATAAGTCCCCAAATAAAAATATTTAACAACAAATAGAAAACCAGAAAAACTTTAAGGGGCACCTTGATCCTCAAATGCTGCTGAGCCCATCTTTCTCTGATGCCTTTGATCCGTACTCCCCTCCTCTGTTCTGCACAGTGACAAATGCACTGCACACAGGGCACAGAGTGCAGCACAGCAGGACAGATCCTTTTAGCTAGAGCTGTGCAAAATGTTCATAGCAGAGCCCCAAATCACAAGAAACTTGCCTGGCTTCAGGTTTCATTGCAAGCTTGGAACTCAGACCACGTTTGTCAAAAGGTTGCTGAGATTTGCTAACCCTTTGAGAAATTTGTCTCTTTCTTTCCCTTGTGTGCTCCTTTTCTCTCTTTCTCTCTCTAATCTGAATTTCTAAAACTATTTCCACACTGTTCAGGAGATAGGAAGACTCACAGGTTTAGACTAAAAACCTGCCAAAAGTACTCTCTCATGGTGTCTATTTAAAACCAGGTGAAAGTTGACAAATCTTTCCAAAAAAAAATACCAATCCCAACAACCCAAACCAAACAATACCCCCCCTCAAAAAGAAAATCCAAAAGCCCCCAAAACAACCCAAACAATAACAACAAAATAATCCCGACAGCCAACACTCATTCTCTCCCTTCCTGCAAATTTGTGAGCCACAGTCTTGGTTCATCAAAGAGTTTGAACATCTTCAGGAGTGTCTCAGTAATCCTACTGATTGCCAGAATTAGGGCCAACACTGGATTTTTTGAGCCCCAAAAGTCAAATCAAAACATGGTTGTGTAATTCCTTTGCAGACCAAATTGAAATGAATCTTTGTGAAATGAAATAATGTTTTCACACAGCTCCTTTTTTTTTCAGTATTGTTTAGACACACCAGAGATTAATGGAAGTGTGTATCACCTGACTCTTACATGATCCCTCACTCAAAGGTCTCACATCACTTTACAAAGATTATCTGAGCAATTAATTGACCTGTGGTCAAACAGGAAGTCAGTGCTGAGGTTTGAACCCAGGTCTCCTCAGAGCCTTAAACTCAAGCTCATCTGCCTGGCTGGCAGAGTGCTGTCTAATTCAGTTTGTGCCAATGACATTTCATTATTCCGCTTGCATATTTAAAGAATAGGTGAGTGCTCTCTCTCTGGACATACCTTATGTGCTCTGGTGCACATAATATCAAGTGGCATATGAATTCAGTACAGTGATATGTTCTTTTTCAGAGCTTTTTTGCACGATATCTGAAGTATCTACCCTTTCAGTACCTAACAAACATGCTGGAATTTATGCACAGACTTAATGAACATCTTCAATTCAACACAGACTTTTAAGCAATGTGTGAAGTAATCACACAGTGGCAGGGGATGATCTGGGTTTTGATTGGCCAAAACTCATGAATTTCAGAGAACCTAAAAGTTCCACAGTTGCTCCACGGACAAGATCACTATGTAGTTAACAACTCTTGTGTCCTGATACAGATGTCAAGCTGCCTTTATAAACTTGGAAGGACATTTAAAAAAAAAGAAGAGAAAATAGAGTCTTAGGCTAGTGCAGGTTCAGTTGAGTCATTATGTTTTAATGCCCAACCTTTGTTTGTTTTCTATTTCTCTTTGGAGATCTTTTGCCATGGAAGGTTAAAGATTACTGAGATAACTAACAATAAATGTGTCTGGCGTTGTGACTTTTGACCAATAATTGTAACTTGGATTGACTGAATCAAATCTGTATCCAATTTTATTTTACGTCCTATTGCAACAAAATTGACAAGGGTGTGAATTAAAACCTTAGCCCTGGTGATTAACATAAAAATGGGGATGGACATTTCTCTGAGCTGTGATAACCTGAGCCCTTGTCTTTTATCAGCAGTGTGGACTGCAGTGTGCAGTAATTGCTTAACTGCTCCTTTGCCCGTTAGGACTCAAATTGGCTTTGGAGTGGACTTGAGAAATGACTCAGAGTTTCAACAGACACACCCAGTTACTGGCTTTGTACTACACTAAACGCTTTCCAATAGAACATATTTTTTAAAGGAAAGGCTGTATATTGCTCCCTGTAGACCTGAGGGCATATATTCAGTCACAACCTAGGTGCAGGTTGAATGATATCTGTGCAAACTGCTGTCTCACACCCTGCCAGCCTGCTTCAGTCCTACTCTGAAAGGGTGTCTGGCATGGGGAGAAGCCCTGTGCAAGCCCCACCTTACAGAGGAGGCAGTGCCCTCATGCCCTGGGCAGGGTGGAGGCTGGAGCTGCAGGTGGCCACCAGCACATTTCCCCGTGCAGAGGCCAAGGTCAGGTGAGATTTGCATAGGTGGTCAGTCATTAACAATTATGGCTTTGATGGTCTACTCTGAAAAGAAGCACCTTACAGCCATTCCTGTCTGGGGAGCTCTAGCTAAGCCAATCCCAGTGCTGGTCATATCCAAGGTAGAAACTGGTTTATGGAGAGCAGCTGTCACAGGTGGGTGGTTACAAACCAGGGTTGTGTTAAAACCAGGCACTGAAGCAAAAACCATCAGAAATTCTTATCACCAAAGTATCCTGTTGCCCAAGACACACAATTTTCACTATCCAACCCAGGAACCAACACTCTGGTCCTGGTCAGAGGCACACTGCAGAAATAAACATAAATTCTTCTATATATGCTTCTCCCATTCACAAATACTGAAACAAAAAAGCTTTTCAAAAGTAAATGGTCTTATTTTCCAAAGTTCTTCTTGTCTTTTTTTTTTTTAATACAAATAAGGTGATTCTTTGACTAAAAAAAGTCTAGAAACTCTGTCTTCCACAATCAAACATGTTTATTAAACAGATTATTATCTTTCCTGCTTTAAGTAGTTTCTAGCATTTTGGTGTCACAGAGGAAGAACAGCAGCAGGTTTAGTTATTAATAATATGTTGTCATGACAATTTTTCTTGCAATGTTGGAAAAATACTCTCAATAACATTGTAGGTACAGCCAACTTTCAAAGTAGTTGCAAAGGCTGATTTTTTTGGAGAAGGGTGATAAAGGGTAGAGCTTGCCCTCTGTCAAAGTTTCAAAGATTTTTTAAGAAACAAACTCTGATCTTCTTGCTTAAATTTGTAATTGTCCACTCATGTAAGTAATCATGTGAGAATTTCAAAGATTATTGGATAGGAAGGAGAACACAGAATTCACAGTACAGTGAATTTTCTCTTTATTTTCAGGATCACAAATGCCACGCAATTTGAGAATGATCTTTGAGTCCTTTTTAGGGTTTTTTTCAATCTTTGACTCAAGAATTCAATGAGAGAAATTCTCAAATAAAACCCTTTAATTCCCCACAAAGAGGTTTGTATCAGAAAAAAGGCATCATCTAAACCTAAGAGACAGATAAGGAAGTGTTTTTGGCTTTGGGTTTTCTTCGTCTTTAAGTTCCATGCCATTTTTATGGAAAAAAAATTATATTAGATACCGTGGCTTCAGTCCCACCAAGGGAGTAAACTTTACGTTAAAGGAAGTCCTTTTGGAGTTGCATTTTAAACTATTTGTTGCCCACTGTATTTGGGTTAAGGAGGCTGCTGAGCCATAGAGGTATCTTGTTTTACCCCATGGCAACCACACCATTTAAAATGGAAAGCAGAGACCCCCTTCAAACTCTTTGCCTGCTTGCTGCACATCATTTCAGCGCATTTCACTGCCCCCAGGTAATCAGATACTCTGGTTTTCCAGTTAGTCTACTTTATATGAAAAATAAATATCCATTGAAGTGAAGGAGGAGAGCACCCGCGCATGATGAGGGGGAGAGAGACTTACTCTGCTGCCAGCGATTAGCACACTAATGTGAAATAAGGAAGAGAGGTCCAAATCTCTGGGCAAATAAATATTTTATAATCTACAACAAGTGGAAGGGTTTCTGCAAGAGAAGTCGTGCTGGTGGAAACCGAGTATGGTGGATTGTGCCTCTTCTCAGGGGAAACCTGGCCTTGAGCTCAGGCAGGATGGTAGAGAGGAAAGCAAGCCTCCCCTTCTGTATTGCATCTCTATCCAGGGGATATGGGAGGGGACTTTTTCTACTTTCCACATAGCTTTTATGAGAGAATGATGACCTGCTTTAGGCTTCTAAAGCAGCCCCTCATTTCAAATGGAGATAGATCCTTATCTGCTTTTGTGAGGCAGGACTTAGATCTATTTTCTCTTCCTAGCAGAAGTACCTCTGATTTCAGCAAAAATAACTCACCACATCATAAATCACTTCTGGCAACCAAGAGCTGGGTGTGGATGTGGCAACAAACAGTGGGGGAACCCTCCTGCAGCAGAACTGACCCCAAGAGTCAGCCTGTGTTCCCACTACCCAGAGAGGGAGATGCAGAAATAGGAGCAGGATCAAGAGGCACTTTCGTGCTTGCTCAGTCACACTTCCATGACAAAACATCTCAAGGCTTGCTTGTCCCAGCCATCAGCCCATCCAGCCTTGCTAGAGATCTAACAACAGCAAGGTCCACAACAGGACACCCTGGGCACACTGAGTTGCTTTTATTGTCCAGATTGGTATTGAAATTATTTCTAAATCAAGCTGGAAGGTTTAATCTGATCTAAGAGAACTGCTGATATTAAATGTACATTTCATTATAAAGTTTGTTCCACCTCCTTACATCAGAGGACCTTAAGTTCCTTAGGTTTCTTAATTTCTCTGTTTACATGGGTGGGTATCCCCAGGAGGGACAGCACTGGGCTGCAGCTTCCTCTTGAGCCTGGGGGAGACACAGAATCTCTAGGTAGGGGAGAAATACAGGGGCAAACAGCAGAAAAGAGGAACTGAAAATCTGCCCAGGGAGGTTTGGTATCAGATTTAACAGGGGCCTTCACTACATGGCACTGACACACAACATTGGCAGAAAAGGGTCCTTAGCCTTATCAAAGATGAAGCAGGGAAAGTTCTTAGCATGAGATTTTGAAAAAATGTTTCTTTTGGAGAGATGAAATCTTTTTCTGTATCTTCAGGATGTTTGTGGGGAGAAGAAAACAGGCTCTGTATGAGGGATGTTTTTTGTATTTTACATCAGGCCCCCCTGTGTGCTTGTCTGTTCTAGGTACATGGGAAGGGGAGACAGAGGTTTTACTTCTGTCCTTCATTCCAGGAGAGCAGTGATCTTCTGTCTTGGCAGAAGGGAGGACTACTGTGAGGGCAGGGTTTATGAGTACTGATAAAGTAGACCAATCTAACCTTAGCAGCCCCAAGGTGCATTATGTTAACACTCTTTCAGTTTTAGCTCTGAGCTGTATATCTGCAGATGGCCATGAACATTTCCTGGCACATCAGGATACAGGCTCATTGTGGCAGCACTGTCCAGATATGCAGGGATAGATAGACTGGCTTACAAAGTCCTTGGACTAACCCTGAATCATCTGTTTTACAGGAGTTTGAGGACCTCAGCATCCAGATGTAGTCACACAACCCATGGCAGCAACAGTGTTCACACTGGGATTGCTGGGATTGCTTTGGGAAGGGAAGGTGGTGGCCTTTTCCTGCCAAAAAAATTCTAAGCTGTGAAAAAATTGTAGATCATAGCTGTAATCCTGGCACATGTCAGAAGGAAGAGTTGATGGAAATGTCTCTGGCAAACATGGACTGAAATGGCTTCAGAAGGGCTAGGTCTCTCCATCTAGGAAAACCTGGACAATGACATGCACCCTGTGTCTTTGCCTCTCAAGAGTGCCAACAGAGAGGACGCTTTCACATGCAGGTAGCAGATGCCTGAGTAGAGTAAGGGATGGCTGAGAGCACACATGGTGGATAGGTGCTGTAACACAATGGAACCAGATGCAAGAGGAACGTAAGGTGTGCTGAGGAGCCCCAGTCTGTGTAACACAATTGCAATGAGGGGTACTGCAGCTGGAGTGTGGTGCAGGTTCCAGTAGGATCTGGAAATCCAAAATGCCCATGGTGAATGCAGCCCAGGGATTCTCTTACCTGATTTTTCTGCTGTGAGGGTTTCAGGGTGGTGGAGGTCCTGGCTGCAGTACTGGCAGGCATTTCTGTGGGGAGGATCAGGTTGCAGCACTGCAGCAGCTGACGCACACAGAAGATGGTTGAGATCAGCCTGTGTTCCCTTAGCATATGGCTGGGCCATGACTGATTGCAAACACCATCTCTTCTGCACAGAGCAACTGGAGGCCTTTAAGGCACTGCTGAACTTTTATGGCAGTGTGTTTCTATTGTTTTCCTGAGCCATGCTAGTACCAGGTATGTTTGGGAATTCAAGGATACCTTAGGTACCAGTATCCACTCCCTTGTGGCTACAGAGTGAAGAAATGTCCAGGACATATGGTTAATGTTACTCACAAATAACACTTGAGGCTCTAACACCTACCTGTGCAGTGGCTAAGCATGCATCAGGTGACATGAGGTTTGTAAGGATGAATCACGCTCTCACTAGAAATGTGATAGACTTATATAGAAATGGACAACCTCCCAGGCACACAACTCCTTCCCCCAGGCTGAAATGAGAGCAACAAACAACAAACATACCCCTCAAATCCCACCATTTCCTCTAATGAAAGATTTTTACTTTCTCTGCACAGCTTTCCCTTTTTATATATTTAACTGGCATACAAAACTACAAAATCCAGTCTGGCGGTGCCATGGGGTAATGGGACTGCCTTGCAAACACACCAGCACCCCAAGCAGGAGGTGTTGGCATGACCCCAAACACACCATTCCTGGGGTCCTCATGGGCAGAGCTTTCTCACAGAGGCTGTCCATCGCTGAAAGAGTTAAGAACATCTTGTCAAGGATATGCAGTTATCTGGAACTTTTGTTTATACAGAGAGGCAATAAAACATTCAGCGCCTTAGACCAGTGTAAGAAGGGTCAATACAAGCTCCAGCAGTTGTATATAAATTAACCTTTTAAGTATGGCCTAATCCATAATGATTCATTGACAGGAATTATTCCAGCAGGCTGAGCTGCAACAAATTGTAGCAGTTGCAGCAGACTACAGCATCTCACAGCTGCTGGGCTGCCTCTTAAGATGAGGTATCTAAGGGAACACTTTAAAAGCTCTGACAATGTATTTCCACAATACTTGTTAAAACTAGGACGTCTCCAATGATCTTATGTTCCTAAAGTGGAACAAAACTATGAGGAATCTGAATATATACATGAAGGATGTTTTGAAAGATTTTTTGCTTTTGCTGTAGCGCTGACAGAATATGAAAAGGATGCTTCACTCCTACACACTGGAGTGGTCACCCAAGAGAGCTCATTTCTTCTCCTCAGTAGGATTTAGCCAGGATAGTGCACCGAGTGTATGAGCTGAGAAGCCTGCAGCGTCTTTGCAATTGTCAGAATTAAAAGTGAAGGAAGACAAAACAACCTCTCCCCTCCCACCCTCTGTCAAATATGCCTAATGAATAGCTCTACATGCACTGTATCAGAAACCCCGAACGTTGACGGCGATGCGAGGCACTAATTTGTTAGTTATCATATCTGACAAATTGTCATCATGGTTCCACTCCTTCAGAGGGTGTTGTGCGTGTGACCCGGGGAAGGGCTCTCAGGCTTGAGCTAATGGGTGTGCGACTTGGAACAGGAGCTGATGTGCCAAGATGGGAACCACAGAGTGGGCTGCCAAAAAAGAACAGTATAATTATCTGTGCATAATTCACGGCCGGAGAATAAGCTTTCCTCCAAAGTTGTCTGCAGTAGAGCTGTACCAGATTCATAGCTTTTTCAGTGAGTATTCACAAAGTAGTGACAATCTGTGCAGAAATGTTCACTTCTCCAAACTTTTTTTTTTTTTTTAATTGGACTAAAATAGACATTTCCATAGCACTCTTTGCTCTCAGGACTGGTCTGTTAAGATAAATGATGACTCACAGATGTATATTCTTATTTTCTTGGTTAGTTATCTTTCCCCTCACCCCACCTAATCCCTTCACCAATGGGCTTTGGAGGAAAAAAAACCTCTTCAAGTAAAGGCACTATAAATATGAACCATTACAAGAGTATTGGCTCATTGAATCTTCAGAGTTGCTGCTGTACTGTGAGAACACTGGCCCTAGTTCTCAGATTCTCAGGACAAATAGTGGGACAACACGAGCCAAATGAAAATTTCCTTTAATTTTTATCACTTTTAGGCAAGATGGCTTGCCAGTTCAGGTTCTGTTCAGCAGATGGCAAGATATGAATGCATTGGTAAGAGTATACATATATAGCCCACTGCTCTTTCAGTTATTATTGGACTGGATGAGGGCTATTTGGTTTCTTTTACCCTAATCAGAACAACCACCTCTTTGTCCATATTACAGAAGATGGATATTTTTTGTCAGCAATAATAAAAACTCATTTTACAAAACGTGGTCATTTTCTAGAAGGAGATTCAGCTTCCCAAAGAAAAAACTTGGGAAATTCCTTAGCTAGTAAGTCTGCTTGGAGGAGATCAGGATGAAGGGCTGAAAGTCCTATAAGTGAATTTTGAATGGGAGGGAGAAGGTTTGTAGAGAAGGAAAGGAGATGGAAAATGTTCCTGTAATTGCTGGCAAGGAAGATGCAGATTTTGCTTGGGCACATTTCTCTTTGAAAGCTGATCCTGTTTTGTAAGGGCAGACAAGGAAGAGTTGCCAGATTCGTAGGACAACGAAGTTTGGAAAGCGCTGGCAAAATATGTGGAATTGGATTAAATTTGACAAAATGTCATATTGCTTTAAGGCTCCTCAGGGTGTCCTGAAACAGTTTTGCTCCACGTAGCACAGATTTCCTGTAAAAGCTTTGGCACCACCACCTCCATCCTGAGCTGCTCAAAAATGTTGCTGTGGCCATGCTGGAGCTGCAGGGATCCCGTCTCACGGGAATTTCCCCAATGAATAGGTGCTGATCTCCCCCTGGTCTATTGAAGGAAACACCTCAAGGAAGGTTCTGGGGTTGCAGGGAGTTTGTGGGAGCGTGTGCAGGAGCTGTGCCATCCGGGGGGCTTGGGCAAAGCTGACTGGGCTGAGCTGGAGGCCAAGGGGGACAGTGCTGAGTGGACACAAAAGTTTGAAACTGGAAATAACATAAAGCACAAATGTGATTTCCAGGTCCCAGCTACCTGTCTCTGGAGCTGGTTTTGTGGGATGATGCTTGTGCATTTCTGTTGCAGCCTACCCTGTGTCACTGCTTTGTCTTCATTTTCTTTGATAGTTTATAATTACAAAATGAAAAGTCAGGACAGGGGAAAGATGTCCTGGTTCTTACAGACTGCTTCAGTAACAGGGATAGTTTGTAATTTTAAGCACATGCTTAATTACTTTGCTGGATCAGGGTCCAACTTTCTTGGTAGATACTGCAAGACTTTCTGGAAACACTCTTGGAAGGAAGAAACAAAAACATTTCCTCTATAAATGTTTGTGGAAAATGAATAAAAATGTGTGAGTATGCAATGAAAATGAATTCCCACTTCTTTATAGGGAAACTCAATGCAGCAATGAGGATCTAAGCTTACATGAACAGTGAGGAATGAGCTCTGCAGCCTATTAAGCTGAGTGAGAAAACCTTGGGGTACAGACATGTCCTGCAGTTTGCAGTCGTGTAAGAATCTTTGTCAGACCAGCTGACCAGAGGGCAGCAGCCTGGTGCTGCCTGGGGGATGTCTCTTGGAAATACCTCAGGAATTGGATGATGCCACACCAGAGTGTGCTCTTCTGATAACCAGATGGCTTCAATTTCCAGAGACCTCTACCTGAGAGCTTTCATTGACATTGCATTCACTGAATTGAAATACAAAAATATAAAAAATAATAATAAAAAGAAGGTACTAGAAAATCAGGTGTATACATGCAACCAACCCCAGCATTGATCTAACATAAATGATGGCACTTATGAGGCAGATAATCCAGCTTCTCATTGATCTTGGCAGTACTAGTAGGGGGCAATATTTACATTTGGTTGAATTGCTCTTGGACAAATTTTCTCCACAGTACTAAATACAAAGAAGCCTTCCATTAGCACCAGGAGAGCAGGGCTTTTCATTCATCTATTTTTTCACTTATTTTTAAAAAAATGCATGTTCTGGTTCTCTATTCTGTTGCTGGTCTTATACTGGGATAGCTGCACTGAGTAAAGGAAAGCAGAAACTACATCAAATAAGAGAAGATTTGGATCCTGAACATTTACTGCAGACACCAAAGTTTTCTCCTTTTCTAAGTACAAAAGAACAAGGAATTATTATCCTTCTCTCAGCAAAACAAAGCAAAATCAATATTCTTCCCTGGGTCATTTCTCTGAGCTTCTTTCTTAAACACACTCACTTCATGTTTTCTCCATTTTGGAGATAATCTGCTCTTTTTGATGAAAAAAGGGGGGATGCAAGCATATTAAACTTTTTATTTATTTAAGTTTTTTTGTTTGTTTGTTTTTGTTTTTTTTATAGAGTAATTCTTTGCATGCGCTTTAGGCTAGGTTGAATTGTGCCATGTCTGTTTCGTTCCATGTGATAGAGCTCAAGGCCTGCAGGCGTGTGTGTGAGACTGCACAAGTCCTGCCCATTGCACACAGACAGTCCCACCGTGTCTGTCCAGTTGCATCCTATGGCTGCTAAAGGTCTGGACACCTTACTGTGCTCAGGAAGAGAGCAAAAGAGCAAACGGGTTGCTGTTACTGCACATCCCATCCCACCCGGCAGCAGCTCACGGTACTGCGATGGATGATGGCTGGACAATTCTAGCCTACCCCTGGGAACAGGACAGGCAGACAAGAATTGCAGGACAGAAGCACTTATCAGCACCAGGAAGCCAGTGTCTGTGGCATATCTGCATAAACAAAGAAATTGTCCTAATAGAGAGCCACACCTAGACCTCTCATGGGATCACACAGCAGGTGGCACATGAACCCAGGCAGCCGACCCAGAGCAAGCAAGGAAAAGCAGGTTTATAGAGCACAGGCAGAAAGAGAGCAAACAAGGGATGTGAAGGAAGACAAAAAACCTCCAAACCTGTATGGTAGCAGGGAAGCCAGAACCAAGTCTGTATGCAGAGCTGACCATGAGAGATAAAGATGAGAAAATGAAGGTAAAGATTTTTACTGTCTCACTGGGAATTAAAGGACAAGAATCAAGTGAGATGCTGCTGCCAGGAATAATGCCTGAAACACTGGAATAGCTGATAAAGGTGTTTGATTAGAATCATGACCCTGCAGACAGAATGAGACTCTGGAGAAATATTGTATCTTTTACCCCACCTCAAGAAGCAGGAGCTGAGATAGACACCTGCCTTACAGAGCTGCAAAATCTATAACTCTGGAGATGTTAAACATTCCCTAAATGGAACCAAGATCATCTGTAGGACACGAGTCCCTCTTATAGAAATGTATAAAAAGAGGAGATCTAGCCCTAGAGAAACACCTCCAGATATCAAGGGAACAGCTAGCTATCCCAGGGAAAGGTCAAACCAATACAGCAAAGGAAGACAGCAAGCAGGAGAGAACACTCTACCAATAACACAGACAGCGGGGGCCAGTGTGGGAATTCTGCAGTGAAACAACAAGAGAGGCTGGAAGGAAAATGCCTGGCAAGGGCAAAGATGCAAGAGAGGTAAAGAAACAAAATATTTGCTTCAGTCTTGCAGCTCCCTGAGGAATTAAAAAGTGGAATGCCTTTTAGAAATCCACCGCATGGCTTCAGTAGCAGGAGGGACTTTGGGGTCCACACACCTGACAGAGCGTGGCCACCAGACTTCAGACCCCACATCCTTCCTTACATCAACAGGCTGGCCAGAGGGGGCTGGGTCATGGAGCTGTGATGTCATTGAAAGAAGCGATAAGCAGCAATTCATTGTAACCTGGAGATATGTGACCACAGCGTGGTGAAGGACAATAAAACCACCTTGAGGTCAATGGGCAACACAGGCTGCTGATAATAAATCTGTGAAACTAGAGATGTTATTGCTCAGAGTTTATAGCAGTTGACATTCAAGATCACCACCCAGGGCAGAGCATGGGGCAGTGCACAGCTTTCCTCCAGTCACAGTACAAACCCTCCATACCCTCTGCTTGTTCAAGGAGACAGACAGTCTCTGTGGGCCATGTCCAGGACTCAAACAGGACTAAAGGGCATAGCTCTGTTCCCTGTGCCATGTCAGAAGAGATAACATCGCCCAGAGAATCTGGCCCAGACACAGTCTGTGTTGTGATCAGAGACCTCCTGACTGCATGTTCCTGCACATTGTGTGTAAAGGGTAAAGGGTGGATAAGATATTTTGCCCTGATCTGCTAGCTTTGGGCACTCATTTTTGGACATGCCTGAATGCCAAGGTACCAGACAGACACGGATCCAGTTCAAAGCTTCTAAGTTCCTGTTTCAGATAGTGCATTATATACTTTGCAGTAGATCTTACACTGCTAATTTATATAATCATCAAAAATTATTTCTTCAGCCTGTATTTTTAAGAGCTAGCTAAATTTGTGGTTTGCCTACTGTGCCAAGAATCTGGCATGTGGCCACATGCTTTCACACATCTCCTTGCAGACTATGGGCTTGAAATCTAAAACCACTGGTGCCATCCTACAGCTGAAGTACTTACATCCACACGAGCTCAAGTGCAATCACAGTGGGACTGACTGCCTCTTTGTTTGGCATCAGGATGTATAAATATCCAACACTTCCTATGCAGGTATCTATATATTTCAAAGTAACTGACATGCTAGAATTATCAATAAAAGAAAGATAACTTACACAATAATCATCACTTACTGACAGCTGAAATTTCAGAGGAATCAGCTGTGCCCTTCTTTTAATGAAAATGAGTAACAAAACCTTACCTATGTGAAGCTTATCTCTCACTATCAAAACAACTCAGCTGACCTGTGTTAAAGACTGTGTGAAAATTTTTGGGAAATAACAAGAGAGGAATAAGCAGAGATTTTAAGCTAGGCATTGTATCCAGCAGATATAATACAGTACCAATGACCGAGCTTTAAAATATGGTCTCACTGAACATCTGCATCTTTATTCCAATACATAGTAGATAAAACATAAAACATATATTAAAACATGTATTTCTTTTGTAAATATAATTTTTGAAGTACAATTTGAGATAAGGCATCTGTGCAACAACTGTAGATAAAAAAACAGTTGCCTTAATTTTCTTTGAAAAGTTATGCTACACAATATTGTGCAATAGGAAACAGCAGATTTTTTGTGCTGGTAAGGTACAAGCTAGATCCAAGAAGACAATCCTGTAGAGAAAGTGCTTAGCGCAAATAATTTTCTTGTGTACTAGGGACATTACTGCATTCTGTTCGAAGTAAAGTTTAAGCTAGAATCTAAGGGGAGAAAAAGATAAGTTCATTAAAATGAATACTGACATTGATAGTGATAGATACTAAGTGCATCTGCCTCTCATGAGTCCCAGCCTCATGCTCTGACCAGAAGGATTTTGAAAGGTATATGTGGCTCTTAAAAATGTAATTAATACCTCAGAGCAGGCTTCAAAGCACACAAGTTTCTGGTTGATATCTGTTTCGATGAAAACAGAAAAATACTGGGTGTCTCTGGTTTGAAACAGAGTGGAGAGGATAACCAAAGGAGAGGGAGGACAAGAGTAAATATATGAAACCAACAGGACGGGAGACAGCAGTGCTAAGGATGTGAGGGCTCTGCAGAGATGTGGCAATTCCTTTAGCCTGTGGCAGGAATATCTCTCACTGATTACAGCTAATTAGGGAGGACGAGGTTGAGCCTTTTTATCCTTCTCAGTAAACCTGCCTTTGATGCAGACTGGCTATAGCACAGCTCTGGTTCTGCAATGGATTTTGAATGCCTATCCTTCACTGGTCCATTTAAATAAATACAACAAGCTCTCTAGGTTTCTTATGCACAATAAATCTATTTTGGTTCCTGGTGACTGATTTCTTTGGCTCTGCAAGTGAGGTGAGAACACCAGCTTTGTTTCTTTTTAGCACTGTAAAGGAAGTCTTGTGCAATTTTGTGAGAGCTGGGAAAGGCTTAGAAAAGAGGTAAGGAGGTGATTTGGATTCCGAATTCTGCACCTTTTATTGAGGCACCACAACTGATTTGTCAATGACAATATTCAGGAATTTCGTGAGCAGAAATCAGGAATGGCCAATATTGGGAAAAGGATTTAGTTCTCTGTCCTAGCACAGATCAGTGGGCTGGAAGATGAAAGTGGACAAATTCAGGTTGGCAATAAGGTGCATAGGTTTTTAATAAGGGAAGCAATACCTCATTGAAACAATTCACTTTGGTTTATTTTGGACTTGTCCTAAAGTCAAGATGGGGTGGCTTTCTGCATTTCAAATGGGAGCTGTGGGTTTGGCTGCTGGAAAGCCTGGGTGAGGTTCTGGTGCCTGCATTATGCAAGTGGCCTCTAGCCTTCAAACCAACTAATCCAGGCTCTGAAGAGCAGTGGGTAGAGTTGAAAGGTTTGAATTGCACATGTCCCAGAGACATGCAATTTGAATAGTACATGTCCCAAATGGCCACAAAATGAGCCTCTTGGGAATCCAAACATTTCAACATATTCGTCATAAAAATTAAGACCTCAAGCACACAGGAATATTTGTGGTTACATCCAAGAAGTAGTCAGCAGCACACAAGCACATGTACTCTGTATCAGGGAGCAGTAGGCATTTTGCACAGCACCAGGCAGTGCAAGTGGCCAAGGAAACCAAAGCAAGGTCAATGCCAGGCTGGGCCAGGCCAGCCTTGGGTCTCCCACCTGGTTTCCTGCACTGAACCTCACCCACTGACCTCCCAAAAGTGAGAGAAGTATGGCTGAAGCTTTACCTCTTACACAACCCATAAGGCTTTTACTGTGCTTGGAACTGCTGTGCACAAGAAGATGAGTTTTTGGTCAGCCAGAGACCCCCAGCTCTGCAGATTTATGCCTTGGTGGGTGCTGGCCAGCTGGGAATGATTTTGGGTCTCATGCTCTCAAAAGCAGATGCAGCCCAAGCTGACAGAGAAGAACAAGACAGTAACCACAAGCACTCTGGATTCATGAGGTAAGACTGAGCACTCTGCATGTGACTGAAGAAGCATTTGCTTGTTTAGTTCCTTTCATTGTGTTTAGCAAAGTGTCCTTTTTTATATTCCTCTGGAATAATGAGCCTTTTGATTGGTACAGTTTGGAGTTTTGGCACACTTAAATTTTCTTTTTTTTTTTTCCTTTTCTCCGCTGCAGTTAGGAAAAGCTCTTTTTTTTTACTGTGAACTTTTTTTCACAAAAAAAATTTCCAAATCTTAATAAAATCTGAAGGTGGCAGTAATGAAACAGTACCAAGGCTGTGGCTTCAACTTCTAGGGCAAGTTTGCATCACACAATGAAGAGATCCCCAACCCATTGCTATGCTGAGTCTGTAAGGTTTCACATCTCAGCAGTTTGGGTATGGAAGGGTGTGTGGCTGAGCTGGCAAACCCTGCACCTCTAGCAGGACTGTCCAGCCTTGAGATGGGAAGAGCAGTGCTTGCCTACCATGGCTGCCAGCAGGCAGAAGCTGCCTATGCAGAGCCCACAGACATGCCCAGCCCTCCTCAGTGGGTTTGAAAACCCTTCTGCAAACACCAGAAGGCTGTGTATGCAGACATGAGAGTATCTGCAGATTTTGTCTGTAGAAAGCTGATGTACACAGAGGCTCTTAGGTCCAATGGTACTGCTGTGTTCATGTTTTATATTCTTATAATTTATCAGAATATATTATGCTGAAACTGTAAATTGATTTGAATGGGTTGGTCACCTCAGAACAATCTCCAGCCTGCAGCAAGAGATATGCTGTACTTTGATTCAGAGATAAGGCTTGGTTTGTCAGTGGTAAAAGCATTGTCACGAGTGCTGCTGGCCTGTGCCTATGGTCCAGAGCACCCCACCTCCCCTCCTGCCAGTCCCATGGCCCCTCCTTTGACCTTCCCTGTAGTCAAAGGGAAGTGTGGAAAAGTTCAGCAACACCCACCATCATTTGGAAGTGCCTGAGCTACGTGGCTCTGACAGAGAATGATAAAGCAACACCCATGGCCATGAATGACCAGCTGTTAATCACAGTGAAACCAGTCCTGAAAAGCCAGTCTGTGAGCTTTCATCCTGAAAAAGGCACAGAACAGCTCAATATCCCACTGAGCTGCTGCAGAGGACAGAGTATCATAGGTCTGGATGCCTCATGGAGGCTCTTTTGAGATTCTGGATTGCCTGAAGTATCGCAGGTGTGGCAGCAACAGCCACCTTGGTGGGAGCTTTGAGTGGACAGAACATCTCTCAGCTGCCTGACACTTGTGTCCGTGAGTGCAGTGGGTCCAGAGGGGGCCCAAGTGTCCTGGCTGGGTGCGAGTGCCTGACTCCCCCCAGGTAGTTTTGAGATGTTGGGTGGGGCAGGAGGCCAAGGGGGTGAGCAGATCTTCCTGCAGGGCACAGTGGGGGATGATTAGGCAGGGACTGGCAGCGTGCTCCTGCTGCTGCTACTGCTACCGTGCGGTGCTTCATGGCGGGGATGCAGAGGCGTAGCAGGCAAGCAGCAGGAGAGTAGGATGCCACATGGCGAGGAGGAGGAAAAGAAAGAGGTGGAGGAGTAGGCAGAAGGGAGATTCAGTTTAACATGGCATGCCAGGCCTCCACTGCTGCTTCCCTCCCTCAGGCCTGCTCATCATGAATTTAATTTGCGCATGGGGTGAGGGGGATTTTGTTGGCATAGTTTTATTCTTATTCGATGTGCTCCTTTGCATGGCAAACGCTGGTAGTGTGCTCATCACTGTGCATACAGGCAAACATGGCCTTGGGTGTACTTTAGTCTAAGGCCCTGGTTCTGCAAACACATGAATAATCTGAAAAGCAAGAGGACTTACTAATATGCTTAAAATGACACCTGCTTTTATCTTCATCTCTTTTCCTTCCCCTATCAGTATACTTCTGTTTCTGGATAGCTAGTTTGAGCTCAGTGTCTCAACTAAAATTTGAATACAGAAAAAAGAGTGATTTTTTTTTTTTTTTTNTTTTTTTTTTTTTTTTTATAATCTCAATTTAGAGGCTGATCTCATCTACATATATTCAGTAAAATAAATAAAACCCACTTGTGCCCTGTCCCAGCTAGGATTCAATATATGACATCTTGTCTTTCAGGAAAGGCTCAGGAGGGGTCATGCTTCGAATGGCAGTTGATATGCAAAAGGGCATTGCCATTTGGAAAGATTTGTCTTTAACTTGACTCAGAAGAATTTCGATATGTATTTCAGTAGGTGATTGCTTTGCTTATAGGCAGTAACATATTCTCTTAAAAAATATTCCTTGGGAAAGTATCTATTGAATTCTTGAACAATTTAGTGGAAGGCAGTGCAATTATCTGTTATTCTGAAGGGGGATCAGAAAATTCACAAAAGATAGATTAAACATATGTACATATATATATATATATATGTATATGTAAAAAAAATAGATTTCAAAAAAACATTCCTGGGCTTTGGTGTGGAGGCTCCGAGCAGCAGCAGAGCTCCCTCTTCTCAGTAGCTGCAACATCATTACACAAAGATACAGAGACACAGGAGCCACTATTCAAATGCAGTCCCTCAACTCTGTGACCACAAGTGGGTTCTATTTTGGTCCTTGCTTTTGAGGTTGCTTTTGATGAAGGGATCAGAGTTTTTTAGCTCCCTGCCACTACATGTTGCTGTTGACCTCTACCTGCTTCTAGCTTTTAGAACTTTGTTTCCATTTCCATTTCTTTAGTGTGAAGGTTGGGGATGGGATCTGTATTTTTAAAACCTTGGTGCCAACTGCTGTGTGCTGTTGTACTGTGGCTGACTTTTACTTCCATTACATTTCCTCTTGGGTTTCTAGATCTAAGTTGTCCAAAGTATCTGCTGGAGGATGGCCTCTGCACCCACATCTCCTGGTGACCTGGGACATAAACTGTATGACAAATCCTGACTCGATCAAATTGGCAATACAGTCTCAAGAATTATTTAGGTACCTAATGACCATTAGTTTCAGCATCAGGCTGAAAAACTGAGAATTTGTGCATTGTTTTTCTGTGGCTTACTGTGTCCCTTCAAAATCAGAGTATTTTCTAGACTTTTCTATCCTTTTCTCTTCCTCCCCTCTGAGCAGACAGTAGTTTTGGTTGCCCAGCACTGCTGTTGTGAGATCTCCAGACAGCGTTTCCAGTGGCCTGTCATAAACCTTCAGTCCTCTAGCATTCCATGTTATCTTCAGGCAGCCTTCAGGCAGGGTTACAGCACAGGTCATGGGTAAGGAGCACTCAGCCAGCAAATTCAAGGGTGTGCAGGTGGAAACCTTGAGTACCATCTCTGTATGACATTGGAATTTACTCAAACTGACCCTTGTCTTGTACAGCTCAAGAGTAATCACATGACATTTTCATATTGCTGTTGTTTAAAA
Source organism: Thryothorus ludovicianus (assembly GCA_013397245.1). Taxonomy (NCBI): domain Eukaryota; kingdom Metazoa; phylum Chordata; class Aves; order Passeriformes; family Certhiidae; genus Thryothorus; species Thryothorus ludovicianus. Next base: position 1,056,775 of record VZTB01016231.1, on the reverse strand, counting down.
AGAGAGGTAGAGGTGCTGTTGGGTGGTAGGATTTAGCAGTTAAGAGAACCATATTTCAGCCTGGTAATATTGCATTTTTGCTTCAGTCCTGCAGCTTGGCTGGGTGACCTTTCAAGGTGATAGGAACACCTTTTATGCCTTCTTTTCTTATTATTAGGACAAGCATTTCAATAGTTTCACACCTTTCTAAACTACCTGGAGATGCATGGGAGACATAAATGCAAAAGTAATGTTATTGGCATCGTATTATTATTTTCCCCAAACAATACACTGTTTTCTACAAATCAGAGCACATGATTTCTTGTTTGTTGTGTAATAATAGCCCTGCGTTGTGATGGTAAGTAGGACACAGATACAGCTTTTCAGTGATGTACAGTACTCTTTCTTATCTTTAATTAAATGCTATTCCCTTGTATTGGAAGGCATTCTGTGATTACACGTTTACAGTCTCTAAGTAACTTAGCATCAAAAACACTAATGAAAATCAGTGCCCCAAAGCAACTTGTGCCTTTTGTCCTATACCATACCACACCTCTCTCATATTTTTTTATTATTTTATTATTACTACCAGTTTCCATTTTAAAAATTAAGGGGTTGAATTAAGCACTTTTTTATGAATTTCCTCCAACCATCTCTGCTTTTGATCTAGGGACATGTATCTATCTAGCTCTCTGCCCTTCCCCAGAACAGTAACCCCTGGGGATACCATAGAGCATAGAGATGATACAATTTAATAAAGTCACAATAAAACATCCAAGGCCTTTCATACTTTTTCACTTTCTTTAACTCAATTTATTTTTCATTTCATGGACAGAGATTTAGTCCTGGTATTAGTTTATGATTTTGCTGAAAGAATTACCGAACACATACAAAAAGGAAATATTATTTTTATTATTTATTTTGTGCCATGTATACCATAGGAAAAAAAAGAGTTGAAATCACTTCAGTACCGCTGCGTTTTTCATTACAAAGTTATTACATATAGAAATTACTCCAAATTATCTGAAATGAATGGAAATTATGAGGTTTAAATTCCCCAGGTTACTGCAAGCACAGCACTGGAAATTTATTTTGTCATCTTGCTGAACATAATTGCTACAACAAAATTTCTTCCATTTTACAGCCACAGCATAACTTATTTATACCAGTGTTGTTGTAATTTTACATCAATAAGTTGCATGGGAAGGAGTACACAGGTGGTAATTGAAAACAATAATTTGCAGTGGGGTCCAGGTGGAATAGTTGGCTCAGAGAACACTTCATTTGCTGCTCTGTACATGCTGCACTTCTTGGTGGCCTTTGACTAGGGTGCTATCAAACCTCTGGTCCATCCAGCACAGAGATGGCCTGATCATCCTAAATTACCTTTCAAAGCAGCAGTGGAGGTGAGGGAAGGAACGGGTCTGTCCTTGTGGGACTGACCTGCAGACTGAGCTCAGAAGCCGGAAACGAGGTGCATGGGCAGAAGGTGAAATCACAACTGGGAGAGGGGAGAAGCAAGATCCTGGAGTCAGCAGCAGCATCCTTGAAGGAACTAAGCTGGAAAGGAACAAAATCCAGGGCTGGAGCATGCGTGTGTGTGTGTTCTCAGTGTGTTACAGCCAATGCCAGCTGTTGCCCCTGGCTTTTCTGCTCAACTGTCCTCAGCAAAAGTGGCAAGATATTGTCATCTGTTTGTCAAACAGAATACTGTTATTTGATCATTTTCAATTAAGATGTGAGTAGTTGCCTGAGACATGAGCAATGATGCTAACATTCATACTTTGCTCCACTCTTTATGAACAGGAATGTGTAATTTGGGTGCAATATACAAGAACTCCCCATCCAGGCATCCACATTTTGTGATCCGTAATTGTCAACAGGAATAATGAAACTGCAGAGGCTGATACTGAACCTAGAAATTGATGAATTTCCCTGTTTGAGTTCTGTTGTGCAAGTTAAAATAGTAAAAATATTAATAACAACGATGCTAATTTGTTACTATGGATAAACCCTATTTAAATAAAATTAAGTAGGATGAAGGTAGAGGGAAAAAGAACAAGAATGAATGAATTGCTGCTCTCTTCTGATGTTCAGATTCAGATTTTCATGATTTACAAGAGACAGGCTGGAATGCTTCTGTCATGAGTTCAAGTTGAAGATTTCGTTGCAACATTCAGAGCTTAGAGGCCTTTGCTACGTTAAACAATTTAAACATTTCAAATCCTCTTAAAATCATCTGAGAAGGGAAAGAGAAGAAATTGATTGAAACTTGTGCTTGAAAACAGAGGAGAGCTGTACCAAATTACAGCTTGTGTAAGTTCTGAGGAATATCTGTGGAAGGAAGAGGGGCTCTTCGTCCCCACCACATGCCAGCCAACTTGTACATGAATCTCTCATGCAAGACTATGCTATGTATTTCCATAATGGACCAAGCTTTAAAAGTACTTCTTCAGAAAAAAAATAGCCATCAAGTTCTATTGTTTTCAGGGGGTTTTCAGGGATTTTTTTTTGATGAATTTAGTGCTGGTTCACACAACTTAGCTTACTGCACTAAGAAACGATGGCATTTGTTTTCCAAAGGCACAAACAATCCTTGGATTGAAGTCGTTAGAAAAAATGTGCCAGTTTTTTTTAAAAAGCCTCCCCAGCAACAGCGGGTTTTGCCCATCTTCCTTCAATTTTTTTTTTTTTTGGTCCTAAAGCGAATGCTGTGTGGATGCACAAATGGCATTCATAGTGGGATGGAGTACTTATAGCAGATGGAATGCTTGACTCCTTTTTGTGTTGGATGCTTGTAAAGCATGTTCCTCTCTATCTTTGCCTGTCAGCGTGTGCACACAGGTGAAGGGAGTCCTTTGCAGGATGAGAGAAAGTGTTGGACAGAATTGTTATCTTTTAGAAAGACATATTACAAATGTAGGGGCAGGTTTGGCTCTCCCTGCAGTCCCTGAGGTCCTGCAAGTGATTTCAGTGGGGAAACAACTGGATATCTACTGTCAGAGAGTCTGAAGCTTAAAAGAAGGAAATCATGAACTTTCATATCATCTGATTTTTAAAAAGCCACAAAATTTAAACACTGTTTTCCTTCTGTTCTGGCTTGCTGATTCCATTAAAGTTTTTTATTTGTTTGTTTGTTTGTTTGTTTTCATTTGGGAAGTGGCACTGTTTTGCTTTTGTTTATTTTTATTGAAAATAGGTGTGGGGGGAAAGTCAACGCCAGCATTTGGACTGTTATCTAGTACATTTGACACTTGGAAAGAGTTAGAAAAATGAGGGACTTTGTGTGAATTGAAAAAAAAAACCTCACCAATAAAAAAACCAGCAAAAGAACTCACAGACCACTGACTGAGGAAGGGACTCCAAAGAAGGTTTAGAATGTAAATGTTGAGAAAAATCTCATTTTCTAAATTCACTCCTAGAAACATCAGCAAGTCACGGCCAACAAAAATAAGGGGGCACCAAATGTCTTGAAAACACAGCAAAATCTTCATCCTTTTTGCCTCACTCCAAAAAATCTTGGGAATGGGGCAGGGGATAATACATTATCCTTTTAAGACTTCATTTCACTGCACTCTCAAATACACTAGTGTCATGGAAAAGAAAATCAAGTGAATAAATGTTGCAATTTATATATATTTGAATAGATAACAAGAACAATTTTACTGTTTGCCATAAATGAAAACCCCACCAAATCATTCCTCTAATTGAGGTTCTGAGGCTCTGTTTATGGCTGCAGAGTGATTTGATACAAAAAAATTACACATTTTGAGTTATTATATCACCCAGAAATTTGATGCCACTTAACTATGTAATTTTCAGAAATGATATAAAACCACTGCAGAAAAATATTCAAGGAAGCCCAAAAGACCTCTTTTTATCTGTTTTTATGGGTCTAAAATGAGAACTCGCAGAGATCCTTGCTCTGTATGTGAAGGCTGAACTGCCACCTCGGGAGCTTTATTAATATGTATGTAAATATGATCTGGTTAGATCCTGTGTTTCTGTGCCGTTTCACAAGGTGGAGCGGCTAACTAAGCTGAACAGATCAACGCCCTGTGTTTATTTTCTTCTTTTTATCCCTCCCAAGCAGCAACATTTAAAGATTCAATAGAACGAGGACAGCAGCCTCATTTATGTCAATTGTCTCAAACTTCCTTCTTTTCTTCCTTCTTTTCTTCCTTCTTTTCTTCCTTCTTCCTTCTTTTCTTCCTTCTTTTCTTCCTTCTTTTCTTCCTTCCTTCCTTCCTTCCTTCCTTCCTTCCTTCCTTCNCTCCCTCCCTCCCCCCTGACCCAACTCTCAGACCTGTATCAGAAACAATTTACTTCCGATTTTGCATAAGCTTTCACATTAAAGATTGAGCGGAAACCAAAATCACATCACACAGAATTTGCAGCTATAATTTTTATTCCACTGAAAAGTTACTTGACCAAATGGGGAGAAAGTGGAAATGCACTCGAAATATGTCCAAGTGGCACATCAAGATTATCCTCCATGAGGATATTGTGACTTCCTCTTTACACTGAAGCTGATGTTATTTAGCATCTATATCCGTGCCAAATTTCAGCTAAAGAGATTGCATGATAAAAAGATAAAAGAAAGAGAAACCCAGAAGCTGAGCCTGTGCTGAGAGTTCGCGACTCAGCATGCCTTGCCTATATAGGATAAATTGGAATATTTGACATCAGATGAGCTTGTTTTTCCCTATAAGGATGGTGTTTCTGTATGAGAACTCCTCAAATCCCTTACATATTATAAAGACAGAAAAGATTATTATCTTAATTCAAGATAATTGGTGCAAGAGAGTGCTTTCTCCCCTCTTTGAAACATGGGACCATAGTACTTCTAAAGCTAGCAAAAAGCTTGTTTTCCTCTTGCAGATTATGCTCCCATTTTGCTTGGCCTCTTTTTTCTTTCTTTTGCTGATATTTTTGTGGGGATTTTGGGTGTTTTGTTGTTGTCGTGGGGAGCTGTCGCCCCAAGTTTGCAGGCCGGTGGCAGAAGCCGGAGCTGAGCCGCATCCCCAGGACAGCGGAGAGGAGGCTGGGGGGGCTCAGCCCCGTTTGGCGGCGGCCGGCGCCCAGCACGGCCTCGCAGCTCGGGACAAAGCGGGGCGATGCCGGGGCCGCCGCCGCCCGGGCAGCCCCCGGGGACCCTGGGCCTTCTCAAGGGGCTGCCGCGGCGGGTGGAGAAGAGACAGAAGCGCGGGGCCAGCTGCAGATGGAGGCAGGTCGAGGGATAGGTCAAGGTTAGAAAGAGCCTGCTATTGATCTGGCTTTGAACGCGAGACAGGGAGAGCAGAGAGACTAAAGGGGGAGCTGTGAGACAAGACATTAACAGCTTTCAGTGCTAATGATCACAAGTGCCAGACAGGGGAGGAAAGAGAAGACTGAGAAATCACTTTGGAATTTTTTTTTCCTCTATTGGGATGTATTTTCGGAGGAGGAGGAGGAGGCAGGCTGGGGGCTCAACCCCTGAAGCCTTGCCCGCGGCCGGAGAGACGGGAGGGGACTTGCGGTGGCCTCGCTGCCCCGGGCAGCCGGGGAGTCCTCCTGGTCAATCATTGCCGGCCTTTATTTCCTGCTCTCGGTGCCCGCTGGAAGACACTGGTTAATCAACAGATGATGCCCAGTAACTTCCCGATAAGCCGCGGCCCAAGGGGTGCAGCTTCCTGCAGCTCGCCGAGGAGCGGCGGCGGCCGCCGGCGGCCGGACTTTGCTCCCCGCAACGGCCCCGCGGCCGCAGCCCCGCGGCGTGGCCTGGGGACGGGCCGCGCTGAGCACAGCGGCACCGCCACACAAAGCCTCTCGGCCTCGCCAGCCCGAGCAGGGCGGCATGGAAGCGGGGAGAGCAGTGGGGGCAACTCCATCCCCACTGATCGGCCCGGGCCTCTTCCCGCGGGGGCGGAGGTCAGTGAGGGGAGCTTCTTCTCCCCTCCAGCTCTCCCGCGATGGTGCCGCATCCTTTACCCCGACTTGGACACGGCTGTCCCGCAGGGCAGGACTTCGGGCTCCCCCTCGGGGCCCCGGGGCCGTGGAGCCGTCCCTCCCCGCCCAGCGGCGGGGCCCCTGCCCGTCACCACGGTCATTTTTCCTTTGCAGGACCCCGCAGAACAAACCAAACACACAGGGCGAACAATCGCAGCAGTTTAAGCGCCGTTAATGGTCTCGGGCGCGTTTGTCGATCGTTAGTAGAGGCGGAGGGCCGGGCGCGGGCACGGAGGGCAGTGCCAGGCTGGCCCGGCGCCCACCGGCCGGGGCTGGGGTGCCCGCCGCCCTCGGCGCTTGCCGGGCCGGGCTGCGGGGTCTGGCAGCGCCGGAACGCGAGCTGTGAGCGGGCGGGCAGGCGTGGGGAGGGAGAGGCAGATTTGCTGGAGGAGGCGAGAGCGATGCTGTTTAGCCAAATTCTTCTCAAAGCTGATTAAGGGCACCGAGATGAATTCTGGTCCCCTCAAGACTCTCTTGCGATTTAATACGAAAAACACTCATTTAACGTGGAAAGTAAAAGACACGAGTGCAGCGCGGGTCTCCAAGTGGGCTCCGGGTACAGGCTAGTTCCTTGGTTTTCTGCTCCATCTGCCTCCAAGCCCCCAGGCCTCCCCTCTCCCCGTTCCCCTCGCCCTGGCCAGACCTGGTGCTGAAAAGCTGTTTGCACCGAACTGTTTACTTAGCGCGGGAGGAGGGAGAGAGAAACAATCTCAGGAGATGGGCCGGGAGAGCGGAGGTAGAGGGGAAAAAGTTGTTTTCCAAGAATCCTCCAACTTAGAAACGCACGCAGCTGTGGGCATTTACCTGCGTGTGAAATAGGAGGACAAGTGCACTGGGATGCAGTTCCTGGGAACTCGGCGTCTCTCCGTTCGTGGCTGAGACTTAATTTCTCCAAGGAAAAATAGTGTCTGCCAGGATTTTAAGGGAAGGGGGGTTGGGGGGTGGGAGAAGGTCGGAGCGTGTGTGCGTGTGCGGATCGGGTGTGCGCGTGTGTCCCGCTACCATCGCACTTCGGGTAGGGAGAAGAGGAGGGGGAAAAAATCCATCTCCCCAGCCCACACAGATATTTGTGTTGTTGTAAAACTGTTTGAAAGAAATGCAGGGGGAACGCGCTCGCCGCCGAGGAGCTGCGGCGGCGCCTGGAGGGAAGGAAGAGCAGCCCGCGACCCCTGGGGAGCCTCCGCTCCTGGGCACGGACGGCGGGAGCACGACCCAGCGCCGAGCCCGGGCGGCGGAGAGCGGCG
>VZTB01016231.1:1024928-1045997 GCA_013397245.1 Thryothorus ludovicianus | reverse complement strand
TGGGGTTGGGGCTGGGGAGCAGCAGCGCAGGCATTTCAGCACACAGGTCTGAGCCTCAGCTGCAGGCTTGCAGGAGACAGGGTCGCAGTCTCTGCACTCCTTGGGAAGTGTCATTCATGGGGGAAAAGCAGCCAGGCAGTGTCCTCTCTAAAGGGGAGTTTGGAAAGTAGTGGGCAAACAGAATAGGAAACCAAAGCACTTACAATAAAATATAGTCAATCCTAAGCCAAGCCCCTAAAGCCAGGATGAATTGATATTGTTTTCAGATATCTTGCTTTTATGTCGTGTTTAGCTTGGGCTTTTTTCTCCCTGTCTCCCTTTTTGGCGTCTGTAAAGGGAGTTGCATTTCAGGAGGGATTGGAGATCTCTGTCAGGCAAGGAAAGAGATGGGGAGAGAGAGAGATGGAGAGAGAGAGAAGGGTTTTCTGACACTGTTCAGCTGGAGTTTATTTGGTTTCATGCCCTTGCTGTGCTGTTTGGAGAAATGTTTAGATCCTGAGTGTAAGACGAACAAACTCAAAAAGGAGAGACAGTGCAATGCAGTTGTGTTCCAGAGTTGTGGCATCTCGTTAGCACAGTGGTCTTTAAGGCTGCAAAACGGAGTGGCCTGGCTGTCCTTGCCAGGCTCACCCAGGCAGCCTTGTAACGGTGTATGTGCAGGACAAAAAAGATGAAACTCGTGGAGAGAAAAGAGCAGCTCTGGACTTTTCTTCACTGGTGGTGGACAGAGTAAACTTGGTAGCCAAGGTCATTTAAACGGGTGGACAATGCAAAAGAACTGATTATGTATAGATGAGGAGGCTGAAGTGTTGAGCTGCTCTGTGCAAAGAAATATCATTTTTGTGTGGTTCAAATTGCTGATTTTCCAGCTTAAGATTTTCCATTTTTAACTTAAGAAATCTGTTTTCAAACTAGCCCTGCATTTTGCATTTGAAGGAAATGTGAAAGGCAAGAGCATGTGAAAAGCTCGCTGGTAGCAGTTTTGCAGAAGGCGGCAAAGCAAGAACATTTCTGTAGAGCACCAGCAAAGATTGAGAGGAAAAGGCACAGGAGAATCATACAATTCCAGGCAGAGAACCAGGTTTCCCAAGGCAGGTCTTCAGTACCTGGTCAACAGGTTCCCTAGGAAGAGAAATAATTTCCTGTATCACTTTGTTTTGTATGTAGTCATTAAAAATCATAACAAAAACCCCTATGATTTTTTTGCATGTCAAAGTTTTGCAAATTGCTCCAAGGAGCTTCTCTTAAAATGCATTTAGATTTAGTGCAATTAACGCACTTTCCCTGCAGAACAAAACCCACACCAATGTAATCAACTCTAATACAAAGAGAATGTAAGCTGTGACTGAAGAATTAGAGAGGAAATTACTATTATTTTAAGGATGGATGACTTTTTCATAATACCTGCATGGCTGTGCACAGAAGAGCTTAACGTGCTTTTAAAAGACATTACATGTGTTTACTTTAAATAGGACAGGGGGAAAAGAAGGATGTACCCTGTCGACTTCCAGGTTGTCTTTAATTTGAATGTATTTGTATTGGACTTAGAAGACAAATAAAAAAAAATACTGGTACATTTTCATAGTTTCTGCTCTTTAAAAATATTTCTTAAAACTGGTGCAGAGTAACTACATTGTGGCTGTGGGTTGTTCTGTCCTTTTTGGGTGATGTGTCCGGTGGCTTAAATAGATATACAGTGGGTGAGAAACCATTTTGCAGTTTTTTTGTAGTCGGCAGATGCAGAGCATATTTTGTCAGGCTTATTTAAATACTGAGAAATAAAACTCTTCAAGATTTTACGAACTGTCTGCCTTTAATAGGAATGGTGGGAGCCCTTGTTTTGCACAAAATGTATGTTTCTCTGCAGAACAAAGGGTTGTCTTGTGGCGTATTTGGCAATAATTACGACTTGGAGAAGTGTGAGCTCGAAGAAGTAGTACAAATTTTTGATATCATTTATAGACTCTGGTTGACTTCAGCTGCTCTTCCCAAGGCTGAGCTCGCTGCGAGCAAACCTCTCTGCCTCAGAAACGCCTCGCACGCGACGTTAGCTCGTCTCCCACATTTCCTACCTGGATCTCTTTGCTCTTTGTCTTGTTTGTTGATGGAAAACACTTTCCAAAATAAACTTCGCCGGGCGGCCGGAGCCTGCCGTGTGCCCCGGCCGCCAGTGGCGGGGGTTGGCGACTAGGGGGAGCTCCCAGCCCGTGCGATGGCCGCGCCGGCCCCGCCGCGGGACGCGCGGGATGCGCCGCCGGAGCCCGCGCCGCCGCGCCCGGCGCGCACCGTGCTGCGAAAGGCGCTCGGCGGAAAGTTGTAGTATTGATTTTCATGCGAAGATCTATAGAGAGCTTAGCCGAGAGAGGCTGACAGCGAGACAAATCTATTTTTAACTAAATCGCGGCTGATTAATTGACTCGGGCGGACAGGAGTTTTTAATTAAAATTAGTTTTTAACGGTGCTTTTTATTGTCAACAGACAATGTTTAAATTCTCAATTTGTTGTTGTCAGATAGGGATCGGGGTAATGATACCTGCACATGAGTAAGCTCCTGCATGGCGGGGAGTGGGGGGAACCCACGGAGATCCATATGTTTGTGCCAGTGGATGCGAAAATACAGAGTGAAGAAGCTGGAGTTGTAGGACAAGATGTGTGCAGTAACACAGCAGACACACATGTACAGAAATTGGCTTCGATTACATATCAGAAAGTCACACGTACTCCTGCCGAGAGGATTTGGTATGAGATAGTTTACCGTACTTTGATCCTTAGCGCAAACTATCTGTAGCTCCTGCAAATGAAAATAAGCATTCTGCTTTTTTTTTTTTTTTTTTTCCTAGAGAAATAAACACAAAATCACATCTGTCATGTAGAAGTTGCTGCTGAGCAGCTCACAGGCTTCTCCGATGGGCTTGTGCTGTTATCTGTTGCAGTCGGCTTGCGGGTCGTGGACGGACTTTAGCTGGACGCTTTCCTGCCCAAGCATATAATTTAGTGGGGTGCACAAGGAAAGCTTTGGATATCTTTTTCACCCAACCTGAGAAGTCCATACAGCACTATTAACATTGCAGAAGCATCTTCTCCTTTTTAGGGTGCAATATGTGCATGGAGGTTATCCTGTGACAGGAAAGTGTGCTTTATTCTAACCTTCCAGAGAAGTAAATTAGGTCAGACAAAGGATCAGGGCTGTCATCAGCTGTACAAAAACCCTTCACTCTTGGGTAGAGAGGATCAGTAATTTATCTGATGATTTCTCTACTTCATTTAATGTTTGAATTGCACTAGTTGGAAGCATATAGACAGCAGCCAGATCATTTGACAGACCGGTAAGCTGAAGAGCACAGTGCCTGGGCCACTGCTGATGCTAATGTTGCACAGCCATGGGGAAAACCTGCCCTTCTCTCCTCCCAAAACCTCAGACTTCGCTTACTGTGGCTTTCCTTCTATTGCATTACTGTTAACTTTCATCAAGTGAAACAGCTATCTCTTTCTCCTCCTCCCCGTCCTCTGCTCACCAAGTGCACACACACCTACGCTCCCCTTCCTCTTGCTTCCTCCTCTACCTCCCACCCTTCCCACTCCCCAGGGTCAAAGCCTGGTGGAAAAGTCTCCCTGCAGAGACCTGTTACCCCAAAATGGCTCTCAGCCTCCTTGCCAGAGCATTTCCTACTCTTTGGTTTCAATTCGGTTTCTCTAGGGTTGCAGTGCAGTTGTTGTTTCAATTCACTCTCCTTCGGTACCATCCAGAGAAAGCCTGTGGAAAAATAAAGAGTGGCTGGGGTTTACCCACATGCTTTAAAGTTAGCAATGCCACTAAAGCACTTGGTGAAGCATCAGCATCGTCTGTAGATGGCTTTATATGTATGTATCTTTTTAGTGAGGGAAGGAAAAGGCATCAGTAACTGCATGCATTGATAAATGCATGATTCATTCAGCTGCTTGTACTATAGCACCTTCCTCCTCGGTGTTTATTTACTTTTTAAAAATGTATCTGGGCAGGCTGCACGCCATTTCTCCGCACTCAGTTGCAGCCTCAGAGGCTCCTGAACATCAGTTAAATTTTCTTGCTGTCTACCCTCCTTCTCAAAAAGCTGTTGCTTGCTCAGTACTGTAGGCCCTTGCTGGAGCTTTAAGTAGAAGCTTATTTCTTTGCTTTTCTTTTTTTTCCTTTTTTTTTTCTTTCTTTTTTAAGGATATATAAAAAATGCCTAAAGCAGGCTATTCGAAAACAAATTAAAGTAGAGGGACACACTTCATGCATTGCAGGCACGCGCCAGTAGAAGGGGGTTAGAAGAATATAATCATTTTACTGGCAAAAGTGACACCAGATCGGGGATTTGATTAATGGTGCAGCATTCACAGGGACTTAGTTCTGTATTTTTGACATATGCAAGTCTTTTGTGTAGTTGCCTCAGTGCAAGAAATTCCGTTTTGTTTTTTTCCTGGAGCAGCTGATAATTTGTGTGTGTGCTGGATATGCCCAAGGTACTTTCCAAAGACTAAGCACTAGACAGCAGAGTACAAAAATGGAATCCAAAGTTAAGGGAGAGGAAAAAAACATACTGGTTTACTTAACTTTTTTATGACCCCTTTTACTAAGCCACTGGAAGAAGCAATAAATTCGCTGAATGTTATAATGAGTATGCTTCAATGAAAGTAAAAAAAAAAGGCTTAAGAAAATCATATATGAGCAACAGTGTGCCATAAACAATTAAAAAATGCAGTGTCTTTTGAGTCTGATATTTAAGAAAAGAACAGAGCTGTTGTGTGTTTAATACATGCTCAGAACTAATTACTTAATTTTGATCATGCTTTTTAAATCCTTGGGTAAAAATCTCTGCTTCCAGTATTCTTTTCTGTGCCAGTTGAAAGCCTGTACCCAAATACAGCTCCTTCTCCTTTTGTGGCACTGAGCACTCCTTTCTCTGCTTGGTTGTCGTTTAGTTTTAAATAAAACAAATGTATTCACTGGGGAACAAAGAATGCTTTTATATCACATCATCGCATTCCATTTTATCTGCAGAGATTTACAGCTTCTGCAGTCTATAGAAAAGCCTATACATTTTATGCTTTCGAAAGCAGTAAATGTTTTTTTATGAATATATAGTTTACTTAAGAGACACACTACTCCTTTCTGTAACACAGTACATAGTTTCTGAAGAAATAACATCTGACAAATGCTGAAGATTTATGCAGATTCTTGGACAGTCTTGTCTTTTGTCCTGTTTGGGTCCGGTATGGTAATTGTATCGTTTTCCTTCTTATTTTCCCGAAATCCTGATGTGTTGAGTGGCTCTTTGTGGCAGTGCTTGGGCTTGTTCTGTCTCAGGTGCGTACAGAGGGTTAAACTGCTTTCTGAGAGATTCGATCTCCTGCAAAAGGTATCTGAGGTACCAGCGCTGCAGCAGTCCTCCAGCTCGAGCCCTGTGCGAGTGCTGGAGCTCCGGAGTGACCGGGTCCTTTCTCGCAGCCCTCGGCTCCGCCGCTCCCGGTGCCGTGGCGGCCCCAGCGGGGGCGGCCGCCCCTCCTGCCCCGGCACCTGGCGGGGGGAGCTGCACGGCGGCGGCTCCGCGGCTGCACCGGGCCACGCTCGCACGGAGTGGCACAGCCCCGCCAGCCGCTGCTCGGCTGCCTTTGTGCACTTGGCACATGCCGGAGAGTAGCTGGGAAAGTGAGGCAGAGTGCGGTCCCCTATGTTTCGAGGGCTTCTCCATCGAGTTGCCTCTTTTGGCGAACTCAGCCTCAGACTTACATTTAGGAAAAAATTAAATACCACAAACAATTTCTTTGCAGTCTTCAGAAAAAAATAAAAACTGGTGTCAGATAAGCTGTGACTAGTACCGCTGGGTGTGATGCTGGTGCAGTATGTCGGCACAATCTCAGCTGGGCACCTTGCAGCTGCCGGGAGCTGCTGGGATGCTCTGGAAGCAGGGTATTGATAAACTTCGACGGCAAGGAGCCACGCTGCCCGCTTTGAGCAGCGTTAGTCTTTGTGCAGCAAGGATCCTGACACCGATCTCGGTGATAACCCAGCCAGAGAGCGTGTGATTCGAGCTATTTCCGTTAAGCATGTTGATGTTACAGTAAATGTGACATGTGGGAGTTGATTGAAGGGACATCATTTTCAGGCCTGCTTTGGGCCAACACCCTGAAGAGCAAGTCAGTCCTTTGTGCTCGCTCCCCAACTAGGCTGAGCTCTCTCTGCCTTCAAGACAACAGTGACAGTGTGAGGAGAGCAGTGGACTTGATGTGCTGCAGCACATTTCTTGGTAGTATCCTGTACCTGGCCACCAAGAACTGTGTCCCCATGGTGGACTCTGGGCACCCCCAGCTTGTCCCAGAGAAGGGTGGCCTCTGCGTGGCCTGTACCTTGTCCCCCAGGTAGGCACAAGGGTGGGCAGTGTCTGTGGCAGGGTGCCAGGGCAGACAGGGCACCCAGCAGCACATCTGCAGTGAAGGCACTGGCAGTGCTCACCTTCACCACTCTGTTATTGATTTGTGCAGAAATTAGCCAAGGGGAGGAAGTTTCACATGCAACACTGAGGCCCAACACAGAAACATTTCCTCTGCCCCCTTTGCCTCATTTTGATACTGTAGAACAAGAAAAATTAAGAACAGAATAGGCTGGCAACTTCTAGATCCCTTGTTACCCTGATTCTGCAGAGCAATAAAAAGACAAGAAAATAAATGATCGCTGTCTGGACCTAACCTCACCCAAGATCTGTGAACAAGCATCCATGGTTCTGTCCTTTAAAGCCTTGGAAATAATTTTTAGCAAAACAGTCTTTTTTACTATTAGTGGGTAATATTTTGAGGCAACTGACAGGCAAAAAAGTAGTTAGCATGTGTGTTCACTTTAATACTGGGCATGAGAGCATTGTTTGCATGGGGCACATATGCTCTAATGATGTCACCACACTGGAGTAGGAGTGCTGGTGGCTTTGTGACAGTGCCTTCATGGAATTAAGGGGTTTGTCCACTGTATTTTGATGCAGTAAGCAGCCAGAGACCTTGGAGATCCAAGATCTGCTGCTTAGAGTCCAGCCAGCAAGTGTAATTCTTTTTTAAGTAAAGCAAATGATTTAGGTTGTCCAGTTGCTTTAATTTCACAAAACCATCATATAACAACTGTGTCACTCATGTCCCCAAAGATTGCCCGTCGCCAACTCACTGTGCTCCCTAGGCAGGCAATGCCAAGGCGATCCTCTGTGTAGGAATCTCTGGATGTAGGGAAAACACTGGGCACACCTTAACACGCCTGAAAGAACCAGGACATGAGTCCTGGCTAGAAATAGCTCATTTGCTTTCTTTTACTTTTCCCATGGAAGTGACATGAGATGTTTCCCCTACTTCTATTTTGTGTGGCCTGATTTCTTCTTCTTAAAAAATATAAATTAATTTTAGATAAATACTTGTGAAGAAACACCCTCCTACCTCTAAACCCATCTACCAACAACAGCAATAAAACCACAGAGTTAAATTCAAATAATGTGAAGCGACTCATTTTAAACCCACAGACACAAGCAGAGTCAGAACTTTAGATTGAGACTGGCCTAAATTGCCCCACTGGTATTAAAGGGCTCCTTAAACAGCCTAAGATCTTGGCTGTTGTATTAACCAGGCATGACCCGATGCGTTATGGGCTGGACTTGCAGGCTTTTTTCTCTTTCCCTTTGTGGGTTTTAAATCTCTCCTGTAATGTTACTTGAATGTAGGTTTTTAATGGCTTAATTGAGTTGTCAATAGGAAGCCTTTTCTTTCTTGTTTTTTTTTATTCTGAGGAAAAAAAATAAATGCAAATTGACATGGATAAAATGCATTTGAAGATCTATTCAGTATTTTGTTTTTCGTTCTTTTATGTCTGTTTTCCATGTTGTGAATAAGGGGATGTAATATAGCTTCTGCATTGTTGGGTGAATAGCTGGTCTCATGATTGATAATTTATTAAGCTCAAATCAGAAATAGAGTTGAGTAAAAAAAAATCTTTTGATAGTTTGAAACCCAATTACTACTGATCACGAGGGCTCGGCATACCAAGAAAACGAAAAGCTGATTTTTGGTGATGTGACGACTGCCAAAATATGAAGGAATACCAGATGTTATTTTAAAAAAGTGCCATTGCAGAGTCCTTGGAAAGAGAGAGTGAGCGAGTGTAAGCGAATAGGCATATGTGGATTTAACTAATATTCAAATGAAGCGTAGAACCGAAAAGAAAGAATTCGTAACAGTTTAGCTGTTCGAACCTCCTTCATGTTTCCACAGACGCTGGTCAGGGCCCTTATCAATCGCAGCAATTTTGCTACGTTTTCTGAAGAGCGCAGTCTAAATCACAGGAAAAAAAATAAAATTCCTCACATCAAAAAGATAATAAAGTCGAGATCCGTGCTTTTCTTTTTATTTGTTACATATATATAAATGCCAAAATTCAGCCTTTGTAATTTAAGACACAGACTTTAATCAAAAGACTTTGCAGGAATGTTAGTGAAACTAGTAACAAGCCTTTTTTCCCCCGTGTCATCTTTTATTCTTACGACCCTTGGTTCAGTTCCTGTTTTCGTGTTGTCTTTTCCAGCTCTTTGTCCCATCTCCCGCTTGTGTATCTTCGTGCCTGTGTGTGCCTCTCTGTCCGTTTTTTTAAAATATTTTGACACACTGTTCCCCATTAATAGGAATTCTGGCTACAAATTGTGTGCACATTTCTAAAAGACCCTTTTCACAGTCCTTTTCTTTTGGCTCTAAAATGATGTATATGTAATTGGTAATTAAAGGTGCAAGCTCTCTTCAATATAAACAATATTGCTCAATGTTAGATCATTAAAGGGAACTGCAGCACTAAATAATTACCTTTTGCATCGTGACACACTGTTTGCAGGTATCCGCTCCCTTCTCAGCAGTGCCTTTTCAGTGCAGGGTTATAGTCACTTTTTCACTAAGGCAAGGAGACATCTTTTCATGATATAAATTGATGAATTAATTGCTTAGTATTGTCTTCGAGTTCCTTTTAGAGTTAGATTAAGGGGAAAAAGGTAATTAATGATTTTCAGAATGAGTGAGATGGGAAACACAAGTCTTCTCGTGCCCATCGCTGGCTCCAGCAGGATGGTCCAAGCTTGGGCACTTCTCTGTCCCTGTCCTATTCTGCTGTGCTACTGCTGCTGCTCTCTGCTTCACTGTTAGAGAGCTCTGATGCAACTTGTAATACAGCTGGTAGATATGCTGATCAGTTATTTATTCTGGAAGGCAAAATTGGGAGTGATTCTTTTTCCAAACTACCTTTTTTCAAGGCTTAACCATTTTCGTTGCCAGGCAATGCATTCCACCTCCTACCTCTTGCCCCTTTTCTATGTGTTTCTTGTTTTTTTTTTTTTTTTTTCAATTGCTGGAGAGTGGGACAAAAATCCTTTTGTTTTCAGAAGAGTCCAGGTCTGAATTATAACACTATCACAGTCTTACTTCTTTGAGATATTTGTGTTACTTTCTTTCCCCAGGAAATCCATGAGGAAACTGCTCGGGCTAATAGTAAACATTTTTCCTCCTATTCCTTTAATCTTGATTCGATTAGAGGTCTCAGTCACTGATTTACATACTGTTAGTTCCTCTGTTTTGTTCAGCCCAAATCCTATAGTCCTGGAAAAGGCAAACCAGCCTTAGGCAAAAGTCAGTGGAAATTTTGCCTGAGTGAAGTCCAAGGTTTGTATGATTTGGCAGATACATGACAGAACAAGAGAAAACAAACCAAAAAACATGTTTTTCCCCAGAAATAGATTGTGATCCACAATTATTTTATAGCGTAAAAATTATCCTCTAAATACTGATTTAAAACATACTGGGTTTGATTAATTGTGAAATTAGAAGTTATATATTTCCTGGGAACTGATTCAGGTCACTCGGAAATTTTTTCCCACTCTTTGGGGGTAAAGGAAGGAAATTCAACAGGTCTGTGGACAAGATTTAAACAAAAAATCTTTTATTAGCCTATGTAGCAATGGCAGGGTTATTTGGCATTGGAAAAAAGTGAGTGGAATATTTCAGGCTCCGCCAATATTCCAGTATAAGCGCCTCATTCCCCTTCCCACTGCACACAATTTTGAAACCCCTTAACTGCTCACGAGACCATGCCCTACTTAATGTTAGTCTTGCAAGTAGTTTTTTGTAATTTCTTCTAGTGGGTGGTCATTTAATCTTGCTGGTAACTCTGTAACGGGACAAGGTGGTACTCATTTTGTATGTCACGAGGAGCCTGGTCCTGCTAGTTTAGTGCATAAAAGCTCTCCTCCTCTCCCTGAAAAAGAAGGAAAGACTTGGGTACATAAGCTTTGCTGGATGGGGCCTTGGCCAGATGGCTGGGAGACGCAGAGGGAATGAGAAGGTGGGATAAAAAGAGAGGAACTATTTCAGAATGTGACTCGGGGCTTGAACGCTTGCAAAATGGCTCTTTGCTGATATCCTTGCAGTGCTGGCAGCAGTGGGAAGGAGCTGTCAAGAAAGCTATGCCAGGTCAGCCTTTCCATTTTGTTTCAGGCAGGCTTGGTTGCAAAATATATTGAAATCATTCTGGGAGAGCGGAAAAGCTGAAAAATAAAAGAAAGATCTAATCAGACTTGGCTCCTTAGAGGGGGGTGGAGGGAGGCTGGGCCTCTGGTGATGCATCCTTCAGAGTCTGTGAACACTCAAAGCAATCTCTTTCTCTTTTCCCCTTGTCCCTCTCCTTCCTCTTTCTCCTTGTCCATGCAAAGCAGAGGCTGACCATGTGGAACCGGCACTGGCCGACGAGGACGAGAGCCTGGCAATAGCAGACCCAGGCGGCATCAGCATCGCCGCAGGCGGGACAGACCCCGACTTGTTAACCTGTGGACAGTGTCAGATGAACTTCCCGCTGGGAGACATCTTGGTTTTTATAGAGCACAAGAGAAAACAGTGCAATGGCACTGGTGGTGTCTGCTATGAAAAGAGCATGGATAAGAGCAGCCCTCCCCCCTCCTCACGCGCCGAGCTCAGGAAAGTGTCAGAGCCAGTGGAAATCGGGATCCAAGTCACACCCGATGAAGAAGACCGTCTTCTCACGCCTACAAAAGGAATTTGCCCCAAGCAGGAGAACATTGCAGGTACAGCACGTTTTACACTCAATCAACTTGCCTAGGTAATCTTTTAACTAGAGTCCTGTAGAAAGTGCCATGAAACAGGCTTCAACAACACATCTTTATAGGAGCATCAATCTGGAGGATCCTCATGGCTCTGCAGAGCTGTCCATCCCCTGTTTTGTTCATTATAGCTGTCAGTGCAGGACCAGCTGCTGGAAAGGGGATTCTCAGGCAGCTGGGAGAGTTAAGGGGCAGCCTGTACATCTTGTAAAAAGCAGAAAGTTGGGGTCAGAACACATTTCAGGAGCATCCTTAAGCAAGTAGCAGTGGCAGAGGGCAGGGGACTTTGGTGAGGTACTCAGTTCAGTCCTGTTCCAGATACCCTTTGTCTCATGCAGACTTATTGGGGAGGACTGCATCCTGACACTGGTGAAGTCAGTGAAAAATCCTCTTGCCACTGACTTGTTGTGGGAAGACTTTTTTGTGAGGGCTAAAGCAGGATTTCATTAAGTCCTTCATTTTTCCTTCCCTGGGGTAGATAGCTTCCTGGCCTGCACTGCTGCCTGTGCTCCCTATCCTGGGCCTCCTTAGGTGGCTTGGGTTGGGTGGGCAACACCTCCACTCATGCACACCCCAGCTAGACCTTCTGAATGAGAAAACAAGAGCATAGGCTGGCCTGGGTGAGCAAATTGCAGGTATTTCTTTTTCTAAAACTCTCATATGTGGTGAAGTTATCGTTCATTCAGTGGACCTCCCCTGCTCAGACGTGGGCAGGCAGGTGATGATTATCCTCCTCCTGGTGAGGTGGTATGCAGTGGTTCCTGCAGAGTGCCTGGCATGGAGTTGCTTCCATCAAGCAGGGTGTTCTTCCCCTCTGCAGTGGTGAAAGGAAGACTCTCCTCCCCGCTAGTGAGTGGGGGTTTTATGTTACACAGCAGGATCTCCCCTCAAACGGGCCTTTTTTGTTCAAACCGACTGCATCCCATATAGAAGACCAGTGACAATTTGTCTTTGCTGCCACTGTCCCGATTTCTCTAGGAATTGTCCTATGGGATTAGATCTGACAGTCCAGGATACCTGTGATAGAGATGTTCCCATGAGGGGATCCTCAGAAGACTGGTGAGAGGCTCCTAACTTTACAGCTGAAGCATAAGAGATTTCTGCTTTTAGCGTTGGAGGTCTCTGAGCCAGTCCCCAGCACCTCTGACAGGCTCGGGCATCACACCAGTGGGGGAGTGGGCTTTAAAATGCTGCGGTCTTCAGACCACCTGTCTTTTAGACAGGGCGTACAATGCCCATTGACTAGACCGTTTATTTCTAGGAATATCTTTTCAGATGCAACCACCAGCTTGACATGGGGCAGCTGGTAGCTCTGGGAGCATTAGCTGTGGCAGGCCTGTGCTGTAGCATTGTAAACAAATCTACGGCAAGACCTGGCCCTGTCTTATCCTCATCCTTTTTCAGCTTTCCTCATCCTTTTGTAGTTGTGAATACATTTCTTGGTAGAGATGTCTACATCATGGTGTAGCAGATTTGAGGGCTAGATTTCCTTTCCATTTTGTAGGAGCAGAAGAGGAGTATTCAGGACCTTCCCTAGCCTGAGTGGTGCTGAGCACTCCCAATAGCTGTTGATCTCTGTGCAAGCCGATGGCGCTCAGCCCCTTGCAGGGGCTGTGAAGTGTTTAGAAAGGTTGGATTAGGAGAGCTCTGCTGCACTTGCAGTCCAGAGCTCACCTCTTATTAATCTCTGCCGAAGTTCAGTCCGTAGTACCTCAATGGCTACTCCCAGAGCAGAGAGTGCTGCCCCATCCCAGCTTCAGGGGGTCAGCAACAACATATGTAAAGCTTTTGCCATGCAGAAAATCTGCTGGGGTAGGAGGTCGTGAAGGAGATGTTCACATATGGAAAAGGCATAAAAAAAAAAATTAAAAGCCAATCTGGAGCACCTAATCTCTTTCAGACTAAACTGAATATCAAATGAAAAATATGTAGAAAAGATTTTGAATTGAGAAAAATAAAAGAGTTTATCATTTGATTGGCATTTTCTCAGCAGTGCATGGAGATAGGGACATCCACTTAACAGTGCCGTAATAATACTTTCTCAATTAGGAGCCCAGCTCTGAGATAAAAAGGTGCAGTGTCCTTCCATATTTTTTTTAATAGCAGTGGATAGTTTTCAATAGTAGGATAAAAGCCTCACATTACAGCCATGGAGGGTAGCCATGAAAAACCCACAGAAGTCATTCACTGGAAAGGCTTTAGTGGGATATACCAAACCCCTTATTTATATTTCAATAGAAAGGCTTTCTGCATTAGCCAAGAAAATCAGAATCTGCATTTAACATTAAAGGTATTTCCCAGTGAGCGGCTGTAGAGCATTGTTGTTAGATTTGTTAAAAAAAGAGACTAAATACGATTTCATAAAAGGGAAACTTAATCTCTAAGGCAGCTTTCTCCTACCCTGCCACCCCCTCCTTTTATTTTTTTATTTTTTTGGTAATAATGCAACAGCCTACAGTATTTTTACTTTATATGTGACGAAAGATATTCTTAGCCTTTCTGTACTGCGACAGGAAGAATGAATTTCTTTATTCCACCAAGAAATATGTAAAATAATCCCTTAGAAGTATGGGGAGATATGTTTGTTCAAAGCATTTAAAATGTTATTTTAATCAAAGGCACAAAACACTCTACATGCTGTGTCAGCTAAAGGAGACCATTACATTTTAACAGCAAATCATGTTCTTTTTCCCCCTCCTAGCCAGCCCCCCCTTTGAAACTAACTTTTTTTTTTATTAAATAAAAAGGAGAAAAAGATTAAAGAATAATAAAAAAAAAAACTTCAGTGGCTCAAATATATAAAGTAATTTAATATGGTGGAAGCATTAATTATTTTAGCTTAATTGAATTCTGAGGACTGCAGTAGTTGCATTTTTGTAGACAAGCTCTGTTTATTATTTCTTTGTGTAGATTAACAGTAAAGGAAACATAGATAACTTTCAGTTATTTATTGTAAAATAAATGTGTCAAT
The DNA here is from genome assembly GCA_013397245.1 of Thryothorus ludovicianus. Lineage (NCBI taxonomy): Eukaryota > Metazoa > Chordata > Aves > Passeriformes > Certhiidae > Thryothorus > Thryothorus ludovicianus. The sequence continues at coordinate 1,031,885 of VZTB01016231.1, read as the reverse complement.
TCATGTGTAAAGCAAGCTGTTCAAAGATAATTGAGTCTTTATATTTGAAGAGGGAAACCAGAAATCACTCACTCGCCACTCGGGCTCCCTGAAATATGCTGCCACCACTGCTGTCCTCGAAGAGGTTTCAGCTCCTCTTCTTGATCTTGTGTTATTTTTTGTAGACCTTCTTATTTGGTCAGAATGATTTGTACAGCCTTCTGTGGTGTGACTAAGCCACCAAATCTTACGGCTTCCCATGGCTGAATGCTCTGAGGGTATGTCAAGTGCTGAGCTTGGCTCTGCCATTGTACCCCTCGTAGCTCTGGGTGTGAGGATATTGGGATGCAGAAACTGCACTGAGTATTCATCCTGGCACAGGGTGCTCCTGAGGCCTTTCCTCCTCTCTTTCTTTTTGTCTTTTTTGTTTTACTTTCTTGGTAGCTCTCCTTGCCCCAGTCACTGAATGCCTCTTGACCATGCAACAGACCTTGTGCTGCTTTGAGGGACATGTTGAGGTAGAACTCAAGAGTCCACAAGAATTTTTATGTATGCAACACAAATCTCTGACAGATATTTCTATATTCCAGTGGAGACAAAGGCAACTTTGTCTCTACAATCAGCTTTTAAAGATCTTCTGATAATGAAATCTGTCATCTTTCCCTGACTGGTAACATGCAAATCCAAGTTTTGAAGGTGTTTTCATTTAGTTACCACTGTCCGTAAGATGTGTGGTAGCATGTTAGCTAATACTTGGAGGACGTGACTTGCTTAAGAGCAATCTGCCCTGTAAAGGTTTATTTTTTTCTTTTTTCCAAATTGGCTGACCTGTTTGAAAATCAGTTCTGCCTCTTGTACAGAGGGTGTGATAGTATCGAAGAGATGTACCAGATTGTTGCACAGCAAAACACAAGCAGGCCAATGAGTTGGCAAGCAGTTATCGGTCACTGCTTCTTTTATTTCACTGCTGGCAGGTATTTTGGAAAAAAATAGACCACTGTTGTATTTTATACCTCTTTTTATCTTTCATATTTATCAGTTCTTGGGCATAACCAGGTGACCTGTGCTGGCTGAAGAATGACCTGGGAAGGTGCTCCCATTGTTTGACTGATGCTATCACATCTCCTCCCCATGGCCCTGTGGTCTGTGTGTTATCAGGATTCTCTGAAACTATCCAGGTTAAAAAAAAAGTATCAATCAGCTTGAATTTAATGCTAGCTGGTTTCATAAAACCCCAGCAAAGAGGAGAGAGCGTCTGTGGGGCAGGCACTGCTTGGACCAGACCTTCTCCAGGTTCATGGATGGGTCTGCACCTTCAGGCCAGCAGACCCCTCACAAACCTTTAACTACAGCAGTGGCAGAGGTTCATTAAGATGGTGAGCTAATTTTGTAAAGATAGTGCTAGGAAAGGGGAGGGGGTTGATTGGAATTCCTCATTCACCCTATCCTAGCCGCCAGTGCTGGGCTCCATACATTGTACTAGATGTACATCATGAAGAAAGGCTCCCTGTCAGAGGCAGGATTTAACTGCAACCCCTGCTCCATGAATGTTCATTTCAGGCTTTTGAATGGTAAAACTGCCAGTGAGAGAAACTAAATAACTCGCATGTGCTGGAAGCCAGAGATAAACACCGCTGCAGGTTGCCATGAAATGGGCTATTTGATATATTTAGAATTGTTATTTTTCTCCAAATTAAGATTAGTTAAATCCATGTGTGTTGTGTGAGTGACTGCTAACTCAATGGCATGGATTATCCTTTTTTCAAATCATGACAGCTAATTATTATTGCTGCCTACCCTGAGACATTCACTTACAATGTACCATTATGGACCCGTGCACCCATATTAACTGCAGGACTCAGACAGCCCTCGTGATGCCTTCACACGTGAGGGGAGGGAAACAGGAGCTGAAACAACCCAAGGACTGTGACATTGGGCAGGTTGGGAAGAGGTGCTCTGGGGCTGAGCTGGCACAGGGCTTGGTGGCTGTCCCCTTCCCAAGGCTGTCATGGCACCAGGAGCTGCCACCAGAACCTCCCTAGGGTATTGGGCCTTGCAGGAGTGACTTGTCAAAGTGAGGCCAGGAGAAAATGGTATGTGAAGAAGAAGAGGGTTCTAGAAGTATGTGGTGATCGTGCCTGCGAAACTCAGCTGCAATCCTTTTCATGAGGCTTTTCCAGGCTTGTTTCTTCCCTCGAATCTGCTAGGGTTTTCCTGAGTGCAGAGGAGTTACCTGGTCACCTCCTCCTACTCCTTTGCTGCTTCAGCAGGTATTTAGCGACACGTTTTGCTAATTGGTGCTGCTGAACAGTGAGGGGAGGACACATGACACACGGAAGGTGTCAACTGACAGTGCCCTGAGAGTGGGTTAACGAGCAAGCTTCCTGCCCCCTGGGACCTTGTTGAGGTCCTTGCTGGGGTGTGGAGAGAAAAACAAGCAGGGTGATCTCACCCAGAGCCCTGCTTGCATGCAGGGATGAGGGTGGAGGGCATGCTTAGGGAGCTTGGCTCTCCCTGGGGACAGGGCATCCCCCAGCCCACAGGAGCAGCCCACAGGAGCAGCCCACAGGGGCAGCTGCCCTCCTCTGGTTTGCTGAGGCTTCAAGCTTGAATAAGGGCTGCTGAAATGTTGATGGCTTAAAGTTTTAAGGCTGCTGCTGGGGGCCCCAGCACAGGGCTCTCCAAGGAATGTGATTTGTACCCCTGTGGGAGATCCTAAGAGAGGGCAGTGAGGAGGGTGGCTGTCAGCGTGCCACCCCCAGGGCTGCAGCCACAGAGCAGTGGTTCCAGTGTCTCTCACCAAGGCAGCAGCACGGACCCTGCTAACCCCGGCAAGAGTTAAAGGTGAGAAACCTGCCGGTTACAAAACCCTTCCTTCCCCTTGCTTGAACTCCACCACACCCTGGGGCCCCACTCCAGCACCCTCTGCTCAGACCCAGCCCGAGGCTGCCAGCCACCCTCTCCCTGCTGCCACCTCAGCTTGTCCCAGTTGTGTCCTGCCTAGGGTCTGTCCCTGCCAGGTACCAAGGCTTTCCTGAGATCTGCCAGTAAAGAGTGAAATTAATCACACTGAGTTTTAAAAGCAGATTAAAAAAAAAGCTGAGCATATTATGCCCTTGATTCTCCCTGCTGGTCTTAGCTTTTTGTTTTGTTCTTATCACCATCCTGTTTTTCAAAGTTATCTTCTGCACCCTGTATGTGGTTAGCAGGTTTCCCACAAGGCTGCAGGAGTGGTGGGGGTCCAGTTAACTCTGCTGTGCCCCTGCTTCATGTGGGGTAATTCCCCTGAAACCAGCAGGACCATGCCCGATTGACCGGATGGCACAAGTGGGCACCTGCTCCGAAGTGCATGGTGTGCCGTACTGAGAAACAGGAGCTTGCTGCTGTTATTTTCTCCCTCTCTAATCTCTCCTAGTTATAGTCATCTTCAGTTTTATGAGTGACAATGCTGGGTAAAACCTTTTCGACAGAAGTGCCATTTTGCGGGCTGATGAGAGGGGATTTAAGAAGGTCATTCAGTACACACGACCAGAGTCTTCTTGCTCTGGGGTGAATGCATGTGAGAGTCACTCTTTAGGAGCAAATCTTTTTTTGTTTGTACCACGTTGGCACTGCTGATAGCCTCTTTTAATTCAGTGAAAGAACTCTGCTCTTACTCAGAGTTAGAGCCCACTAAAAATGTCACCCAACAAAGTGGGGTTTTGCCTTTATTTAATTCCCCTTGTGAAATTACTTGAGCCATGTGTCCAGAAACCATATGCATATCTGGTTATTATTAACCATGGAAAGATTGGTAGATTTTTATAGGCAACAGTAATGGTGAATGGTGAAAAGGCATTGTTCAGTCAGCCATTACTCATTTTTCTTGACAACTTTGTGAACGACTTTTAAGAGCAAAGTAAAAGTAGTGCCCGACCAGCTTGTAGACTGCTTTGGCATTTGTGTGGATGTGACAAACAGCAATACACTTGTGCTTGGTGGAGTATTGACTGCAAAAAGAAATTCGTATGTGTTTGCCATGGAATTTTGGATAGGGATGTAGCTAAAGGAAAGCTGGGTGTGTGGAAGTACTATAAAAGAGAAAAGCTGTCACCAATGATGTTCTTCTCCGATGGTGGACAAATACATAAAGGCACAGAAATGGTTCTTTTGCTTGAGCAGGACAGAAGTGTTGCTATAGCATGAGATTACCTCCTTCCCTTCAAGTGTTTTCCATAGATTGTTTTTCTTTCTCAGCCAGTGTTTGAACTGTGCTGCCTATACACACAGTGACCAAATCAGCTGTGACATAAAGGTTGAACCTTTCCAGGATTTTTCTGAGATTGGAACATTTTTCTATCATAACTGAAGAAAAAAAAAACCAACAAACCCTGTGAAGTAATCATACTTTTTGTACAAGAAAGGCTTGGATTTCTATGTCATGTCACATAACTTCAAAGGGCACAGATTTGGGGCTGACTTTCAGCACTGGCTTTGGTGGCCGAGTGGGAAGATGGGAGCCTGGAGGGTAAGAAATAGAAGAGAGAGGCCAGGTATAGAAATAAAACCATGTTTCTCAGCAGAAAATCCTAGAAGCCAGGAGAAACTGGGTAACACTTGTCTTGGGAGATGCGTGTGCTCTCTCCAATGAGAACATCCTTTTCTGCATGGTTTCTTTTCCCCATTCCCTCCCACCCTCCAAATGGTAATTGGTGGGCCGTGCAGTAGAAATGTTATGAAAAAAAAAAAAAAGAAGAAAAACTAGGTGGGTGGGGTATCTAGGGATTTGGTGTCTAAGCTCAGGAGTTAAGCCGGAAATCCCAGAGATGTAATGAAAACAAAACGGACTTTTCACTCGCGCTGTGGCATTCTGGCAGTGAGAACGCTTTCGTGAGCCAATGTTTTCATTGTAGGTTTTCTCGAGAGAAGTAGTGGAAATGAATCGTTAACCCCTTAACAGGAATGAATGTGGTTGCTGCAGTGAGGAGAGGAGAGCTGTCTTGGCTCCTAGTTGCTGTGTTGCAGAGCTCGGGGGTGTGTGTATGTTTGTGTGTAGTGGGGAAGGTGGGGTAGATACTGCTTGTAAGGAGTTTAATAATGTTAATGGAAGATGTGAAGTGGTTACTTAGTGGTTGTTGTTTTTTTCTCTTTGCATGTATGCCTTTGCAGAAAGATTCGAGTGTGATCAGCACAAACCACTGTTAAGCCCAACAGCTCTTAAACTCACTCCTTCTTCTGGTGTTCGGTAGCATATTTCTTGGGCAAGAAAAGGGGGACACTGCTCACTGGTTCCTCGGCAGAGTCATAAAAGCTGCAGATGGAAAAGACCTACCAAGTAGCCGATCCCAGTTTTCTTGGAAAGTGGAAGTACAGGATGTGTTTCTGTAGCAGACATGCTATGTATATAGCTTTAAATGTCCAGCCGTCTTGGATGGTGTGCAGTCTCTCAGGAGTCAGCCCCTTCTTTAAAATTAAGGGAGTTTGGAGAGGAAGAGAGCTGGGAGTGATTAATCTAATTTACCTTAACAGCCACTTTTGGTGACGAGATTTTGTATCCTTTTCCTCCATGCTGTGATTAGGCTGCATCATTTCGCTGTTTTATTTCACCTTTTGATCACTGCTGGCACTTACCCTATTTCTCTCTCCATTCTCTCATTAGGGTATTTTATCCGCAAGTATTCTTGCAAGTGGTACAGAGCATCAGCCCCTCTGCTCTAGCTAAAGAGCATCTCATCTACCCTTTAGCATCTCGGAAGAGCAATTAAAATCATTATAGACCTTCTTCCAGCTGCCCTAGATCCTCCTGTCCAGCCCTTGCATGCAGGTTGTGGGACTCTCGGTGCTGTGCAGACTTTGGATATAATTGCATAGCTGCTGCAAAGGGCTGTGTCTCTGCAGCTGACCTTGCTCAGCGCATCTGGCCTCTGAATAGATGTTTGCCTTCTTTCTTCCCACTTTGACAGCTCCCCCCCTCTGCACTCTGGCCCCTCACTCTGCTCCAGCCCACTCCTTGTCTGCTCATGCTGGGAAAGCACGGCGGCAGCAAGGTATTTGTGACTGAAAGTGCCTTGGCAGTGAGGAGAGCTGGAGGAAAGCATCGGTTCTCCTGCACACCCCTGTTTGAAGAGGGAAAAACTAAGAAAGGAAAGAGATGCTGTTGAATAAATGATGGTTCTACATGTTTTTTATACCACACTCCTTTTGTAATGGTCATTTAAACAACGTGGAGTGGTGGGGGAGGAGAGAACAAGATGAGACTGCAGACAAGGATTAAACAGCTCTCTTCCTCTTTTAAGACATTTATTATTTTCAGAGTCAAACCTGTAGTCAGCTAATGTAACTGTAAAAGTCTCCTTTGAATTATTGCCGAGGTACTCTGAAGTCTTCTATTAGAGCTGATCTACTTGTGTGGAGGTAAAATCCAGATTTGAATTTAGCACCTATTTGTTTTATTTTCCTTATTAAACCAGCTTCTGGTTCTTTTTTTCCTTTCCAGACCCACTTTTTTGTTACCCGTTTTCTAGACTGCCCTATTACTAGCTCATAAAAAGAGTTAGAAACTGAAGGGAAGTTTCCTGAGCAAGAAGGAATTTTTTTTTTCTTTTGTTTTTTTTTTTTTTCTTCCCCCTATGTCTTGGCCTGGAGCCAACCTGTCTTTCAACAAGTAGAGAGCCATTCCAAGTTGAAATTTATAGAGCAGAGTCCAGGTTCAAGGGCTGAAGCCCGCCAACAGCTCCAGTCTCTTTGTTACTGATTAATTCTGCAAGCGGTTCAGCTGGTTTGCTCACTTCTGCCCGCTCTTCACAGCATCGCAGCGCTTCCGAGCCGGCTGCCGCTGCTTTGCCCTCCCCTGCTTTTCAGCAGGGCTTTATCCCCTCGTTGTATAGCATCCCCTTAAATGCATTTTAACCCCATGCAGTTCAAGCTGCATTGAGTTGACTTTATGGCAAAAATCACAAAACCCTTTCTCTTTTTCCTCCGTGTTTTCCCCCCTCTTCT
>VZTB01016231.1:957371-1024888 GCA_013397245.1 Thryothorus ludovicianus | reverse complement strand
TTTTTGCTTCTTTTCTTTTCCCCTACAGCTGATTTTAAAGGTCTAGAGCTTCCCATTTCACTTCAGCTCATATTAATGATTGCTTCTTGGCATCAGTTGGAACTCAAGCTCCCAGGTTTTAATTAGTTTACTCAAATGCACACAGTGGAGCAAAATAGTTTCTTTCAGCTTTACCTGCAAAGGATGTTTCCTGTCTCAGTGAGGGGGTTTTGAAAGGCAGAAGTTTTCAAGTGGTCTCAATATGGGGCCCCACAAGAGTGAGTGTGGGAGGTGGTGGGGAGAAAGGGCAGAAGGAGAAAAAGAGAGAGAAAAAAAGCCAAACAAAAAACTAAACCAAAATAGATTTTGGGAAAGTACCTTGAAATGAGGATGGTCCCAATCCTACAACAAAAATTGGATGTCAAAGCACAACCTTATTGACGTCAATGGGGGTTTTGCCATCGGGCCCGGCGCGGGCCGGATTCCATCCTTCGCCTGCACCGAGCTGTAGGTACGCCAACGGCCCTCTGCAGTCAGCGGGATTACTGATGTGCAGAAAGTTAAGCATGTCTCTGAGCGTTGGCAGGATTAAGATCTGTGCTGGTATTTTCAGACCAAGTGAAATGCATGTGGGAGTTTTTTAAAGAAGAAAGTGCATGGGAGTTTTAAAAAAGGGAGAATATAGCCGAGCCTGCCATTTTTAAGTGCCTTGGGGAAAAACCTGGGTTGCTATTAAAAATATCGGAGGACTAATGTGTTACTAATTGTGACACAATTAACTTCTTAAAAGTATTTGATTGTGAGTCCCAAGAAAATAAAAAGATGGAGATGAGCAGCTAGAAATTCAGGCCTGTGTTTCAGTTTAAACATTTCTTTTCTATTAACTAGAAATTAAAAAGCAAGCCTAGAGGTTCACTTTACCATGCATCTTGGTTACTTTGTTCCTAGAAGTCTACTTTTTAGTGGGTTATTTAAAGAATTAAAAAAACAACAACAAGGAAAAGAAGTTCAAACCCGGTAGCTGTCTGAGACCCCTGTATGTGGCTTTACCACACAGCACTTAAATTCTTGTTTAAACATTTCTCAAGAGCTGTTTCTTGGGAAGTAAAAATGTGTGTTGTTTGTCTCTAGCAGATTAAAAGTTTACCTTTAATTTGACAGCTTCTCAAATCTAGTGTCGGAAACATGCCTCTATTTTATGGTATTATGAAACAGGTCTGGAGCAGAAACAACATATTTAAGCAAGAGAGAATGAGATAGAGTTTGTGGGTTTCTTTCTTTAATGGTTTATAACCAGAAACCTTTACTCTCTGTCTGTCTCTGAAACTTTTGTTCATACAAGTGGCCAGCACATGTAAACCACACTTTGAAATTTAACAGTTAACCTTAAAAAATACTAAGTTCAGCAAAATGACTTTTTTTTTTCTTTTTTTCTGTAATCTACAGACAGCTCTTTGTAATGATCTGGCAGAGGAATCTAAAGTTGGTTGGGTTTTTTTTTTCTCCAAAACATTTGTAATTTCAGCAATGGAAAACTGAAGCACACCCAAGCTCTGAGAAGGCTCTTTCACATCTGCCTCCGCCTGTGTGCTGATTCCCTGGGGTCCCATTTATAACAATCTAACAAGATAGAATCTGCCTTTGAGTATCAGTAAATATGGCTAAAGATCACAAAACTGTACTCATAATTGTTCAAGACTAAAAGGCAGAGTATAGTGTTTGATTAATGTTTGTGGTACAGGGCCTTTTTGCAAGAAGGAAGTTAAAAAAGTAAGCCCAAAAACTCCCTAAAAAAAACCCCTGAGCCCCCACTCCAGCTCCCAGACACCGCTGAAGGATGTTATCCTTGTTGTGCCAAGTTCATCATTTAAGATGATGCATGTTGTTTTTGATTTTGAAGCTGATTGAGGATTCCTGATTGGAGCTGATTCTCCAAAGGGATGCACAACATAGTTTCCTGTTAGAAGTGCTGGTACACAGGAGCAAAAGACATCTTTACTGGCCACCAGAAGCACCCATCCCTTCAGGGGGCTTTTAACAATGCATTGTCTTGGTCTGGCCTCAGCCTTACCATGTCTGCTCTGCGGGTAAGGAAAAGCACCCTCAATCCTCAACGCTCCCTATCTGACAACATTCATTAGAGGTAATTCGGCAAGGGGAGGTCATGGGTGTAGTGCTGGTTGGAGACCCCTAGCACAGGCACCTGCTTGTGTTGGAAGGACTGATGAGCTGGATTGATGAAGTCTGTGGGCTGGGGCCTTGAGGCTGTTGGGTTTTTTCCTGGCAGCCAGCAGCTTGCAACAGGCGTTACCCGGGTGGGGCAATTCACTGGCTGTCCTCACTCCCTCTGTGGGAAGCTTGGGAACTGCTATTGTCTTCACTTTTGGGAGGCTTCCCTGCTATCTAGAAAGGTTTACTTCTTTGAGAGATAATGAGTGGAGAATATAACACAGATGGGTCTGTTTCTCTTTCATTAGCTCTTTTAAGATGCTTGTTTAAATGTATTTTCTTTGCTTTTCAAATGGTAAACGTCAGTGTTTCAAGTATCACTGCTAACAAAAAGAATAATTTAAAAAATAGATCTTTGAAAATGCCCAGACCAGGACTTTGTTAAATTTCTGGTCTAGAAAAGGCAGAGATCATGCTGGAAATGCACAAAGAGATGATATGGGGAAGAGTCAGTGCTAGCCTGCATTCAGGGCTGGTCCCTCTGAGAAGCTCCTGCCAGAGCAGGTCCTGGAAGGAGCCAGTGGTGGGTCTAGGTGCTGGCCGGGGTGCCTGGGATATGTGCTGAGAGAGTGGTTGTGACTTTTGCAGTAAAAACCCCATAATCTGGGGAATGTGATAGGGATATAGAGAAAAAAACCTGGAAGGGCAGATGTGTGTATGCTCCAGTGGAGTTTGTTTCTCACTGAGGAAGCTGTGGCCTTGAGGGCAAGACAGTAACTGGGGTGTGCAGAGAACTGTGCCATGATGGGAGAGCCCTGGCACTTCTAGAATCACACTTAAATACTTCTGTTTCCCACTCTTCTATCCCTGCGTTTCTCCCAGCCCTGACTATGTGATGACAGTGCAGAGCAGAGCCTAAACCCTGTCCCCTGTAACCCTTCTGTAGGACAAGTTGGCATGGTTTGGTGGGTGAAGCACAGGGCACCATCAGGCCTTTCTCCCACCCTACAGCCCCAGCTTTGTTCCTGAGAGAGGAACAAGTCTAGGAATTTTTAGTGCTAGTTGCTGTTGGTTTTAACTCTCCCATCTCTTTGCCAGCAGCAGCTTTAAGACGCCCACAGGAGATATGCACTCTTATTTCTCAGATGAGGCAGAAAAGATGGTGAATGGGTTTTTATCCAAAATGCCCAGCTGCATCCGGCAGGGACTTGGGGCAGCCTGCAGTGCTCAGCACCCTTCTGGATGAGGCCACAGGTGCTACTGTCCCAATTCCAGTGGGGAGCAGGGAAGGGCAGAAGGGCAGCTGTGGCTGGAGAGCTGCCCTCTGGTTCATTGCTCACAGCCCTACCCATTTTTGTGTTTATAAGTATTTTTAAACAAACCCTTTGAGCCTCTGTGCTGTCATCACGCTCTTCCGATCCCCAAACTCTTTGGCAAAGAGTTTGGATGAAATGAAAATGAGAACATGGGCCAGACACTGGGGAAGGTGTCTCCCATCGCCTCTCACAGCCTGCTCTGGTTGGTGAGGGTGGATTGAGGATGGGAAGCTTCATGCCACTTCCTGGAGCCTCAGCAATGTTGCCACTGTGGGCACAGTGCCAGGAGATGGCCTCTCCCTCATAAATGAAGTATCTAAGAAAATTTCACTTGTGAACATGTGATGGGGCCCTTCCCTGTGTGGGTGGGCATGAACCCCAAAACCAGGTGGCTCAGGTGAGACTTTTTCAGGTTGGGTTTGGGACACGGCTAGTTTGACTGGGTTGGAACATGGCTTGTGCCCTAATCTCCACTCTGGGTGTTTGTTCCAAGAGGAGCTGGGACTCCTCTGTGCTGTATCCCTGTAACAGGGTGCTGAGGAAGAGGAGGAGGCAGGGGGAAAAATGGGGTGGGAGGGGAGAGGAAAAGAGAAAAGATCTGTGACAAAATCGTGCGACACCCACGTAAATATTGTTTGTATGAATTGGGTCCTTCATCTTTTGTTAGCAGCAGCTTGTTAATTAACAGCAGATTAGTGCTGCTTTTTTTCCGACACATGAATATATTTTGGGCTAGAAAATACTTGTACTCCATAAAACTGTGTGACTGAACAATTCAGAAAGTACCAGTGGAGCGCCGTAATGGATTCCCTTTTCATCCCCTCCCCCCTTCCTCCTCCTCCTCCTCCTGCTCTAAATGCAAGCAGATTTCTGCAGTCTAGTGCAGAAGAGACATGTTAAACACAGCTAAATAAATCATGTTTACTCTTGGCGTTCTTGGTAGTGAAAAATCTGTTGGCTGTTTTTACTTCCTTATTTCTCAGCATTTGCTTCCTACCTGTTTTTGAGCCTGTGCCCAGAAATAGTAGTTTTGTCAAATGAGTGGATTATGCCAACCAGCAGTTCCCTCTGCCAAGGAAGCTGCTGGATCGCAAAACCCGGTGACTTCTTTCTTAGAGTGACACTGAGATTCCCACTCTTCCTCCCCCCACTCCCCATTAGAATATATAATAAAAGTATTAAAATCTGGAGAAGGAGAAAATCTAACCAGATCCTGGCAGTTAAGAGCCCAGATTAAGGAAAACTCAACTTCTGTACCAGAAGCCCTTCTTTAAGCTGTTTGTCGAGGTGAAAGTGCTGGACATAGTAATAATAGGAACCAGACATTTTTCTTTTCCCATTATCGTTCCATGTCCCATTCCCCCCCACAAATGGCAGTGAGTTTTCTTTCAAAGTTTTTCTTTTTTTTTTTTTTTCTTCTGTCTACAGAGAGCTTTACAGCTGGGAAGGAGAGGTAACTAAGCCTTTATTTAACCGAATTGGCTCTGCTGTTGCAGGCAGAGGGTGAACTCCGGTTTTTAGTCTGAATTCTGCTCCTCACCCTGCATTCTTGGATGGCCCTATAAACCTCCTGCTTGAGTGAGGGGTTGAGCTTCCTTTGCAAGATGGGATAAATACAAACGTGACAAAGCAATGCACAGTGCATGTATATGTCTATATCTGTCTACTATATATAGTATGGCACAATTGCTGTCCTCAGCAGAGTTATGTCGAGTGGAGGGGAGTGTAGCCCAAAAGATAAATAACTCCATTTTCACAGAAGTCTGGGTATTAAGTGCTCCTCTTTGACCCCAGGTGGCAACTTTTTAGCCTGGACCTGTCTTCCTCACTGCTGTTATCCCAGATGTCAGTGATCCCAGATGTGACTAACATGGATTATGAGCCTGGTGGACTCTCCCTGTTTAGTTTTAAAATTAGAAAAAAGATCCTTTTTCCCATCAGAGCTTTGCATGTATTTACTCTTTGATCACATTGGAAGGGCCTTATCCTGTCTCCAGAGAAGCTTTAGTTCTGCTTTCAGTGGTAACAGGGATCTGGCCCGTGCTGAATATTAGCATTTTAATGGCTTACTTAAAACCCCGTTGCTGGTACACTCACAGGGCTCCCGGCAGGAGAAGAGTCCAGCTCTGGGGTTTTGCAAAGCAGTGTTGCAGGCTGCAATGTCTGCTGAAAGAGAAGAGCGGGGACAGCCCATTTGTCATAGATTATTAGTATTGTCAATAATAACATGTCTACAGAAGCCAAATTAATTCCTTCTTTCACTTAGTACTAAGTCCAAGAAATGCCAGATCAGTTTCAGAACAGGGGAAAAAATAAACAGAATCAAAGTTTGTATGTTATGATCCCTCTGAATTTCTGGTGGGAATACTCTGTGATAGAAATGATATTTCCATAGAGGCACTGGCTGCCAGTTTGCTTAATTACATTAAATAGTGGTATAAACCTGCAGAACATAAACCTCTGTTACAGCCAGTCATTAGAATATTGAATCATAAGGAATAATGATACCAGTGCTAACGGGTTACAACAATCTTTATTATATTAGCAATTGAAGTGTTATTTAAAAAATAAGGTTTGTTGTAGCGGTTTAGGTGTGCATGCATATTTTCTCTGATCACCTATTAAGAGACTGAAGTCTAGATTTAAATTTATTACCGGCAAATAAAGGGCTTGCTTCGAGGAAGAACTACTAGATCGCTGCTTATGATTTTACAATTTGATTCCACTTGTCCTTAAGGAAGGTTCAGAATGCTTACTATGGAAATACCATCTACATCTAGAAAATTAGGGTTAAAGGGATGACTTTGTTGAAACTAATTACAGGCTGGTTCGGTTTTTTAGTTGGTGACATTTTAGAGATTTTGCTCGCAATGCAGGAGGTTATAGAAAGATTTGGTTAGACTGTGATATAAAGCAATAAGCTGTCATTTGAGCATATTGACATTTTCATCAGAAACAAAACAAGTCTATTCAGCTTTATTTTACTGGGCTGATAGGTATGAATTTAATATTGCTTCCTCATCCTAAGTGTGGATTTTTGAAGGAAATCTCTTGCCTCATTTTGTTTGTACAGTATGTCTGTTTTTTATAATTTCTTTTGGAATACACTTTTCTAGGTAGCTGTATTCAGATTCTGTTTCAAGCAGACTTGATAATAAAAAGCCTATTTATGTCTTATGCTTTTATATTATGGAGAAAGATGCTATTCTGTAGAAATAATGGTTAAATTGAGAATTACGGGGAAATTTGGTCCAGAAAATATATATCTCAGAAAAAAAAAAATCTTTACGTGGAATGGTTCTTGGTTTCTTTGCTCTTAGTTTTTTGTCAGAGTGAAAGGATTACAGGATTCTTATTATACCTCACTTATGTTTTACCTCTCCTGGTGCAGGGTTTCTGTTATCCTGTCTAATTAGTGCTTGTGACAGGCCAAATTCTGTTTGGATCCAGGTCTTTGGGTAAAACTTCATTGTTCTATTTAGCAGAGGAATTGGGCACAAGTTTCCAGCATGCTTCCTTATGCAAATGAAACGCTGGTTCACTATTTCCTTTTTTTTGGCTTACATTGTAGTCTGAACTCCTGGTTGCTGGTTTATTTATCTACTTTCTTTCATTATTTAAAAGCTAGTTAATTTCCTAGCCTCTTTTCCATTCAGAGAGCATTATTTGCTTAGTTGTGCTGGTGTCCAGTGAATTGAAGACTGAATCATTAGATCCTAGTGTTCTTCTCATTTGGTGGATTGTTTTACCATCTCCAGATGATTGCTCTGCTCATTTAATTTGACAGATTCAGTTATCAGACTTGGGTCTACTTGTACACATATAGTTGGAGTAGTTTTCCCCTGAGAGACCCAAAACTCAATGGGAACCCTCATTTTAAAAATCTCTGCTTCTCCCTCCCTCCCTCCCCTGTCACTTGTTCTGTTTTGCTTTTTCAAGTTTGCTTGGTGTTAGTGAATTGCTCTTCTAAGTGTGAAAGTGCTCCATGCACAAGGAAAAATTTGAAAATTGTAAATGTGCCTGTTAATGTCCCTCCCTTCCCCCACTTATTTTAAAGTTATATTACTTTAAGTCTGGTGTATGCATTCACAGTAGTCAGGTAGACTATTTTTCACATTGAAATTCAGCAGTTACAGTGTCTACACTTACATTGCTTTTGGCAAGGTGTGAGCCAAAAAAACAGAAGCTGTGATTCTCCCCCAAAGCTAATTGTTTCTGTATATTAAGTTTGTCCATCTGTGCTGTGCAGGGACACGGCATCACCTGATGGTTCTCCTTTGCTTTCCCAGCAGTGAAGCAGTTAACAGTGCTGCTGCTTAATATATTGCTGTTACAGAGTCTTTTTAGTTTCCAGGACATTTAACTAAATCAGGTGGATGTCGTTAGCCGATTTTCACAGATGGGGAGACTGAGGCACAGAGGGGCAGAGTGACTTCATCTGCTTCTTTTTCTCCAAGTTCCCTCCCATTCCAGGAACTGATTTTGCTGCCAAACAGCTGAAGAGCTGCTAAAGCTTCATGTTTTCTTATTCCACCAAGTTTTTTAACTTGTTATTATTTTTTATTGTGAGAGATAGGGACAAAATTTAAAACTACTAGTACAAGGCAAACTTCAGAGCGAGGCAGAGATACTTACCCAAGCAGCAGATCCTGCTGTTCTCTTTTCCAGGGGCCATATTCACCCTGAGGATACATGATTGCAGTGCAGCATCTGCCAGTGTGTGTGTGAGTGGGACTCAGTCCCGAATGGCCTAGGCAGAGAAGTCCTCTGGTGTTAATGACTCCTGCTTATCTATGGCTCTTCCCTGGCCACTTCAATTCCGTCTTTTTAACCTCTTGACCATCCTCTTGTGGTCAAGCCCTCTGATTATTTGTAATGGCATTTCTTACTCTAGCTGCATACATGTATATTTTGCCCCTTTGGAAGCATCTCTTTCCATCCGCTGAGTTCCTTTATTAATTTCAGGGCCTGTTACATTCCTACAGTTGTCTGTTGGGGTAGTTATATGTTTCAATTACATCAGAAATATTTTTGGTAGAAATATTCATGATATAATCAAGTCCAAAATTTTTAGCACCCACAAGGATTTTTACAACCATCAAAAACTTCCCAGAACTTAATTACAAGAGTTGGGGAAAAAAAAATTGGGAAAATTGATGAACTGTTTATTGTCTACCCTTTATGCCTTCCAGGAAAAAAAACAAACAACCAAAACCAACCAAAACACCCTTCACAAATCAGGGTGATTATTATTATCTGTTAGTTTATTGTGGTAGCTTCTGGACATTGAAGCTGAGGTCAGGCCGCCCTTGTGTTAGACACTTGACATTCCCAGAGTGAGAGCTGGGCTCTGCTTGAGAGTGTGTTGGGGCTGAACAGACCAGACAGGTGGTCAGTGGGAAGGGGAAAGCTGAGCTGCAGGAGAGAAAGTGCTATGGTCCGTGTGTCTTGTGCCCTGGGGTGTGCAAGACCACCCTCCCGAGATGAGGAAACTCCCTGATTGCCTCAGATGTGTTATATTTTTGGCACATCTGTTGATATGCCATATTTACCTCATGATGTTTTCAGGTCAAATCCTGCCCTATTTTCCCTTGGTCTTGCACCCAGTTGCTCTCATCACAAAGGGATATGGTCCTCCTGGGGAAATGGCATGGTTGGTGGGATAGGCATGGGGCACAGCAGGGGAAAGTGATGAATGCAGCCTGGGGGTAGGCAAGCGTCCTTTTTCTTGTGTGTTTAATTGGGGTGAGCTAAGATGTTTCAGATTTTGTCTTTTCATGTTCATAGCACAGGCAAGGGGTGTGGAATGAGTTTAGATGAGCATCAGGTGGGAGGAGAGTACAGGTGGTCCTGCAGGAGCCCCTGTGGAGACCTGGCTCAGAGGGATGCTGCCATGTGGCACCTGGATACTCCTGGGGACCACTCACCCTGTCCCTGAGTGGGGCCAGTGACAATCCTCACCCTGTTTTCTAAAAAAGGAAGTTTGATACTGCAAAAACCATCTCACAGGCATAGTGTGGGCTACTTCTGTGAATTCACATGGTCTCAAGGTAAGTAAAATTCTCCACAGCCTGCCCTTCCTGTCCAAGCCTCCAAAATGCCATACACAAATATGTGGATGACATAATGTGAATTTTTACACAGTGAGAGGAATTACATGCTCTTTAGATATATTGGGATATTTATTAACCACATGGAGTGTTCCAAACCCAGTTTATTTATCTTTGTAAAGTACTTCCAGATCTTTGCGTGGAAGGCACTAGAGAAATGAAAAGATTATTATTATTGTTATTATTGTTGTTGTTATTATTATTACAGCATCTAACTACTGACAGGCAACCACAGCTGCATGCTCAATTCAAACCACTTAAATTTAGGGGCTGATTTTTACAATATGGACTCTTAATGCTTTTCCCCATTGACTCCATATGCAGAAATGTGTGTTCACCTGCCCTGCAGAAGTATCATTATTCTCCAGAAATATGTAAATGGGGTATTTTTAAAGAGAGAATGAAAATATGGAATAAATATTAAGTATTCACATTTGTATGGTAGAATTTAATGGCCATTTAAGAAGGGCTTCAAAGCAACCAACTGTAGGAGCTGGTTGTTGCTCCTCTGTCGTTAAAAATGCACTAATTAAAACAAAGCCAAGGAATCTTGTAGACAAAGGATAACATTTTTGGTGTTCAGGGGTCTGACACAAGCTACAAACAGCCCAGGAAATGGAGATCTGAGTTTCACAGTCGAGCGTTTTAATCAGTACGGTTGTGCACAGCCGCTGCCGCGTGTGAGTTATGTAATATCACACTTCACCCGCCCACACGCACCCAGAGACAACAGACATCTTCGAAAGGTCTTGGCATTATTCAGAGCAAAGACTCCCAGCAATACCCCGGCATGGTGTTTAACCTTATCTTTTCTTACATTTAGGCTTTTTTTTTTTCTTTCCTTTTCTTTTTTTTTTTCTCTTGTTCTTTTCTGTGGTACATCAGTAGTGAATATTTTTGTATTGTCAAAAATGGAGCAGATATAGTGGGAAAAAAAGTCCCATTAGCTACATAATGTGTTTTCATGACAACTTTGAAGGTTCATGTACTTTTTTTTTGCCTTTTGTAGCATTGTCCTCATTCTGTTACTGTTATTAGTTTTATTTTAAGTGTAGTTGAAATTTTACATTCTGAAGACATCAGTTAATTATTAAATGGTACCTAGCCTATGCTTTCTTTAGATTTTTAAATAAGAAATAATTAACCAGAGTTTTTAAAGGTCTGCAGAAAAGGCAAACAGGCCTGTGAAACTCCAGGATCTAATAACAAAAAGGTGAGTTGGTTTTCCAGTGCCCTAAGAGTTTGAAGATATCCTTGCTCTGGCTTTTGAGTAACAGAAAGAACTCAACCACATTTCATTCTGGTATAATGTAGCCCTGAAGTTAACTGTTTTTCAAAGAAAGACAAAAAAAAATTAGCTGGCTGCTAATTAGATGTATTTTAACTGCAGTCATTTTAGCAGCTAATATTGTTACTATGTGCTTCAGTGTGAATCCTTAGTGAAGCTATTAAACTGTGAGAGCCTGAACTTATCAGACATTTTATAATGTGACTGAATTTTTTTGTATTCTTGTTCAGAAATCTGTGGGGAGTGGAGGACCTTTCTGGCTCAGACATGGAAAACACATTTTTTACCAAGTGATTACCAGGGTGGGCAGCTGAGACCTCCGTGCATCCTCTTTTCAGTTTTTTTCTTGCTTTCTTTTCCCTGGCAATAATATTTCTTCTTTCCATTGCACTCCCTCCTCTCCCAGACAGCAGTCAAGCCCTGCAGTGTGCCCTTTATCCAAGGAAAGGGATTTAACAGCAGGGACTGGTCTTGGTGATTTCAGGATACTTTTGACTCCTGCCTGTTGTATACAACAAGTTGGCGATTCTCAGTAGCCAGGAGGCTCTCAGCATCAGGCAGGGTCCTGCTTTTGAAAAGCAATAGCCCACAGCAGACGGTGGACTTAGCCATCATTTTCCTATCGGTTTCTCACCCAGGATTCTTACTTTGTAATTGCTGGGTTGTGTTTCTCAGGGTTTAGATATTTCCTCCCATCTTATTGCATCGGTTGATTTTATTCTCCTTTGCACTCTAAAACAAAGTGACTGATACAATATCCAAACTGATGAAAAAGAAGGTGATTTTTTCCCCCCTTTATTTGCTCAGATTTGAATTAGGTTATCTGCCTATCTTGTTTATGAAATTTTGTGCTGTCTTTTCTGCACAGACTGTGACTCCCAAATCTTCCACAGCTCCATTTCCATATTCCTGCGTGCTTGTTCTTTGTTAATCACTTGGCAAGCGCTTATTTGAATATTAAAAATTTCTTTAATCATCAAAGGCAGGAGCACAGCTTCATGAATATTCATATTTTCTCCCTCCTCAGACTGGATTCTAGTTCATTACCCTGCAGTAAAGCCAAACAGTCATCAATCGCGCTCATTACAGCCGCTGGCGTTTTGATTGGCTGCCTGCTGCTGGTAGCCCGCGTCCCCCATCCTCCCGCTCTCCTCCATGAGCTGTCGTGTACCTGCAAACAACAACAACAAAAAAAAATATATCAACAATGCAAGAATAAAATTTCTCCGGTTGAAAAACAACTTTGCAAACTTGTCAAGCAGTCCTCATCGCTTTTAATTTTTTTTTTTTTTGGTTTTACACCAAAAATTAAAAAAAAAAATTAGAAGGGAGAAACTTGAGCTTTAGAAATGAATATTTGTCAAGAGAGTTGACGTAAGTTTCATTTGCATAATGACTTTGTACTTCTGCATTAATAAAATTTGCATATGAAGCCATGTTAATTACTCCTGATCATGCTTTTTGCATTCATGCATAGTAATTTTCTCCGACTTGTGAGAATTAATGTCTTGGCATGGGGGGAGGAAGGGGGGGAGTTGGGGTACTGTCAAATTTCTGTGCCAGTGCCCCTCATTCACACCCTTTCTCCTCCTTGCTCACCACGTCGCCGTTCTTGATCTATGACTCATTTATGCATTATCATTCGAAATTCTTGGGAGAAAGAAATGTATCAATTCAAAGGGAATCCTTGTCTTCCAAAATGAAAAAATCCCTGAGCAAAATACAATAAGAAATCTCTTCCCTGCTCTCCTTCTTCTCTTCCTGGTGCAACTTTTGCATTTCCAGCTTGAACAAAGTTTTAGTCTAAACATCACGATCAGTGTGGGGGAACTGCTCCCAAGCCACCGCGTGTGTGTGCTGGGGGGAGAGGTGAAGGCTGGTGTGCAGGTGTGCCTGGCTGAGTGCTGGACTCTGGGTGTGAGTGTGTACAGTTGTGTGTCTGCCCACACCAGGGAGTCGTGCTGCCTTTCCTGGGGGATGCTGTGTGTATCTGCCCCTCACAGGGTGTGCGGGCATTGCTCTGCTGGACACTGTTGGAAGTGTTTGTGATTGTGTGTATATGGAAGTGTGTCTGTGTGCACATGTGTGTGCTTGTTTGTATTTGCTTCCCAACCCTGTTGGTGTCTGCAAAAAGAGATGTGGCAGAGAGACAATATCATCCGGTGGGAACAGTCCACAGGAGAGGGTGTGATACATATAAGGCAACTTGTTTTAGAAAAAGCCTGGAAAAAATCTGTTGGAGAGATTAGTGGATAGATTTGTCTATCATTTTTGGAAACCTGCTGCAATGGTTCCTGTAAAACCCCCCTCAAAACATCTGCAGTATTTTCTCTGAACATGATGGGCACAGGGCAGGGACGATGCTTCAGCCTGCACTCCAAATTTGTAGCCGCACACTGTTTGAACAGATTTTTTTTTTTATTGAAAGAGAATTTTTTAATAATGGAACTGAGCTTTATTCTATAACCAGATATTGATTATACTTTCTATCACCAGACAGGCACAGAGAAACACGTAGAAAAACTTGGTCCGTGCCGTGTCAAGCAGCTCACATGTCTGCCTTGCACCTGCCTGTCTGCCTGTACACAGATACACACCCAGGCACCCACCCAGGCAAGCACACAGCCCCCTGGGGACACACCAGCCACGTGTGGCTGCAGTTACACATGGCATGAGATGTAAAGCCTGGTCTCTTAATTTAAGATTGCTTCCCCTGGTCTAAGCCGTGATGAGGTGGGACATTTTGAATGCTGCTTTGGCTCCTTCTTTGTATTTTGCTCAGGGGCTTTTCTGCAGATGTGCCAGAGGAGTGTGGTGTTTTACATGCACCATATCATATGGCCAGTCATGCCTAGGCTCTGGGAGAGGGGCAACAAAAGGATGCAATTTATGCTTTGATTGTGGCTTTTGTCAGATTCATCTAGGCTTTTCCATTTTCCATCTGGGGTCATGTCCAATTTACCTTATTTTCTTCCTTGCAAGTTTAAAAATAGCAGAGAAAAAAAAAAATTGCTCTTAGCAGTGCATTGGAGTCAACATTACCTGTGAGCTACTGCCATGTACAGGTTCTGAGGATATGCTGAGCCTGTTTAATGCACGAGACCAAAATCTTCCTTTACCATCAGCAATGCAGATGTTTTATTTACATGGTGACAGTCCCAGTGTGTGTTTCACACTCATGCTATGTGCAAAACTCTCCTTTGCATCCGTGCAGAATGAATGCAGAATATATAATTGAGATCTGCAGTGCAGGTGAGTGATTTCCCAGTGCTGGCCCAAGAGGAAAATTGAGCCTCACACATCGTGTCAGGGATGTCCGAGCGACACAATGCTGCATGTGTGTGCCTGCTCTCCCCATCCAGATGGGATATTTGCCTCTAAGATTGCACTGCAGTTCTTGCGGTTTGCTTTCCCTTTAGTGCTGATTGTGGCTATGCCCTTTGTGGCAGTCAGGGGCTCGCAGGTGTGTTTTCTCTTTGAAACCTCTATGCAATGTGATGTGGTCGATTGGATGTAGAATTCCAGATATCAGCTCTACTCCCTCGCCTGTTGCTGTGTGGGCTGAGCAAAAAACTCTCAGCACCACCTTAAGATCCTATCTATCTATCTATCTATCTATCTATCTATCTATCTATCTATCTATCTATCTATCTGTCTGTCTGTCTGTCTGTCTGTCTGTCTGTCTGTCTAATCCACCTCTCTCTCTCTCTTTTTATCTTTATTCATTTTGTGTTTGTCTGTCACCTGTAACAGTTAAGTCGAAGAACCTCCATCTTCATTTTCAGCTTTAAATAAAGCCTTTATGGGATAAAAATCACACGTAGGATCCCACAGAGAGGAGCTGAAGACATGAAATGGGAATGTGTTCCTAGCAAATACAAGCTGAGTACTTTTGAACACAAGTGTTATTTTTTTTTATATCTATGAAGAGGTATCATGTACCTAATGTTGGACCACTCCTTTTCTCCCTGGCTTTTTTTGAGGCCACTGGATATATTTTCTGTCTTCATGATTTTCTTCTTGACTTGCTGATTCTGTAGGACTGTCCTGGTTAGTAACAAAGTAAACCTTGAGGTGGTAGTAAAGGGGAGGAGGAATCACCTGATTTGACTTTGCTTGTAGGAGCAGACTTAAGTCTCCTAGTCCAGCAACTGCATGACATTTGTCTCTTAGTGGTGGACTTAGGAGTGCTGGCAGTAATCCCTAATCATCTGCCAGAGTGTCTCTTGGTCTACTCTTCTTCTCCCTTACCAATCTTTTCTTTTGTGGTACTAGGTTAGCAATTTTTAGATTTCCTCAAATTGATATCAAACCATAGAATCATAGAATGGTTTGGGTTGGAACAGATCCCCTGCCATGATCAGGGTCACCTCAAAGATCCATCCAATCTAGTCTTGAGCACTGTTCTCTGGACAACTTGTTCTAGTCTCTCACCACTCTCAGAGTAAAGAATTTCTTTCTAAAACCTAATCTACAAATATTTCTGTCAGTTTAATCAGATCCTTTGTCCTATCATCACATATCCTGTAAAGAGTCTCTTACCAGCTCCCTTGTCAGCCCCCTTCAGGTACTGGAAGGCTGCTATAAGGTTTCCCCAGAGGCTCTCTTCTCCAGGGTGAGGACAATAGAAAGAACTGAGTGACAGTTTCCGTTCCATCCATTCACTGGTATCTGTTTCATACAGCTCTTCTGGTAAAATTGTTAGGTGTCTTGTTAAAACAGATTGCTGTTTTGATCCCAGTAGCACTGCTGGGAGGCTCTTCCAGGATCCCTTTGACCAGATGGTGAGAAACCTCCTATTTGAGACCATGATTCTCTTTCAACACTAGAGATGTGCTGAGTAAGGACTGGGAGGGCCTTCCTTGATGAGGGCTTTTTGCATCTTCTTGCACACCTCAGGGTTGTGCAAAATGCATTAGATTCATTGTCAATGGACACATGGGACACACCAGGGCTGGAGAGGAGGCTGTTACTCTCAGGGTAGAGCTGTATGCCAGGGCCCACAGACCTCCACATTAAAGACCCATGCAGTGGAGTCAGATGATGCATTTGGTGGGCTTCATATAGTTTCTCTGTGTGATTATCTCCTTCAAAATGTGTAGTAAGGCATCATAATATATATAGAGGGCCAAGTTACTGCAAGACCTTAGTCATAGTGAGACCACAGACACATCTCAGTGTAACTTGAGATGTAGCTGCCATGTGGTTCTACTCTGAATCCCCATTTCAATCTCAAATTTCCAAGCAAGGACAATCGCCCAGGCAGCTCAACACAGCCTAGCAATTTTTATTATTTTTGGAATATAAGGTACAATTGTTAAGTCATTGGACGGAATCTGTATTATTCTTTCCTTATTCCATGAAAAAAAGCAAACATTATTCATATCTGTTACAGT
This sequence comes from Thryothorus ludovicianus, assembly GCA_013397245.1. Taxonomy (NCBI): domain Eukaryota; kingdom Metazoa; phylum Chordata; class Aves; order Passeriformes; family Certhiidae; genus Thryothorus; species Thryothorus ludovicianus. The sequence continues at coordinate 1,008,630 of VZTB01016231.1, read as the reverse complement.
GGCAGTATAGTGATGCCTACACACACAGAATCCATGTCCAGCATCAGTTTCCACATGCACAGCACACTGTCTTGCCAGAAGTGCAATGTAGGTATGATCTGGATAGCAGTTATCATACCTGCTTGTATAGTACTAGAGAGATCAAAGAGTCATAAAAGTCAAACAACAGAGCTCCCAAAATAAAAAAAATAAAAGTCTTTCCTTGTCCCACAAGCCACAGAGATGGCTTCTATTTAAAACCAGTCCTCACAAAACAGCACAAATTTTATCCCCGATGCTTGAAGCTCAAGTATTTACACAGGGAATTTAGACTCTTCACTTGTGGTTTTGGCAAAAGCTTCACACAAATGTTTTGCACTGGTGGTCTCTTAGCCATTTAAGATAAACGCCAAAATCAAATGCAGTCCTTGCAGACTGGAGCGCTGGATGCTGTGCCAAAGATGAAATATCCCCATTTGCCTCACATGTGTAGCTGTCAGATCAACATGCAGGCCTGGTTTCCAAATAGGGACTTTCAAGGTGGAGAGACTCCCTTGGAAAATGTTGCATGTTTAGGGTCAGAAGGAGCATGGATAAATATTATTCCTTGCTTCCACAGTGTAGGTTCCTTTAGGAAATGTTTTTTCTAGGGTTAGAGAGAAAACAGATAAATATTTCTGTTTGCTGCCATGGTGTTTGCATCTGTCTGCAAGGTGCACACTCATGAACAGCCAGAGATGCCACCATTTAGAAAGAAAGCATTTGCCAGGAGGTACCCCACAATTAGAACACCTATTTCCTGATCTAAATACAGGGGGAAACTGTGGTTTCTGATCTACCACTGTGTGGTAACTGTTGGCAAATGCCAACTTTTTAATGGAGACTACTCCACCACATATCTTCATTTAGAAGCAGGCCTTGATCAGTAGCTACCCTTTAGTTAATAACTAAGTGGCAGGAATAGTTTGAAATGGAGGGGTTGGGATTCCCAATGGATGGAAAATGGTGCCATTCACTCAGCTTCCCTTTAAACTCTGCAAATTCATGCCAGCCAAAAATGTGACTCCTCCATGATTCTGTGTGTGTGTGTGTGTGTCTGTATTTGTGCAGGTGTATGTCGATATTTAAGACTTGTATCTTAGTTTTTCAAAGCCACAGAGTTCAGTTTGGACTAGTGCCAGGAGGAGCAAGCCTTTCCAGTGGAGCAGAAGAAAACTCTTAAATACAGCTTTTAAATGGCAGGTGATTCCTAGAGGGGTTAAAAATAAATAATAAGGTTGGAGGTTACAATATCATCTTTTAGCTACCAGGGAAAAGGTTGTTCCCTTCCTCGCAGGCTCAGTAGGGAATCAGCCAGCATAATCGGGGCGTGCAAAATGCACAACTGGCCGCAGCTCAAGCGGGAAGGCAGCTCATGGCCGCCAAGGCTTCCTTCTGGGAGCTCTGCTCCTGGCACCTCACTGAAGCCTTTTGAGCTCTAAGTCACTGCACTTTGTCCGGGCTGGTGTGTGGAGCTCGCTTCAGCAGTGGCTCGGCAGAAAGCCTGCCCAGTTTTGTGTCGGCTCAGTGCATTAACACAGCCATAAAACAATTATCCCCCTTTTGATTTAGTCCCTGAGCAAGTGCTGGTGGCGACGTCCGCTGCCTCTGTCTCTGCTCTGTGCCAGGGCTGGCCATCCCCCACCTTCACCCCACTCCATGCCCACACAGGCCCTCAGCCTGGGTTCTCAGGTCCTCCAGGTCTCTTCTTATTCTTCCCCCACCCAGCGTGAGCCCGCCAACCTCAGCCGGACCCAGAGAGGGGTTCAGACCAAGCGTGTTGTGCGTTAGGCAGCCAGCCCTCACTTCGCTTGTTTGATGCCTCCTCTGTCCCTTCAAACTTAGATCCGACTGACAGTTTTTTCTATTGTTTTTTCTCCAGGGCCGTCCAGGCCTGCAAACCTGCCGGGGGCTCCCATAGCTGCCTCCTCCCACCCTCACACATCCGTGATCACGTCACCTCTCCGCGCACTGGCCTCCCTCCCGCCCTGCCTTAGCCTGCCCTGCTGTGGTGCACGTGCAGTCTCAGTTGGCGGGACTCAGACTGAGATTCAGACTGAGACGTCAGGCACATTTGGATGTCATTGTCAGTTGTCAGGTAATAGAAATACTTTTTTTTTTTTTTTGTTGCTATCTGAAGGTCAGTAGTGCTACCAAGTGATGTCGTCTTTGCTGTGGGAGAGCTGCCTTTGCTGGGTCGCATGGGGAAGGCAGAGAAAATGCCCTAAACCCCTCACTTCCCCCCACTTCCTTTCCTCCTTCCCTCTCCACCCTGGAAGAGGATGGGGAGTGGGAAAGGGCATGAGACTCTCTCCATTTCTTCATCCCTCCCCTCCTGCCTGCCCACCCTCAGCTGTCACCTGCGGCCACTGCTGGGCCGTTTGTGCCATGTTGTGAACAAATGTCTGAGACTCCTTGCAGAATGTGATACCCCAGTATCAAGATTTCATCTCTCTAGGCTGTTTATTTTAAGCTTAATTGGATAACATTTAACATCTGAGGTATTTTTATTTCCTTCTCTTTTGCCCTTCCTCCTCAATCATTCATATTAAAGGCTCTCCTCCACATCCATGTGCACGTAGGATGTATGTACTCCATGCTGTTTTCTCCCTTGCTTTGAGAAAGTGCTCCTTGGTAACACACCATGCATCTCTGGTCTCTTATTTCATCAATTTTTCTTTTCCTTTATTCCTTTTTGGATGCCTGACTTTTAGCACCATGAGGAGGGGAAAGTGATGTGAAAATGAAGGCACACTAAGTTAGCCAAAGAGAACACGGACATATTGTCACCAGACCCCATCATTTCGGACCCAGTGATCTCTTTGAAATCAGTGGGTGTTTCTGAGCATAGCTCAGTTGCAAGACTGTCTATGCTGAACTGCGGGCTGGTGAGGTGAAAATGGGGAGGGTTTAAAAGAAAATACAGATGTGGCAAAATCCATAAATGTATATGGAGTCTCACTGTGGTGGGCCAAACCCCACAGCCCTCATTCATGATAATGTGCATGTAGTTTTAATAAAGGAGTTCCTTAAATGATGCTTGATAAGTAAAGTGTGAGCACCAAAGGATTCAGAGAAACAGCAATAACTGTCAGGAGTAAAGCCATTGGGAAATGGCTCCTCATTTCTCCCCTAGGCTGGCAAAACTTTGTTGTGCTAGCTTTTTCCTTCCACAAGCACTGGTCACACTCAGCTAAAGTATGCTGTACCTCATGAGAATGTTCCTGTCTCTCATTGATGTAATAAAATGAGATATAAGATTCTGCAAGAAATATAAATTTGCATCTTGGAGATCCTGGGTCTTGAAAGATAAAATATTCTCAGGAGGAGGCTAAGAATGCTCTGCAGGGTGCTGTATAGATCCTGGGTGAAGCTCAAGGCACACAGAGAAGGTTCCTGTGCTGCCTGGAAGATGCTCAGCCTGCACCCATCCTCTTGCACTGGTTCACAGGCTCTGGGCCCGTAGCAATGTACTCACTGTGTGGTGAGGTGGCATCAGTAAATCTGAGGTCTGGTTAAATTTTCTGTCCAAGCTGCTGCATGCAGTGTGGCAGAGGATGATGTTTTAATCAAATTCAGCTTCATCAGCCTCGGTAGACTGACCAACAGGCCTGAGATGGATGTTGAGACTGGCTCTTGAAGATGGTGAACATTGGTCAGAAAGTCAGAAGTCTTCCCTGCCTTCTCTACTCCCAGGAACCAGTAAACCAAACTGGAACTGGTCTCATGTTTTGCTGTATTCTGTCTTCACTGGTGTAGTATGCACATACATGCCTTGGGGAGGAACATAGTTGTAACACTGAACTGGATACCCTGGTTCCCTCACCTTTCTGATGCCAGCAGCTAGTGGGAATGGAGGCAAGTACACCTAAAAATAGAAAAGGAAGGAAGATAATAACTTATTAAAGAATGCGGGAAAGGTGAGGCTTTTGTACTTTGTGTACTTGGAGTTCTCACTTTGGGGTTTCTGTGCTGTGAGTTTTTGGAATTGCCTCTGCTGGGAGAGCGATGCCAGCTCTGTGGAGAGGGAGACCTGTTATCATGGCTTGCTGTAATTACTGCTGCAGTCTGTGACACTTAGAGAATAGGTTTTATCAAAGTGCATGCTACATGTTTATGACAGTAGTTGGTCAAGGTCTGCTTGAAAGAAACATTTTCTTCCCTTGAAAAAGGAGATTATGTCTACTTAACTCTTTCCTAGCTCCCATCGTATTCACTGTACATGAGCCTAGGCGTAACTTAAACCCCATGGCAAGGGTTATGGGATCTTTCTGTTGCCCAAAATGTTTTGTGGAAATGATAGAAAAGTGAGTTCTTTGTGTTGATTAATAATCTAGTGACAATCCCTGCATTGTGCCCTCTTTTTTAATATAGACATTTACAACAGTCACTTGCTCCAGCTTTAGAGATCAGCTTGTCTCTCTGACTTGATTAGCCTTTTATTCTGTCAGCCCTGTTCTTGCTTCTGAGGAATTGGTTACTTCTTTGAACAAAAGCCATCAGCAGTTCCCGCCTCCCCTCATCCTTCATCATTTCTTACCTTTCCTGTTTTTCAGCATTTATTTAATTCAGGACCTGGAGATTTTCCATGCAGTTCTCAAGCAGACTGCGACTGATGGCTTGAAGTTGCAGGTACTCCAAAATCTTTTCTGGGCACTCACAAATGGGGCCCTCAAGAGTCCCTCACAAACTGCTGGAGAATCCAAATGTCTGGCTGCTGGTGGGATTTGGGGTACACATGTGTGAAAACTGCATTTGGAAATCTCCGACCTAGATAAGAGTGCTTGTCTGGGATGCTGAGTAGTGTTCAGTCATGCACAGAGGAAGTCGTGCTGCCATATCCAGAGCTGTTAGTGATCTTTAAAAAATGTGCTGCTGATAGTATCAATCACAGCTAATGGTGCTGGGAGGTCTGCTTCGATGTCCACTGTGCTGCTCAGCCGGGGTTGATCGTGGTCCTCTCAGTCTTTGTTCAATTCTTTGTGTTCAAGGCACCCCAGGACGAGGAATTTGCAAGTAAAGGTCCATGGTTTTTTATGTAATTAAAAAAAAAAATCTACCATTGGTTCAGTCTCTCTCAGTCTATTTATTTATTTATATATTTTGCCCCAGAAGCTTTTGTCAGTTGAATTGGGTTCTCCCGTTCAAATGTTTTTAGTGCCTATTTAATTAGAAGTTGGAATAGAGTAATGAAATTCACAGGGTTATGTAGCTTGGATCAAAAATATAAATGGGCAAAGCATTCATTTTACTTTACCCCTTGCCAGATTAAGGTGCTTTTTTTGAGCCTGCTTTTTATTTCATTTCAATGAATTGCAACTGTTCAGAGTAACTGTAAAACACACAGGTTTTTTTGCATAACAGAGACATGCAAATGATTGTTGAGAGACATAATTATGTAAAGAAATGTATATGCCTGTGTGCATGCACACATACTGCAATGCTTTTTGTGGGGCTATTTTTTCACAATACATCTTCATAAGGCTCTTTTTATGATGCTGATTTATTAATATTGTACATTAAGGCTTAAATTGTCAAAGCTGCCTAAGAGATTTGGATGCCCATTTCCCATTAAAGTTAACGAGAAATGAGCATTGAAAATCTCAGTGCAGAAGTGCATGGCACTTTACAGTGCGTTCTCCAAAGAAAAAAGTCCCTGTCTTGAAGATACTATGGTGCAAAAGCCCCAGGAAGAGGATCATAATCAGCATAAGACAAAGAGGATTGTAATGGCACACAGAATAATTTATGCCCTGTGCCCGCATTCAGATATATACCTGGTCCAAATTCTTTGGACCTAGGCCTACGAGTGGGGGTTTTATATACCCCCTGTAAAGATAATTAAATCTGTCCAATGCACATATATTCATCTAACCAGTGAAACTGCTTCCTTCCCACATGTAGGCTGATGGAAGGAGGTGGAAAGCAATTATGATACTTAGTTGCATGTATAAAAACAGCAAGTGGGCATGGACAGCAGTGATTAATGGACAGGGCTGTGAAATTTAAGGTCTAAAATAGAGGAAGGCATGGGGCCATATCGCGGAAGAGAGGAACAAGCTCCTGCTAATTCAAGGAATCAGCTGTGTTAGTCATTAGGACATTCTGAAAATCACAGTCATCTTGTAAAGTTAATATCAATTTACTTGGCTACTGAAATTCTACTTACTGCTTCATTTAACTGCTCTGGTGTTTTTTTGGCAGAGGTTAAGGTGACACTAAAGATAAAAGCAGCCCCTGTAACTAAATCATAAGTTTTAAAAGAATTCTTTTTCCTCCATCTATTATATCACTGTATTCATTTTATGCTGGTTTTATAACTAAAGTCAACCAATGAGAAGAGCTAAATTAGACCACCCTGCTGTAAAAAGCTTGATGCAATTAATACTGTCTGTCTAGAAAGAAGTATTTAAAAAACTTTTATGTTAGTGATATGGTATGCACTCGGCACATTTCTTACTTGAACAAGAAGCAAGCTTTTGTTCACTCCAGACTGGGTTTTATTAACACAGGAGGATCAATGAAAGAAAAAACAGTAATCAGAACAGAGAATGCAAACTCATCCAGCAAAAACCTCCTAACTCATCATGTCCCAGGACAATGGCTGGTACTCTACTCTTCATTTTTTGCTGAGTGGAGTCTCAAAAAGAAAAAAAAAAGAAAAAAGAAGCTGCAAAAAAATTATTTCTCTTCAGCGCTGGGTGCTTTTTTGAGAGGAGAAAGAGGAATTTAGTATAAGTGTCAGAGGACAGACAAAGGTCTTCAGTTTCCCTGAGAGCCTTTGTAAATGTATCTTTTCATTTCTCTGCATAAAAAAGAAGTTTGCATAAAATACTGGCTAACACTCAGGAAAGATGCCCCTATGAGTCATGGTTATATGTATTTATTTATTTTAGTGAAATATTTAATGCATGCTTTAGTAAGATTGACTTTGTGGACAGTACTTAAAAAGTGCAGGGATGTGTGAGAGATGTATATGCTAAAAAGAGTAATGCATCAGTCTGAGTGCACGCATTCATCTTTACACCTATCTATCAATCTCTGTGTTCATTCATCTATCCAAGTATTAAAATCATATGTGACCTGCTGTCTATGCAGCTCCCTGTCTCACTAGATATTAAAATCAGATCCAAACTCAAAATAGGTGGATCTGACAGACTGTGTTTTTGACTGAATGGGGTGTTTGTCAAGGGGCAGCGAAGACAACTTAAATTTGCTAAGAGGTGACTAAAATGAGGGTGCTGCATGGGGCAGGGTCGCTGGCAATGTGAGCATGGCTGTGGCTTTGTTCTAGACAGATGGCTGATCACTATAACTTTGTAAGTCCTAATTATGTCAAGTTAAGAACCAGCAGGAGCAATAGTGATATTTAAAGGTGCTTTAAAGTGGATGCTTGCCACTTCCAGACATCCCAGGGAAAAAGGAAAGCCCTTAATTGCAATATTAATGGATGGAATGGAATCTGGTAGTCTTGGGACAAAAAGGTTCAAGGCAACGTTGCCTGCAGTGAGGACAATGGTTCCAACATTGAGAGAGTTAACTCGATCGCATACCACTACACTGAGCCCGAGAGTCTGAACTCTTCAAACGCTCCAAATGGAGAGCTAAATCAAAGAATCCTGTTTCAAATCCATCCAAGATGTTGCTGTTTTTCTCCTCTGACAGGAGAAGCATTTGGAAGTGCAGTTTCTTTCTTTTTTTATAGCTGTCTTAAAAAGGAGTTTGGATGTTTAGCACAGCTGGTGCTCATTACATTATGCACTATCAATAAAATAGCATGTGTAATTAATTTTTAATGCAGTGCTGTATGCAGCGCTTTAAAGCAGTTACTGTATGGGGAGAGCCGACACCGGTCACTGACATCAGAAATATTGAAATAGAGGGCTAGATTTTGCATTTTTAAAGGGTGTATGTGAGAATGGGGGAAGGGTAATTCCCAGCTAGCAATTCTCTAGCCACAATCAAATTTAAAAATATAGGAACAAGATGGATGAAGGTGATTTTATAATTTGCTTATTGAAATGAATGAATTTTTGTCCTTTTGGAGTTTGCTGAGTTATGGCTGGATTAGGAGAGGTAACTTCAGAGTATAAGTAAGGACAAGGGGAGTACACAGCAACAGATCCATACTTGTTAAAGTGCAAACAGGTTTTGGTGGTATCAGGTGCAATATGGGGTAAAAAGGGAGCTCATGGGAAAGCAAGGGAAGGACCTTTCTGTTCAATCTCATTGTACAGTTTTGGGTTTTTTTCTTTGTATGACTTCTTTCTTGTCTTTCTTGTGCCTGGTTGTGTCTTGTTGTTCCCATTAGTAATAATCCCAAATTTTTCCCTTGATTCATTAAATATTTGGGAGTACTGGTAGTTTGGAAGAGAGAGAGTAGCTTGGTTACGAAGAGGCACCACTGGTGACACTGTTTGCTCTGAAAGAAGACCCAAACTAATTAAGGTCTTCTTTTTGCATGGCAATACTTTCCACAAGATACCAGCATGAATGAAGACTGTTTTAATTAGGCACAGTAGGAAAGGCTTGGGCACCATCATGACTCTCAGCAGCCATTATGTCCAGAAACACCTTGGGTGACTGAAGGAGGAGCAGCCCTCTTTTTGAAGTTGTAGCGTGGTGTGTGTACATGCTCAGCAAAGGGATGGGAATGGCTTTCATGTTTCTGCAGCAGAGTAACTGCCAGGGATGGTTTGCAGGATGGGACCAGCATCTTCCCCGCTGCTGCTGTTTTCCCATCCATTTTCAGAGTGAATACCTCTTGGTGAACACTTCCTAAAAAGAGAAGAAATCAACTGCAGGAAGAGAAGGAAGGAAGCAATCACCTAAAAAGCGACAAAATTGGGGGTAGTTCTTGTCAGGTGCCTTGCCTTTTGCTTGAGCAATGCACCAGCTTCCTAAAAGCTGATTATTTTTTTTTTAATACACGTGCACAAGGCATAAATGTTTGAAATTATTCTTTCTTTCTCTCAGCAAATTGCCATTCATTTGTACATAACATATGCTAAACAGTTCACTTGTACAGCCTCACCTGGCATATTCAGGATGGAGTTTCCTCCTGCTCCTTCAGCAGTAGCTTTTTGTCATCGCTTTTCTTCTCGCTTTCTGTCAGATTCGTGCGGATGTGTTTGTGTGTCTGAGCCAGGAAGTGAATTGGCCTGCTCAGTTTGTGAGAACAGAGATAAATCTCTCATGCACAAATATAATGCTCAGTGTCAAAGGAAGTAGGGCAAGCTATGGTGTGTGGTGTAGGTAGTTGTGATGAGAACAGCTCTTTAGTTCACAAGCCAGAGTGGGAAAGGTGGAGGGAACAATGAGGTGTTGTACATTTTGTAGTGAAATCACTTAATTTTATTTTATTTGTTTTAGAGGAATTGGATCATTTATTCCTGGGGTGGCTCAGATTTAGGCCAGAGAACTGCAAAAAAATTACCATGTGTCCCTCCAGAACTAATTCAGAGGACCTCTGCTCTTTTTGTTTTCTGAGTGCTTCATAAAAATAGATGAAAGGAAGAGTTCTCTGCTCAGATGGGATGCTTTATGTTCAGAACGGGATTTGAGTCAAAGAAGCCATGCTGATGCATCTCATGTGTGCCCCACTGGGTTCCTGTGTTCTGCATGTTGGTTCTTCTTTCCGCTGAGCAGTAAACAGCTGAGCAACTGTTAGCAACATACCTTTATATGCTGTTTGCTTTCTTTTGGACAGGTTTTTTTCAAGCATTTTTGCAATACTTACAGAAATCCGATAGGCTAGTGTATGGTACCTTTGGTATCTTTATTTTCCTCTTGTTTTTGTCTTTAATCAAGCCATTTCTCTGGGCCCCCATCTAATGTAACTCGCCATAGCACAGGCTGGGTAAGTCAGCTTCAATGAGACTCTAAAACACGCACTTGGAAGGAAGCAGGCAAAAATCCCACATAGTGAAGGCTTGCATTTTTTATGAATTCAGCTGTATGAGTCAGAGGTCCTGGGACTTCAGGAATGAGGTTAATGCAGGCACTAAGCAAGGAGATGAGGAGACAGACCCTGGAATTGTGCTATGAAACGGTGCTTTCTAAATTACTGTCTTTGCTATTAACATGAAAGGCCTCTGGTTAGAGAAGAGCAGGTTTGCACAGCATATCTGCAGCTTTAATTCTTCTTTAAACATCACCTGGCCGTTTGAAGCCAACTGTAAATGTCTTATTTTCAGTACATTCCCTTGACAATGTGAAAGGAGCATCCCATCCTTCCTGTGTGTCAGGCTGTCTCCTTACATGTCCTGCATTGACCTAGATTACTTCACATGAGACATGAATCTAAACCTGATCTTTACATCTCTTCCACGGCTGCGTGACAAACGTGGAGCTCCCAGGGAGTGCTGTACCACACCAACAGTCCACTGAGAGATGGGTTAGGGGCTGCCTAAGGATGCTTGGCTGAGCATCTTCCTGTGAGGTGTTCTCTGACTTCAGTGGTGTTACACTGTTCTGCCAGCGGTGAACACTGTCTGTGGAATTCCTGGATGTACAGAGATTTAAGTCAGAGTCAGAGTGTTGCTTTAAAATACATATAATTTAAAACTGTCCATGGTGATGAGAGTAAAACCCAATAATTCATGGAATCTCGTAAGACCTCAGAATAGAACCGCTGACTTCTGCCTGCAGGGGAATTATTTTTCCAGTTTCCATCTTCTAACAAAGTTTTGGGTTATTTTTTCATCCCTTCTGGTTGAATAGAGAGAGAGTAAGTTAATTTATTCTGGCACAGAAAGGCTTATAATGTAAAGTATGTACAAAAATTAGATGTGAATATTTACGGATTGATTAATACAAATCCTTTATAAAGATGTGTGAACTGTTGATTCCTCTATACTGGGAGCTGGACCATTGTGGATGTATAGTGAGTACAAGACTAGTGAGTAACTTTACCTTCCTGCAAAACATAATTCAAAAAATGTCACTCTTTCTCTGTTTTCATTGTTTTCTCTTCAAATGGAACTAATTCTTCCACTGTAAAATTGAGGTAGAGTCTTAAAAGCTCCACAGTTTATTGAAGCCAAACACTTCACTATCATTATCAATAGATACATAGAATAGTTGTAAAATGATCCTGTGAGATTGCTGTAAGCTCCTTCCCAATTTCCTACACACTTTCCCTGCCCATTTTCCATGAAGAATGCTGTGAAAGCTGCATCCATTCTTCCCCTGCCTCTATCACCGCTGTCACTGTTCATTAGTGCAGTTGAGCATACTCATAAATGTCTGAGCTCTTCCCATATTTAGAGCTCTCTAGCCAGCAAACCTTCCCTCTGCTCTTCCTTTTTGAGAAAGAACCCAATGGTCAGGGTTTGAGGTGGGCACTTGAGATACAATTTTAATTCAATGACCTGGTATCATCCAGAGCTGTAAGGGAGGGTGAGAGCATGGAAGACAGTACCATCACTGCTTAAAAAATTTGCTCCTTGCCCTTTCTGTCTAAGTTTGTCAGGCTGTGTCTTGTGATTATAAACTGAGATTTCTTAAATTTGTATTCTCCTTAATAGGTAAAGATGAGCGAAAGCTGGTTTTCACTTTCTCCTCACTCTTTCTTCACAGATATCTTTGCTCTCTGGGACTGGCTGGCACTGCTGGGGAGGTATTTCCCAGGGGATTTCATTGCCCCAGGGTTAGATTTCTCCATCTACACAGCAGCATGGAGCTGTATTGCATATAGCTCCCTCCCAGCAAGTCTCAGTGAGTCACCATCCTGCTTGCTGGCTGTCTGATGGGAACAGGATGCTCTGTCCCAGGCCATCCTGTCCATGGAGCTTCTGCCCATCTGCACCTTTCCCTTCCCCTGCTCTACCCTAGACATTCTTATTTCTTTCTTATTTTATAAATAACATTTCAATTTTTCCATCAGGTAGGTCTTTCATTCATTGCTGTCACTACCAGTGGTCCCTGAAGTCATAATTACAGCACTTTTTTTTCTAAAACACAAATCCAAAGTGAAATTGTTCTTTTAAGTGCTTTTTTTTTTTAACTTCACATTTTTTAAAATGGAAATGACTGCTGAAAATAAACACGGTTTGCAATGTACAGACTTACTGAGCCAGCATGAATTTCCTTAATAAGCTGGGGTATGTGTGTGTGCGTGCACGTGTGTGTTTTTCCCCCTTAAACCTTGGAATAAGAGTGCTGTCTCTTTAAATCCTAACTCAAACTTTACTGGCGATTTTACAGAGCCTGGTTTCATTTATAGTGGAGCCAGACTTGCTGTGTGAGAGCCGTCCGCATGCTGGAATTAGTCTTAAGCTCGCTTCTGTGGCGTTGCCAAATTCCATGTTTGTGTTTTATTTAGAATTCTTTTCACGGCCAGTCGAATCTGTTCAGGCACACATAGGCAGTGTTGCGCCCCATGGAGAAAATAAGCAAGTTTGCGTTTTCTTTGGCATAGGCCATGGCCACAAAAGACTGCGGTCTAAAGAAACATTTTTTAAAAGCTATTTTAACCCATAACAGATGTATAAAGTAGGCACACACATGCCAGCTTCCTTAGTTTTAATTAAAAAATAATTATGGCTTTAATGGGATGCTAGTGACAAATTTGGATGAATGGTGGGTGACATTATCTCAAGGCTTGCTTCAACTTATAAATTAGTGCGTTTCTCTTGGCCAGTGGTACAGATGAAATTAAATGAAGGAGCAGATTAATATTTCTTAAAGTTACATTGACCCAAATGAAAAATCCAATCAAATAAAGAAACATAGTCCCTTCCTCCCTCTCTTCCTCAGATCTCCATTTGCATGAGATCACAGAACACAGAGGAAAGGTTGTTTTCTCTGGCTGATATTTGATCTGGTCAATGATAAACTGGACTTAGCATTTCAAGGTGCCTGTCCCTTTCATAATTTTGCATTGGTAGCCACATTGCCAAATTATGTGATTAATGTCAGCAGGTGCTTCCATTTATAACCACATCTAACCAGCTAACACGGTACCTCCAAGCCAGGAAATCTTAAATATAAACCCAACCCTACATGTTGTGTGCTGCAATGGTTCTCTCCCCATACCATGGCTAACTGGCGGTGATGCTGGTTGTGATTTCTCACATCTTTAGGCTATTTTCAATTTGGGGCTTTTAAGGCTCACCAGAACTGGGCTAGATGCACAGGCTTGCACAGGTAGCAACAGTTTATATTTATGAAGAAATAAACAAAGGAGTAATAAACATGTAATGAGCTAACCCCAGATGGTATCTCGGCTGTTATTAGTCAGGTGTATGTAGAGTTGAGGAAAGGAGATTGAAGGATCAGCATGAGTGGCTCTGGATATTGAAGGAGAGGTTGGCTGGGTTCACTGGAAAAAGTGTCTTCCTCCTTCCCATGCATCCCACCCATGGACACCCTGAACAGATGCTGAGAACAAAGGCGATAGAGCAGCACAGCTTTTCAAGGCGTGTAGCAGAATCACATTTCTTCCAGACCTGCTTGTCCCACCCTAGTGCTCTGCAGCAGCAAAGGCAGCCCAGCGTGGGATGGGGCTTTCTGGATGAGAGCAGATGATCAGCTTTACGATCTATGGCACCAGCAGATGAAGATCATTTTGGTTTTGGATGGCAAAACCCTGTTTCCTGTTCTCCAACATATTCTTTCATGAAACTTCTCATCTGCTTAACATTTAGCTCTGATTGTAAAAGGCAACCCTGGAACGCTGCTGATACATGTAATATAGGTGGTGGGAACTCTTCTTCACTTTGGCAGTGGTAGTTTTCTCTAATGAATATGTTGAAATGTTTCCTTAGTAAAAGATAAAAGCAACTTTTGGAAAACAGCAGATTAGGAAAAGAGGGAGAGAGTATCAGGTGCTTGGTGATAGCTGTGTACCTTTCCCATGATCAGTCCTATCATTTTGTGACTTAAAATGCTTTGCTACTAATTTCCATGCAAGTGTGGCAGGAACCCCCACCTTGCTTGCTTAAAGCTATCTGCTATGTTAAGCTGGGGAAATCCAGCAAGAGGAAGCAGCTCTGCTTGGCTTGAGCCAAATCTGTAGAATTTGAGCTCTTTAGGGCAATCCATTTGATCCCTCAGGGATGGCAGTGTCTCTTCTTGGTGGGCAGGGTGTCCATTGCCTGAAGCTGAACCAAGCCAGTCTCTCTAAAGATACAATTCTTAGGCTTTGTTTAACTGTAGCAAAAGATTTTCCTTTGTCAATTGAATGAGAATTTCTGTGGTAACATTTTCCTGAGCTTGAATTCCTCATGAGTGAAAATGAAGCTCCAGCATTAAAAACATGAGTCATGCAGTGCACATGAGACTAATTTTTGCATTCCTAGAATTTTTGGAAGGGAAACATTACATTCATGATAATCCTTTCAATTATACCTTATTGCTAAAATAATCCATGAGATATTCTGCAGTAGAGCCCTCTGCTATTTGGTTACAGTTGAGGCTTTGAAAATAGCACCTGAAAGCTTTTATACTCCTGTGTGTCAGTATCTTAATTTTCTTTTTATGTTGATCCACACAGGATGGTCTGCCATCCTTTTTATTTACTCCTTCATATTTTTTTGTTTAATAAATAAGGCTAATTTGATTTGTTCTGATCTGTCTCAAGTATCTAATTGCTGCTGCAGAGAAAGATTAATGTCCAGTTGAAAGGATTCCATATCTATAAATGAGAACTGAAAGCAGATGTGAGTTTGATGAAGGTGTGCTGCCCATTCCTTGCTTGCACTGGCTCAGAGAAGCTGCTGAGAGACTGCTATCTATCAAAAGAGAGATGTTAGATGCCAAACACAGTTCAGAGTCACACACCTATCATGAGCAGAGTGAACAAATAAAATATCCCAAGTAGGTTTTTTCCTGCTTGTGAAATATCTATACACAAGACAATGTTATCCTCAAATTTTCAGAAGTACTTGACAAACTCCAGTTCAGGGGAAGGCACTGTGAATTGATGACAAGAAGGGCTTTGTCTCTGGGTTTTCACTCAGGAAATAGTGTTGGTATATTGTCCAAGGGCTGGTAAGTTCAGTTCCTAGTGCATTGTGTGCACAGTGCTGATTCTGAAGTTAACTCAACCCCTGAAAAACCACCCGACAAAACCAAACCAAAGCTGATACAGGTGTCTTTGCCATTGGTCTGGCTAAGTGCTCAGGCATTTCTGGCAAGCCAGGACAAATGCTTTTCAGAGTTTGCTAGCTGGAGCTCATGCAGATCTGTGGAGAGCAGGCAATAAAAGGAGCAAAAGACTAAATTACCTGGGCAAAAGATCAGATTTTGTATCATCCAGGCAAATTTGACTTGCACTGCACACAATAAGTGCAAAATCTTTTTATGAAAAAGCATGTACAGACGGGATCTTTTTTCATGGGCTCTTCAGTTTAGTAAAGATGCTTTACAGGCCTTTCATAAGCAGTTCTCTCTTGTGTTCTCTGGACTGCTGGAGTTGACCTTCCCAGCCACTGTGTAACAGCAGGTTAGTGGCCAGGGCACAGTGGAGGAGACATTTTGGCCAAGGACAGGAAATTCTGATAAAGGCAGTAGGATCGTCAGCAGCGTTTCCAAAAACAGAGAGCTTTCTTTGTAAAGCTTCTTTTAAAAATATTTCCAAAAGTTTTAAAATACTCACCACTATTACTGTGAGCTAGAGAGAAAATGTAACGGATTTAGTCACTTTGATATTTTTTGTGTGTGTGTGTGTGTGTGTGAAATAGCTTTTGCATTTTTACTGTTTGTTAAATTGCTATTCAGGTAATGTCTGTGACAGGAAAACTATTTCACAGATGGACAGATGGAGATGTAAAGATCAACATAACTCTTCCTTGATGTCAATAAATCAGGCTGACCTGGGATGTGCGTATGGCAGGAGAGGGAAAGAGAGAGAGGAGGGGAGATGGAGGATAAAAGGGACAGAGAAAGGATATGGAGTCATGGAGAAGGAGAGGTACTGGCATCCCAGAGCTCTGTCTATGACAGCTTTTGTACTGTAGTCATGTCAAAATTACAGCAAAGAAGAGTACTTCCAGTATGATCTCCTGTTCCTCTGGAACCTCAGTGAGGCTCGACATACAGCAGCCAGGTGAGAACAGAGAAGAGACTGTGTTTTCAAGCTGTTCTTTTTCATTTGGGGTGTAACTATGAAAACAGTAATTCCAAATATAACTGTGGTTTTATTGTTGTTGTTTTTACTTTGCTTTTTTTTTTGTTTTGTTTGCTTTTTACTAAAGACAGTACTGATCTGAGCAGTGAGACATTTTCAGCTTAAGTGATTATACTTTGCTGGTATAAAACCTGGCCATTCAGATTGTTCTTGATGATTTTCCCTGACCTATATCTACCTGACTGTGCTATGATGTCAACAATTCCCAGTTAATATATCTCACAAAATGACTGAAAATCAGAAAGTGGACCAAAATAAAGTAAATGGTAACTCTCTCCCTATTGAGACTTACTTTCAAGTTACTAAAAACCAAAATCTACTCTTTGTCTTCCTTAACTTCCTTCTCTTTCTTCATCCTCTTCTTAGCTTTATATTTTCTCATAGGGAGGAAATGGAATTGGTGCAAATATGACTATCCTAAATTAAGCTGGTGAGTTGCTCATGTAGCTGATATCTTTATTGGTTAGCTTGTAGTGCATGGAAAACTTTATTTCTTTGGAGAAGGGTCAGGACTGAAGTCAAGACATGAAGCACAGCTAACCAGGCAGTCAGGAATATATGTTGCAATTTCTTTTTGTCTGGTCTCCTGTCTGATTGCTCCTACATCTTTACATGGAGTAGGAGAAAATATCTTTGAGAAAATGTTTCAAGGGAGGTATCTTTTATAACGTGGTGACTTTCCTCATTGCAATGAACTCAGCCTGCGGAATGAGCTGTGAGTGTGTAATTTTTGCAGGACAGGGCTTGTCTGCAGTATTTTATTGTTTCTGGAAGTGGTCACTTGAGCAAGTACACATGTGCTATGAGTAAGTATTGGTTTTCTCTGGCTGCTTCTTAGCAGGTTTTCCTCTGAATAAAGGTGTGCCTGGCCCTGGGCAAATTGTGGAACTCCCTCATGTTGGCAGTGGGAAGGTGTAATGGGGTTGGGAACTTCACGTGGTGCTCATAGCTCAGTGAACCCCTCGGGCTTAGCATCAGGAATCTCATGTTTGCTCTGCATGGACAAATACTCTGTTGGCCTTACACAACTGCAGGCATGGCTGTAAGGTTTAATCATGCATCTAAAATCAAAGGAAAACACCGCACAGGGAGTGTTCCTTGGAAAAAGCAGCTTTAGGAGACCAACAGCAGGCTCTCTTTACAGGTGGGAGAAAATAAGCCGTTATTATCTAGGGGTTCCCAGTGATCCCAATGTAAGAATCCTGTATCTGGCTAAAACAGGAAAATCCACACTTAAAAATATTGTGAGAGAATTTGAGAATTTTCTGTATAATTTTATTATTATCTGGTGAAAAGCATTGAAAAGAGAAGATTCTTGCATTTCCTGTCCTATTCCCTATGGTTTGGGAAATCTAAATCCAAGTCTTTGTTGAATTTTCCCTGTTATCTTGAAAAAGTTCTTTAATTTCTCCATGGGAAGTCTCCCGCTTCAGTAAGGAATTCCAACTCTTCCATCCGCATGGGAATATTATGAGGATAAAGATGTGGAAGTTTCTGAGGTGCTCAAATACTAAAATAATAAAAGAGCTACTGAAGTATATAAAATGAATGCAAATAATTTAGGCTAATTTTTGATGAATTGCTTGTCCGGGGTTTTATTGGATGTGATGTAAATGAGTCTGAGGGCCATTGATAGTGATTGATGTTTATCCAACTGTTACTGTGTTTAAAATACTCACAAATGTGTAAGAGGTACTGCTGTTACTCCTCTCTGTGAAAACAGTGGATGAAATTGTGCTCTTAGGTACAGCAGCTCAAGACCATTGCAAATTAAGCCACTGGAAATCAATGGGGTTGCACATTTGTAACTGAGATCAGAATTTGCCTTGGCCTTGTGAGGTGCTCTGCGTGTTAATTCTTGCATCTGAAACTGGAAGAAATGGCTTTTTTATTACAGCAGTGCTTGAAGAGACCCCAGGAAAGTGAGATGTATATATCAGAGGCT
The DNA here is from genome assembly GCA_013397245.1 of Thryothorus ludovicianus. NCBI lineage: Eukaryota > Metazoa > Chordata > Aves > Passeriformes > Certhiidae > Thryothorus > Thryothorus ludovicianus. The sequence continues at coordinate 990,535 of VZTB01016231.1, read as the reverse complement.
GCCAACAGCTAGTGGCAGTTCGGCCTAATAAACTGGAAGTAAATAACTTGGTGATTAGCTGGAATTGGCAGGCCACTTAAACACAGCACTGACCGGGTACGTGGTTTTCCCTGTTCACACCTTAATGCTATATAACAGCATGGATGGACGCCTGGAAGATATATGGCCCTCAGAAGAACTTGCTCTGAATCTACCTTGACACTTCTATTCATGAATAATCTTAATGATAACAACAACCACAAGTACTTAGCTAGAGCTTTCCATTCCAAGGAGCCCAGAGCTCTTATTTGAAGAGTGAGCAAACAATGAAATCCAAGTCATTACAGCAGGGGGAGTTTTGTAGTTCAAATGATGGAGGACAGTGGAAACTAGATTTTATTGCTGCTGCCCCCACCACACCATCTCTTTGTGAACTGTGGCTGCAGTGGGGGGTGTGTGAGGCTTAATCTCAGGCAAACAATTTTGTGGATGAGGCAAGCAGTGCAAGAACCTAAACAGGATTATTGTGAATAGACTTGTATGTTCAGAGAAATTGAACCCATGGAAATCCACTCTAAGAAGAAATACGATCAAATAGTGAGGGAATAAATGAACTCTTTTTCAGGGCAGGACACAGATGAAGTCTGGAAGTTGTCTGGAGAATCAGTTGCTATTGATTCAGTAAGCATTAGGTCAGGTTGCTTGCTCCCTGACTGCTGTTAAGTTGTATTTCAGGAGACAAGAGGGCATTTTGGCAAGAACAGTAAGAGAAAGTCTGGCACAGTCCATTTGTTTTTGCAATTGCCATGCTCTTGTCTCACTTCTCTCATTTACATTTTTGTACTGTAAGTAGCAAGAGAAGATTCTGATGCAGTTGTCATTTGCCACCTTTCTGAGTCCTACTTTAAATTCTAATGCACAGGCTTGCTTTAACATTTTGTTTCTCCACTTTACTTTTTCCTTTGTGGTCCTGAGGTTCCTGCTGCAGGGAGGAATTCCCCTTCCCTATGCAATAAAATGACCAGTCTGGGTTAGCACTGTGTTCCCAAAGAGAAAGGATAAAAAATACTCAAAGAGTGCCAGGTTCCCTAACAGAATTAATACTTCACAGTATTGTGTCATTCTTGCAGCCTCTTCTTTTCAGTTACCCATCCCTCTTAGTCATTTCATTAGTCATTATTTTTGGAAAGGAGTGTAGCAATCTGCTTTGATTGGAAAGCACCAGAGTAAAGTGCCCAGCTTTGTTACTTATAGTGGTCATCACATTGACATGTAGATGTCTAAGGATTTAGACTATGTATAGGTCAGAAAGTGTAGTGCTTCTTAATTGCTCTGCTGTCTAAGTATAGAAGTTTGGTGGTTTAGAAGTGGAGCTATAATCCTTAAAAATGCTGCAACTTGCCTGAGATCGTGTAGCATAGTTCATCTTTGTGGTTTCTCCTAATCAGCCCTCACAGGTGTGTAATGACCATTTTACAGGCAGGAAAAAAACAAAGGGCTTGGGCACAAACTTGGTTAATAAGTTCCCAGCCTCTAGAAATCTGGTCTAGTCACGTTGCTACATGAACAAAAGGCATAAAATGAATTTACTCTTTAAAGTGGTTTGCTTTGGGTTTGGATTAGGCCCATAATCCTGGTCAGCAGTCATCAAATTATCTTGCAGAAGGTAAGAGTATTTTGGCCCAAGGTAGTCAGAATTGAAATGCATGACAGATGAACATCTACAATTCTTGCTTAGGCATGGAGATACTGGAGCATTTTGGATCAAATAATGGATTTTAACTTATACTGTAATTAAGAGCATGTGAAATAAATAAAATTTAAAAAAAAGAAGGGACCTGAAAGATTTAAATGCAATTAATTTTATTTTGTTGAGATTAAGTATTTAATACCTGGAGCCTGCTAAGAGGGCAAACCAGGGTTGGCTCTAGCGTGTGAGTCTCCAGGCTTTGAAGAAGCCAAGAACCTACACTGGCTGCTCTGTGTGAGTTTTCTTCATTTCTTCAACCTCCTGGGCGAAAGTCAGGTCTGTGTGAAGGTAGGTGTGCACAGTATTTTGCAAGCAGACATGAGCTTGCTCTGCCCATGCTTCAAGCCAGCTGGACCCCAGCCAGCCTCCAGCGGAAGCTGTACAGCTGCCTGAGCGAGGATGTTGAGCCCCAGCCCCGTCTCTCTGCAGGGCTGGTTAGCTCGGCTTTGGGGTTGTACTAACCACAGCTACAGGTCCTCTGCATTGGTGCTGGCTTGTGCCTGGCCAGGCTGGAGTGCAGGCAGGGTGAGCCTTTGTCAGCCTGCCAGGTACCATGTAGACATACCCTTCCTCACCCTAGGTAGCAGTTTCTCAGGCACTTAAATTTTCGTTGAAGTCAGCATGAGCAAACGTTAGTCATCTTGAGCAGTGGTTGCCAAAGGAGGTCCTTTGTGTAACGCGTGGATTTAGCAATGTAGGCACTGACTTTGCATTACTAATGTTTGGTCTGCTTTCTCCCAGGTCTTTCCACTTTCTTGGTCACTGTCAACCCCCTTTCCTGCTGGCTGCTCCAGCTCTGTAATTGCATGTGACTGCAGTGATACAGTTGTCAGCCCTGAAGAAGTCTCTAGATTTTATTGCTACCCTCCCTCAGGCGATGCAGTTTACCACCAGCCCTGAGAGGCTGGTTTGGAGTCTCTTGAAGTTGTTGAGATCTCGATAGTGCTTTATGGTGATACTGCCCTCTCTCCTCACCTTGAAGAAGGGAGTGGTGATTTAGCCAGAAGCGAACAAGTGACTTCAGCAAGCTGGTGTTTCTTCCCTAGGGAGTATAATAAAAGTTTCACCCTACAGGGTACAAACTATGCTTTGCCGAGTAAAAACAAAGACTAAAAAAGAAATTTGTGTTAGCTCATGTTTCCAAGTAGTCTGAGCTTTGATTGGTCTTTCTAATTCAAGGAATTGTAGATGTGTATTTTATGTTTCCTATCTGTTTCTAATTCATTAATATTCCTTCCTTGGCTTCTTGCTGTGGAAACCTGAACTTCATAATGATATAAAAGATTGAAATTGCCCAGAAAAAATAATCTTCTTTCACTTTTTCAGGTACTAGCACTAGTGTTCTGAAAAAACCCACGTGATCTACATATGAAACTGTGCTCTGTTAAACCCACCAGAAACTTCATGGTGACTTCTGTAGGTTTTTCATAAGGATTTGCATCCTAAGAATTGAAAATAGAAATGTTCACCTTGCAAATTATTAAGGTCTGAAATTGTGGGTTTTTTCTACTGGAATGAAACTCAAATGTAGAGATTTCTGAGAAATTAAGCTTTCTTCTCAGTTTGTTAGGCAAACACACAGAATTTTATATCTGATGGCTTCTGGGTAAGTACCAATAGTATTTCAGCATTTTTCTCTCACATGATTTCTAGTCTGACAAGTGGAGTTGAACATGGGGCTCTGGACCACTTAGCAACTCTCTTTCTCTCAGTCTTCCTGATGAAATTTCACTGAAACTCAGCTCTTAGCACAGGTCATATTAGATGTCAAGAATCTTTGGAAAAAATATTCTGAGCAGCTCCAGTTCATTGTCACTTATTTTAACTTTTACCATGTCAGATCTGTAAGACAGAATCTGTGATGTTCTGTGAGAAGTGGGCTTTACATGTTGACTAAATTGCTTGGCTGGTATGGTTATCATCAAAGAGCTTTTTGATGTGATAGACATAAGAAAAGCCTTCCAATTGTCTCTTCCATGTCCTGAGTATCCCAGCTAGATTACAAATAGGATATGAAAGTCGAGACATGGGTCACTCAGCCCTGAGGTGTTATGGATGCCCTCTTAGATCTGTGTGGAAAGCGGTGGAAACATACCTTGTAGGGTGGATGCACTTCACAGTTGGAGAGAGGTAACCTAGTTTGTCAGCTATCACAAAACACTCATTTCATTTCCATTGCTACAATTTTGTCTAGAACTGTTCAAGCCTGCAGGGTCCAGTTCACAAGGTTGTATGTGAACTGATCCCTGCTCTCAGGTTTAGGAAGGGTGGGTGGAGAAGCAAACCTTTCAAGATTGCTCAGAGGGATGAATCTGAGAAATTCACACCTTCAGAACTCCTCTTCGTCTTCCTCTACTCACACAAGCACTGAGCCCTATTGTACTCTTTACTCAGGACTTTGAAGCAATCCTGGTAATACTTTTTCTCCCCTTGTCTTTGCTGAGTCACTCACATGCTGTACAGTGCTTTCCTTCAGGGCCCTTGGTGCTGGCACTAATTAACTCTTGCATTACTATAATGTGCATTCAGGATCTGCCCCATTCTGTAGGTTACCTCGCTGGTGATTTGATCTTCTCTTGGTAATTCACATGTGGAATCTGTCTCTCTACCCAAATTCTTGAGAAGTGTGGGTTATATTTTGTAGAAAATACAGTAGGATACAGTTCTGCTCAAGTTAGTGAGAATACTCACCATTGTAATATTGTGATTCATTAAGGTTAATTGCAGCAGGATCCACATGTGAGAAAACCCCAGCCTAAAATCCAGTAGGCAAAATCATATTAATGTTGCATACTTTTGATGTGGCACATGCAAGGACTCAGTAGCATTTTTAATTCACAGTTGTTCCCCTATCAATGTCCACTTCTGTTACATTCATAATAATTTTCAACTTCATTTCAGCGTTTTGGCTGTTTTATGTTCTTGCTTACATCCAGTTGATTACCAGGAATTAAGTTCTTGTAATAGCAAAACATCTCAAAGATGAGATGATAAAATAACAGGATTTTGTGTATGCTTCCAATTACCTTAATGAGTATATATATTTTCACTTTGGCTGCAGAGATGTTTTAATGTTGCTCCTCAACTTGGCGCAAAGTAACTCCCTTTCTTGCTACTTCCTGCAGGTATCCTAAAAAGAAATAGTCCAAGTCTGTAGAGTGTTTTACCTGCATGGTCCAGCTCACTTGTCTCACAGTGACACTATAATTTCTCTGTTTGAGTGCAGTACAGAATATGTGGCTTTGAACATGTGGATTTTGGTGAAAGACAAAGAGATCCCCTCTCCCTTGATGCTAGAAATAGCAATAGCACTGAGCAGTCAAAATATTTCAGTCTCTCGTTCTAACTGTATTTGAGAGTGCCTGTGTTTCATGTCCTGTTACCATTGCTGCAAAGAATCCCTCATTCTTGATAGGTTTTTTTTTGTGCTTTTTGCAAAGATGAGAGTGAAGAAGTAAGGGGGAGCTCTTCCACAACAAATATCACTGCATGCTCTGGGATCTTTTTGAAAGAAACCTTTTTATATTTTTAAAATTTTTATTCCAACTGTCCTTATTATTAAGATATTCATTCTTATAAAAGGATGTTAAATAATTAAGCCGGTGGAAGGGGCAACATCAACAAATGCTGGAATATATTTAAATAATGAAGAACATCTTTAATTTGTACATGTAAAATAATTGTGGGCCGATGGCAGGTTAAGCATTCATATTTATTAAAATGTACTTGCCTCTGCTTTAGAGGAAGGAGGTTGTCATTTCATATACTCTCCTTCAGCCTGAGACACTTCAAGACTTCCTTCTCTTCAGTCAAAAAGAATCAATTATGCATTGCGGTTACTTTCCCCCAAAATACTTTGATTGCCTCGTTTTGTTTTAGCTGAGAGCACTCAAGTCATTCCTTTTTATACAGGAGGGAAGAGGGCTGTGGAAATTACCCAGTCTGTAACCAAATAACCTGGCCTTTAGTGAGGATTCCTAGTGATTCAGAATATTGACAGCAATCAGGAGTCTCAGGCTGTTGAAACTTCCCCTCTAATTGAACTGGGAAAGGTAAACCAGTTTCAGTGCTCCGCACGCTGTAATTGCAATAATTTAATTTAGCTATTTAACCTGTAATTCAGTGGTATTTATTAAAGAGCATAGGAGAAAATGAGGCCATTAGGAGCCAGAGATGAATACATTGAAATGAAAATGAACACTTCTAACTGCTAGTTGACCTTCGTTTTGTAGCAGTTTTTATTAGGCTGGTCACGGTAATTACTGGGACGTGAATCACGAAGAAAAGTGAATAATTCTGTAATGAACATTTTTATTCATTATCTCACACTTTCAGGAATCAGAAAAGTATCATGTAAAAGTATCTCCAATATTCTCCTTTTGTTTGTTTTTCGACAAATAATGGTTTGTGGACAATAGCCCGGTGCAAAGCATCACTGCGGAGAGAGGATTTGAGTCAGGCTGAATTGGTGGGCCTGCAGCGTTCCGAATGCAGCATGCACGACTGCAGAACATGCTCCCTGAGACTGAGAGTTTGTAAATCAAGCAGAAATCATATTCGTAAACATAGGACATGCTGCTCACCCCCATTAACACTTAGGAAAGCACATTTTGGGTCAAAACCAGAGGTATTGAAACTTCCCAGTGATTTGTACTGGGCTCTCTGGACTTGAGTTCTTTTACCCTGGCTCCTGCCAAGGAGTCCTTTTAGGAAGAGGTCTTTCTGACAATCAGCGACCTATTTTGGGGAGCACAGTCAGCCCCTGTGGAGGCTTCCAACTGGTTTTTGTAGGACAGGAGTGAGGCACCTCCCAACACCACTGTGTTGTTCCTCTTCTGCTTTAAACCACTCCAGCATTTCTAATGCCAGACTAGCTCTGGAGCACCAAGCTACCTTCCCAGGGTTTTCCTCAGAGGAGAAAGGGTAGCAGGAGAGCAGGAGTGGGTGGCTGTGCTACTTGCATGGCTGCTCTAGGACTGGCATCTCCATGGAGAGCAGATCTGCACCCTGTGAGGAGGTGGGAGCCCTCGTGCTGCCTGGCATGGGTGCCCGTGTGCCATGTCAGCCCTGCTGGCTGTGCTGTTTATTAAATCTGCTTCTTTGCTGCAACAAATTGTTCAGAGTCAGTGCCTCAGCAAGAAAGAGAATGGGCAGTGCTTCAGTAGTTGTGCTGTGGTTGGTACTCTGTTCCCTGCTCTTGAACACTCTTGTGTAGTGTTCTTTTTGCACTTCTTGTTTTCTTACCAGTTTATTAAACGTCAGCCTCAACAGGGACCTGGTCTACTTCACTCCCATAGTTCACAAGATCTGGAGGGAGTTTTAATTATGTTTTGTGTTTTTATTTATTTTTTTAAACAATTTAAAATATCTCACTAGTTTTGTAAATTACTGTCTGATACAATGATATGTAGGTCAGAGAGACCAGTGTGGTAAGCAGGGTTATTACCAAAATCCCTGCACCTTATTTACACTATTCACAGCCACAGTAATTCTAACATGGACGAAGAGGGTGAATTTATTGATTGTAATTATTCACCCTGAAGAGGCTGTTCCAGGTTTGAAGCTCTTCGTGCTGGAGATGATTTCTGCTAATCATTCTTTTCTCTACTTAAAAGTGGCCAATAAACCTACACTAAGAAGCAGTGATTAAAAACTCCATCTGCACTAACCTCTTAATTTCCCAAAGTATGTGTTTTCTTACGTGAAACTGTTTTTCAGACTGACTTTGAAAAGGAAGAAAGGTCTCATTTAGCTTTAAAATGTCCCCCTGATGCACATTCCCAAGATAGTTTTCCTAATTTCTTCTGCTGTCTTCACTTTAAGGCAGATCTCAGTCCCTCTGGCAAATCTCTCACTGGGACTGACACTGACTTGAGGTTTGGTATTCAAATGGCTGAGGCTGTATTGTGTAGGTTTAAGTGGTAAAAAACAATGAAGTTGTAAGTGGTAAGATGTGAATACTTTCAAGATTCACCTGGGGTCAGAAATTGAACGTAACTTAACACCTGAGGTTGGAACCCAAATGTGCTTGCTTATGGAGAGGCACCAAGGAGCTGGGCTGAAGAAAAGGAATGTGGTTTTCCAGCTGACTGATTTTCCTTCCATATCCCCTTATCTGCAAGCTACCGTTTACTGCTCAGCCTAGAGACCCAAACTGGTAAAGATGCCACTGTTTGCACCAATTTTCTCTACCTGATATTGATTTAATCTCTATGTGACTAAAGTGTCTAGCCTCTATACTTGCTGAGGACTGGAAAACACTCATTTCCCTTGGAATTTGGCAGTGTGATCTTAGGGTGGCTTGCCAAGTCTTTTGTGGGGGGTTTAGTTACCTATGACTAGTTTTCTTTAGAACACTGTCTCATTCTTTTGGGTCTCTGTGGATAAATGGAGATGTACAAATGCATGTCTGACCACCCTCATTCAGCGATCAGCCAGAAAACTTCATCTGGGGTCAATGTAATAGAGTTAAGTTTTATTATTAATAGTTTTCAACTGTGGTGGCTAGTTGGCACTTATGGGTGATACATGGACTCAATATTATCTGAATAGTCCAGGATTTGAGAAGGCTTAATAAAGCTCAGAGTTTAAAAACAATTAGCAGAATCCGGGCTGCATTTATTTCAAGACATTTGCCTTGTTTACTCAAATGACTAGAGCTGAATGTCCTTACTAGTGACACTGTTTGCAAGGCAAGAGTTAAAAATCCTTATTGTATTTTTCTACGTCTCCATCAAAGATGTTGTAGTGATGAGAGTTACAGACATATGTGTACAAATAAATATACATTCAACGTGTTCCCTTTATATTCAATATATATTTTATATACACACATCTATCTGCATGTATATGTATGGGCCGGCAATAAACAATTTTAATAATACATTTTTCTTTGGAAACAAGTGCCAGCCAGTGATAATGGTATACTTTTTCTAGCATAGGATCTTTTTAAGCCATAGACTTTGCCACTGGGGATTGTACTGTGAGATAATTGACCCACGTGAGTTATGTGTCCTGAGTCTAAAGCAAGGGCACACGTGGTGGCATCAAAATCAATTATCTCGCAATACATTCCCCAGTGAAAAGGACTACTGCAGTTAGAATAGACCCATGAAAAAGATTTAGGTATTTTAAAATGTTTTCAGTGACTTAATTTTTATAAATAATGTTCTTACGATATGCAAAAAAAAAAAATACAATAACAATGGTGGACTAAACTGTGCTGAGTGTACCTACTGATGTACTCTGTGTGATCACTTCCTCACTGGGGACAAAATCTCATTGGGGTATCTCTGATGGAGTATCACAATGGCTGTATTAACTGGGCTGCCTCCATTGCTGCTATACAGGTGACTGTCAAGTAGATGCATCTTCATTTCCTCTGTGGTTGTCGTCCTCTTGCATGTTTCAGGGAGCAGCAGAAGTAATGAACAGAGCTGCCAAGCTCTGAGGACAAAATTCTACCTCTGCCAGTCCTTGCAAACCTTTTCCAGGGTAAAACTATTTGGAGAGCAGAGAGGTATTTGACTCAGGGATGGTGTCTCCAGTCAGAGCCTGATCACCCAAATGATCATAGCTAAATTATCATGTGCTGGAACTTTGAAACTCTTCAATTGCCCCGTTGCTTGGTTACAGGATCATTAGTCATCTATTCTGGTAGCAGGGTGAGAGGTGGGGGAACTGGAGGGAAGGGGGGAGAATATTACATGTGCTGTTGAAAATGCAATGAGCACATTCGATCATATCTAATTCCCATTTATATTACTGTGGACATCCCTACTGCCCAGCTGCCCTCTCAAAGACTCAGAGCCATGGGATTTTTTTGATGCATGAATGAAGACTGGGAAGAGGGCCAGCATGCTGTTCATAGGCTTCTTCATCATTTATTACCTTCTAGTTTTAATTGTTTTCTTGCTTCTCCCGAGATATTTATCTAAGAGGAATTGTTCTATGCAATGCAGACACGCGAGGTGGCAACTGAAGATTGCCTGTTAGCTCAGAGCACTATACAGCACGTGGATCTTAATAAAATGGGGAAGACTATTTACTTGAATAGAATAGGCCCATTTGCAAACCCTTTATTACTGAAGTACACAAGTTTGACTCCTGTTTGTCCATTACAGAAGTGTGGATTATATAATAATCACCACATATCTGCACTGTCTATCCTTCCAGTAATGAAAATCAGATCTTTCCATATACCATGCTGTTGTATCCTATTGTGTCTGCAGGGCTACATTTATCTCAGATAAAAAGACTCTGGTAGATTTACAATAGGGCAAAAATTTGGTCTGCTTAGTTTCTGACTGGTAGTCAGTGTTGGAAAAATTAAACAGAAGCTCCCACAAGAGAGCTTGGTAATAGGAGGTAAAACAAAGGGGAAGTTGGCAAAGGAGGGATGGATAATTAATAGGAAAGATATGAATGAACTGTGAGTAAGATTTTAATGGAAGAATGCAGATCTCTCACTTGCTGTATCTTCAATGGAGCTCCACAGTGTTTTTCTTTGAGCAGCTTTCTGATGTCACCCTTGCCACCTTTTGCCTTCCCTCATCAGATTCTGGTGGCTTTGTCACAGGCAATACCTCTGTGGCAGTTACCTTTTGCCTTTCCTCATGCTGCTTCCAAGCCCTACCCTGTCCCCCTGGAACTGTGCATGCCACGGTCACAGCCTTTCCTCAGCACACAGCTGAGGTGTGCAGAGGAGCTTGGTCTGCCTCCAGCTCCAGAACCTGGCACAAACACACAGGTGTACCCAAGAGAGGGAGAGCTGGCAGAGTAGAGCTGTGTGGAATATGGCTCCGGCCTCCATGGGTTGTTGCTTTGTATTTTCAGGGAACCCCACCCTGTGCAGGGGATGTGACAAAGTGCTCCCTGTCTCTGAGGAAGGTCATAGGCTGAAGCAGGAGTGATCACTTTGATTTGGGTCCTCTTTGATTTGAGGAGTAAAAAGACACAAGTCCCTTTCCATGCTTTGAGGGCTAGAGAATTAGGGATGCTTTCATGCCTCTGTTCCATTTTAAGTCTTCAGCAAGGCAAGGGTTAGGCATTACTCCAATTTCTTTTTTTTAGACATAAGAGTACAGTTGAGAACAACCGTGTATGTATTGAGGCTTGGAAGAATTGAAGGCTACTATTTGTATGGGATTTTAGGTGAAGAAAGTGGCTATAGAAACAGATATCTTTGGATTGACACCCTCAAAATTATTTTATTATTTCTCTCAACACTTCAATTACCTTGAATGTTTATCTTATCTCTTGGAGGAGTTATTTTGTCTTCATGAAAGTTCATGTTATTCACTGCAGCAGTCAGAACTTCTTTGTTTGCCTCATACCTAGAATTCCATGTTGGTTAATTGGGAGAGTATTTGTTGACTTAGATAGGTCTGCTGAGCAGAGTCCCTGTTGCCAGGTTCAGTAGACAAAGCATATACACCAGATTTATCCATTTCTCATCCATCTTGACAAAGGGATAAATATTGACTCAAATGTTCAAGCTTGTTTCCCTCCCATCCCCCATCCCAGCAAAACCCAAAGTACATGTTTTATGGATAGAGCAAATTGACCAAGCTTAGATAAAAATACCTCTTGCTTGTAGTTATGAAATGGCATCAATTAGTCTGAGTAACAGGTCATCTTGCCTGAGACAGCACACATCATTAGGTCTAAAAAGATGATAATATGTAATTTGTAAATATATATCATGTGTTTTTCCTAATGAGTTAGGAATAAAAACCTTTTACCATCATATATTTTTAATTATGTAATGAATGTTACAGTATGTGAATCAGCTTGATTTAAAAATACAAAAGAGCTGAAGTACCCTAATAATAAATCTGTAGGTGTGTGTTGGAAAGGAGATGCATTTCGCGTGACTGATGAGATATTAACAGTTTTGACCTGAACTCTCAGTGACTGATATTGATAACACTCATTTCTAGAGCACACTGAGGCTCCCATACGGCACAGCCTCTGTTGAGGTTGGAGGGGGTGTGTGCAGCTCGTGCTGAGTCCAGTGTTTCTAAATGAGGTGCTTGGTTCAACCCGATTCATTTTGTGGATCACAACTGTAAATTTAGAAAGTAGAAAATGCCTGTTTCATAATGCTGCCTGACTTTGGCAATGGGACATTATCTATGTGTACTCTGAAGTGCTCCTCCTTGTCTGAGAGGTCGTTGTCTTGGGGCTCCTTGCAAGGATTTGCTGGCCTCAGAGTTAGGAAATGTCTACTGATAATCAGCCTATACTGTCAGTAGCCCAATTAAATCTCATTACTTCTTCTTATACCCCAGTGGGGTCCACAAAGAATTCCTTGCTAGCCTCACTATCTGTCCCCTGTCAGACACTCCTGGATGATTATAAGGAGTCTCCAGCCAAATTCTGGCTATGTCAGCCTGATTGCTGTCTGCTTTGTGCATGTCCAGGGCCCTTCCTGCTTTGCATCCCATACCCCTCAACTGAATTTTTCTGTAAGTCTGGTGTCCCATGATGTTTTGGTTAGAAAATGACTTCTGTGTAGAGTTAAACATCTGCCTGAGTGATAAAGGCAAAACAGTCCAGACTGAACACTGTCAATCAACCCCTCTGTCACAGAGTTCTGTCTTCTGGTGCCAGAGGTAGAGGAGGGAAGGCTTTTCATCCAGGCACCTTGACACAGAACTGTGGAAAATAATCTTACTTCTCAGTTAAGTACATGGGCAAAATTCAGTCCTTAGTTTCACCATCCCAAGGTGTTCTTGAAGTCAGAATGTGATCCACAGCAAGATTAAATAGGAAACTATTTTTTCTGCAGAACAAAGACCCAAGACGGCCTATGATTTTGTGCACCTTGCTAATTGGAGGGTGTTGTCAAATTGGAGGTAATTCAGAGAAGAACAACAAAAGTGATTAAAATGTTGACAGGATTTTTTCAAAAGGAAAGATGAAAAGAACTAAAAATATATGAGCAAGTTAAATAAAGAGCAGGTAGAGGAATTATGATTGAAGTGTCAAGGAACATTGAGGATGATTCAGTAGTGTGACAGCCCTTCCAGGCCCCATTTTCAGAAGGTTTGGAGTGAGGTTTCAAAGACTGTGAAGCCAAAGAGACTTCAGTATCAGCCTGATGCTACACATAGGTGTATTTTCAGAATGAGAGCTATAGCCATGAATAATAGGTAACAGAACTATGTGTGAAATGAGTATTAGAAAAAAATTCCAGACCGTGACTCATTTTCAGGTCGTAGAGTGTTCTTAAGAGGTGGAAAACTGCCAAGTTTCAGCAAAGTACTCACAAACCCATCTCCTAGCATTTGGTGAATATGTCTCCTTTGTTTAAGCCTCAACAAAGCTAGGAACAGGACAAGAAATTCTTTAGTCAATCAGAAATCAAGAGCAAACAAACGTAGGGAAGGATGGTCTGGAAAGGAGCTACCGTATCTGACTTGTGCCCATTCATTGTTAGTTTTCCATTCACTGTTAGTTACATTTCAGTCTCCTGTTGTATCAGTAAGGATTTGGTTAAAGTATTGTGTAAAAGCAGACAGTGTGATTTTTCTGTTCATACCTCTAGAGAGTACCTTGCGGTGGTCTGCTGCTGTGACCTGCTCAGGTTGCACTTGACAGTGCAAATGTCCCTATTTAAATGTCCATGAATCAGGCAGCAGACCTAAAACTGATGCAGTTTTTTGTTCATAAAGAAATATGTAGAACTCATTGCTGCAAGTTGCCTTGGGGAGCTAAAAATAATGAACAGGCTTGAAAAAGGGCTAGGCAAAATTAGGAAGATTTGGTGGTTGGTTTATAAAAATGCTGATCTGGATCAAGTCCTGGCATTGAAAGACTCTAAATCATTGATTGCTAGGAGCTGGGAGGTCTGGACAGGGTCTAGTTGTGAACTGTTTTCTACTTTGATTCACAGGCTTTTGCCCTGAACTTCAGCTGGTGGCCATGCCTGTGGGCATGACCCAGAGGGTTTAGGTTCTTACATAAACAAGATCAGCAGTGTCTGGCTGATAGTATCTCACTGAATTCACTCTGTCCAGAAAGAGACCTTGAGATTCAGCCCAGGAGGCCATCATCTATCTCTTCTGTGTGAAATATCATTTGGGTTTGGCCTGAACACCTCCTTCCATTAGTTTAGCTAAAGCAGTCTTCCAGACAGATAATCCAGAATACTCCAGGGTATAGATTGTTTAAACTGATTGCCACGCCGTTTAGCTGACCTGTTTTAGCATACCTATATGAATGTACAGTGAGAAATTTCCTGATATAGCCAGTTTTAAGCTGATAGAAATAGTGGCTACACTGGGGTTTGTACTGGTTAAACTGAGTCCTTTTGATTAAACTGGTGCCAAATTCTGTGCGGACAAATCCTCATATTGTAACAAACCCACACATCCTCCCTTTCCTCTGACAATCATATCAGGCTGGTGAGTCCTATGGACCCAATCTAATAGAAATGGAATTTTTACCATGCAAATCTTATTACCTAAAGTGCCAATGAAACTAATGGGATTTTGGATAGTAAAAAATACTCTGTATGTGATACATAGTTTGGAATATAAATTCATGGGGTGGGGGGGAGGAATAAGGAAAAGGAGCTGTTATTATGTGTATTCCTTTGTGACTTTGGAGGACCTATTCCTCCCAACACCTCTCAGCTTCCACTTGATTTCAGGGGGACCAAAGTGGTGTTTAATATCTTGCTGAAAGTACTGAGCTCCTTGCAGATTTGGTTTTGAAATTACACGACTGTCTTGTTTGCCTTAGAACTCATATATGGGAGGGGAACAGAGATAAAAAAAAATATCCCAAACGCTCCACTCCAAGGACAGACATATAGAGGAATACATATTTTTCCAAAGGGAATCATTTTTACTGTGGAGCTTGACTGAATGACTGAATGCCTAAAGAACACAGAGAATATTTGGACATATTTTGACAATCCCTGGATTAAAAAAAAAAAAGAAAAAAAAGAAGCTGGATCTATTTAGATAACACTTTCATTTAAGCCCCCTCCTCAATATACACACACATATATATATGCTAGTGTCCTCAGGCTTCCAACCTGTGTGGCAGCTCTCAGCCTGAGGACAGTGTCAACAGACAGATCTAAAGTTAATAACTGAAGTGTTGCAAACACTACATCCTTTAAAACTGTTTCCTGTAGTTCCTATGTGTTGTAATAACACAGCACATCTTGAGAAGGGTTCAACACCCCTTGTCATTACTTGGGCATAATTCCTACTGATTTTTCTGGGTGCTTAGTTTATGTGTACATTCAGGCCTAAAATATTTTGAAGTAAAATCTTTTTAATAAACTATGGTGTTGTGCTATTTTGATAGTGATGGTGATTACTCAGTGTCACTGAGTTTAATCCCAATTGGCAGCTAAGCACCACACAGCCACTTGCTCACTCCTTTCTAGTGGGATGGGAGAGGGATCTGGGAGGGTAAAAGTAAGTAAACTTGTAAGTTGAGATAAGAACAGTTTAATAATTGAAATGAAATGAAAGAATAATGAGAAATTGTAATCAAAATGAAAGTAACAGATACAGAGAGAAATAAAACTGAAGAAAAACAAGTGATGTGAATATAAACACACTGCTTACTGTGAAGAGAACGATGCCCAGACTATAGACAAGTCGCAGCCCCCAGCCAGTTTTCCCCATAATTTATATACTGAACATGAGGGCATATGGCATGGAATGTCCCCTTGGTCAGTTGGGGTCCCTGCTGCTTTCTCTTCCAGCTTTTTGTGCATACCCGGCCCACTTGCTGGCAGGGCAGCATGGAAAGAAGAAAAATCCTTGACTTTGTGTAAGCAACAACTAAAACATCAGTGTGTTATCCACATTATTCTCATTCTAAATCCAAAAATATAGCTCTGTACTAGAAAAATAACTCTATGCCAGCTGAAACCAAGACACTTGTTTCCTGTCACTTTGGAAGCAAAGATGCAATAAATGATACCTTTATTTTTGTATTTATTTTAATGAAATAGGCAGAAAAGGCACTTCAGAAAAGTGTAGGAAAGAGGAGGAGGTCAGATATAAACAACTGCAATGTGATGTACGTTTTTGTGGCGTTGATAGTTATTATTCCCAAAGAAAATAATGCCCGTTTTTATTTGCTTTTAACATTTCGCCCTTGGCATCTGTTCCATCCATTGTAGACTAACCTACACTCTGTTCTCTGACGATGGGTTAAAGCAAGCACTTACTGAAAAGCATTCTCTACTTAATTACTTTTCCTTCTTCTGGAAGCTATTTTTTTATAGTCACATGTTAATTGTGTATTAGTAGGCCTTTCTGATTAGTTGAAAACATAATGAAACCTTTGTAAACAACAGGGAGAAAGAGGGAAAGAGGGAGGGAGGGAGCGGGAACGGGGGAGAAAGGGACCCAGAGAAAGAGAGGTGTGAAGTGGGGGCTGAATCGGTGGGGAGGAGGTCGGCCAATTTTGAAAGGCAGAAATTATGCAAGTGGAAATTTCTGGTTTTTTGAATGACAACTTCCCTCGCCCAAATTAATCAACTTACTTAATGAGAAATGAGATGCATGGAGATGCAAATTGCTGTTGATCTCCAAAAGCAGGGTGGCAAAGGCAGCAAGTTGGAATGGTGTGGAGGGGGGCTGAGCCGCAGCTGTCCACTAACAAGTCAGTCCTATTTGTAAAGGGCACGGAGCTGAATAACGGTTTTGTTATTGGCTTTCTCTCTTACTCAGCCATAGGTAGAAATGCTGCATTTGTTTCCTGGTACTACTTCAGTGAGATAGATGTCCTCCTTTTTCATCTCTCCTGCCCGTTTGGTTTTCACAGTGGAGCCCTGTGTTCTCTGTACACCCCAGCCTCTCCACAACAAGGCAAAAAATTTGGACATGTAAGGAACACAGGCCCAGGTGCAGGGTCTCAAACATGCAAGGTAATCCCACGAATTATTAAGCTATCTGCCCACCCCGTAGAAAGGCAGGAAAAATAAAAAAAAAAAAAAAAGAAAAAAAAGAAAGCATGTAAACAGTACTTAGGACCCAGTTCAGTGATGCTCAGAGCCCAGCCTGTGCAGATCAGATTCAGTGAATCAGCTGAATCTTCTCAGAGATGTTTTTTCTTTCCCTGGAAAGCTGCTCCTTAAACACAATTCACATTGGTTGTTTTTAAAAGGACTATCCTCTGTTTGCAGCGCTGGATTTTGAACGGGCAGAGCCTCCCCCTCTCTGTTCCTCCGCCCCCATCCCCTTCTGTTGCTGCTTTAAAGAGCTGTGCTTATAGGGATTTTGCAGCTCTCCGTGTGTTATTAGAAAACGTGTGGCTGGGACGGTTAAAATGGGAGTGCTACTGTATGCAAGAGCAATGTTCACTGTAAGCAATCCAAGGAAATCCTGCCAAGGCAGTATATGAACAGCAGCCAAACAAAACACAGGCGCCTTTCCAGTGAAAACCAGCACACTTCTGCAAATAGAGGAAAAATTGACTTTCTGATTTGGAGTGTTTCTACAACTAAGAAGAATTACTACAGTGATTGTTCTAAAAATATTTTTCAGCAGCACATTCTCCAAGGGGTTGGGATGCTTAGCATTGTTTAATTATGCTTCTCTTAGGTGACCAATCTGGGCTGGATATAAATAAAATAGGAAGTTTTTAGGATCTTTTTTTTTAGCCAAGATCGGCATTATTTTTCTGCAGTGTTATAGTGACATAAAACATCATCTTATTTAAGGAGCAAAAGTGGTTTTTTTATCTTTGCACTTCAAGAAGTATGACTGGAGATTCATCTTTTGCAACTTCATAGTCATGCATTGCAATTTAACTGCTTTATCTGGAGAAACCCTTGAGATCCCTACCTCTGTAACTAATGGGTTTTATTTTTTATCTGACTATTTTATACCTTCTTCCTTCCCTTGTCCCCCTCTTGTGCCCCCTCTCCATTTAGGCTTTTAAAGCTTCTGTTCATTTTGCTTCTTTGTTCACTCAGAGTGGATTTTCCTTTGCAGGACTTCTGAGTCCTGTAGGAACCCTTTAGTGTAGATGTGTCTGCAAACATTCTGGCATTCAAAAATTTCCAAAATGATGGAAATTGAATGTGATTCCATAAATTTGTGTATTGTCAAGAATAAATATGTTATTAAAATTTTTTTTGCTAGTCTCAACAAAAGAATTCTTAAAAATGGAGTTTAAGAATGCAGTCAGTTTATCTAAAGTGAGCTAAAAAAATAGGATAGACCTAGGGAGAGCTTCTATTGTCCTTTTTTTATTTCCAAAAATCAACATAATATTAGCAGCAGAAAAAGCAACAGAATTGTCAAGGATTAATTTCAATTTATGTATTTCTTATATTTCAATTGTTTTTCCTTTTAACTAAAGATACAAAAGATACTTTACTATCTGTGCCTCCATTTATTTCTTTAAAGTATTTACAGCTGAGTTCTTTAGGCTTGTAGCTGCTGTGAAATCAGTTATCTTCTTTTAACTACACCACCACAACCAGATTTATCCCTACATTGAAGACAGTGTCTTGAGACTAACAAATCCCAGTATTGAAGAAGACTTGCTTCCAAAGCCCATTGAAAGATATTTACTTTGGTGGGCTTTGCACTGGGACATTAAACATTTATTTCATCTTCTTTTCTTTATTTTTTTTTTTTTTAATTTAACTACTCATTCTCAATGTGACAAACCTCACTTTAAACAAATCTTAAAGTTTCCCTAATTTACTAAATTAACCAGGGCTGTGTTTACCACTCAGACAATACTTTCAGTGGGGTGAAACTGTTGCATATGCATCTCCCATGGTAAGTTCGTGTGTTTGAAGGTCTAGTTTGAGCAGCTAAGGAAGGATGGACCTCTGCCCTATCCAGAGCCCTCCTTCCTCTTTGTGTATAATGCTGTACTCATAGCCAGTCTAACAGAGACCAAATTTATATACAAACACGCATATATGCACACATGCACACGTACGTTTATATATGTGTATGCATATAAAAATAAGAGAAAGCTTGAAAATGTAATAATTTCTGCCTTAACTGTGAAGGATATCATCCTCTGTGTTCAAATTAGGACAGGGAAGTCGTGGCATATGTCATGTCAAGGCACAGAGTGCAGTTCTGTATCTTTAAATGTTGATGCATAGCAGTGAAACCAGGTGAGATCTGGCCCCAGGTGCTGACTGCTGCATGCATTGTTGAACAATTTTTAAAGGATGCAAATTGGGTGTTTGGAGGAGGAGAAAGGATGTATTTTTCTAAATGCATCTTTTCAGGGTTTGTTTTTTTTTTCCAGTGAAATATGTTTTAAGTTTAATGAAATGATTAAAAAAAATATCAAGTTAAGCTTCATACATTCCTCTAATAACAGCTCTATATAATCTAGGCCTGACCTGGCTCTCCCTGATGAGCAGTATTGGTTGTCATGCAGCCCCAATTATGCCAAACAGAGGAAAGATTTTGTTGAGATCATGCAACTCATTTCACTGGTGGTTTTACATATGTGCTGAATTAAGGATCCTTCACAGAATTATTCAGAAGGGAAAGCTTGGATGCTGAAGAGGTGCTCCAAGGACTGCTTCTGCTTTCCCTATCTGCACATTGAGAGCCTACATGGCTTGAAAAACTGCTCCACAGCAAAGTCTGTTCCTTCATTCCTTTCAATGTAAATTCAGTTTTAAATAATTTTACATTCAAGGCTCAAATTCTGTGGTCACCAGAGAAGGGGCATCAAGGTAAATTTACAGATAATTTGGGTAGCGGCCCATATTGATGGTGTATGGCTTCTAAAACCTAATAAGAGGTGTAGTTTTTTGCAGGCAAAAATTATTGATACACAAGGAAGGTTTTATTCAGAGACATCTGTAGGTTGGCAGCTGTGCCAGCCATGTCTGTTCTTCTAAGTAACGGAAGCCACACAGCCGGGAATAGCAACCTTTTAGTGACAAGTGTTGAGAATATTGGTTGAATTGCACTATGAAAATATTTTCATTATTTTTATTATTACTGTTCTGCAAGCGGATTTGAGATACGTGCCTGCCTATGTCTGCATGTGCGAGCAGATGAGCTGGAGAGGGAGGGCTGTTATTTTTATTTTTTTTTTCAATCACACCTCCTTAGCATTTTGTACATATCAGCATTCTAGCCGAGCGATTTGCTAATTGCACTGGAAGACCCACTTTAAATTCAGGAATACTGAAACTTTGAAACTGTAACATTTTGACTGGCGAGAATGACCAGTCTTCTTTTCTCTTTCACAGTGAGCTAGTTGAAGGAAGCTGGCATTGTCGCAGAGTGAAAGCTCTGCAGAAGTGCCGCAGGTTTTTCATATGGAAATGTGAAATAATGGGGTGATTAAATAGAGCTGTATATTAAAGTACATCTGACATTAGAATTAGCATAATGTGCTCTAGCCCTAGGCTGAGTACTTTATTTGCCATCTGCGTCGGACCAAAATCCCCTGGGGAAGCGCTAAAATATTCTGAATAAACTCAGCCCGAGTTCTTATTGAGAGTAAAATACCATTTGTGGCACGTCGTATTGATTCGTCTTAATTGCGGTGCAGAAAAGAACATTCAGTTGCTGATGACTTTTGTACTCTGTGACAAGTCGGCTGGAGTTATTCTAACACTGCAGTTGGTTAACCTGAACAGACTGTCGTGCTCAGAGAAGGAGAAAACCTTATCTTCAGTAGCATAAACTATACTATCCTCTCCAGGCTTTACTCCTTTCTATCTTGATGGAATGTCCTTTTTTAAAATTATTATTATTGTTATTATTATTCCCTGAAAACAGCAACCAGCAAACTGGAGGGAAAATGGAGCTTCATCGAATCAGTCCAAGAAAATTCACATTCTTACCTAGTTATTCTCTGCAGTTTCCCTCCCTACACTTCCACCCCCATATCGTTTTAAAAAAAATCCAGGAACATCTGACCAGCTTTCATCTAAGGGAGTGAAAATCAGTGGAACTTGTCCTTGAGGATCCATCTCCAGAACCATTAGTTCAAGAGATTTATTATGTATATTCTGTAAAAAGCTGTGGCTTCTCCTGTGCATAAACCCACAGTCTTAGTTGGCTGTAATGGTTTGATTTTTGTCAACTCGCCACTCAAATAAGTTGCTGAATACCTTTGAAAAAGTGCTTATAACATGCATAAAAGATAAATATTTCATCTGAAGGAAAATACTTTGATGCTCCATGCAATTCTGTAACATTCATAAGGTCCAGTTTTTACCCTATAATTGCCTATCATTATACACAATTTACATATTCAAACATTCTCTACAAACCTTAGTCTAGCATGTTTTTATTACAAATTCAGATCAAGGGAATAACCTTTAACTTCAGAGACAAATGAGACAAATTTACAAGTGCATGTCTGCTGTTTTCTTGTGTTTTATAAATCCCTGCAGACCTGAACACTTTTGCTATAACGCCACTCAGAACAATATACATATATTACTACTTGTTTGTAGTGCTTCGGTAATGAGTCCCCTTTGTATTAGATAACCTATATAATTCAGCATCTAGGCCCTCCATAACGTCAATTATCTCCTCATAGCTAAATGTACATTCCATTAAAACAAGATTTACAGCCTTTACAATACTTCTTAGGCTTGAATGTGGAGATTTGGTAGATTTAAAGAAGCAGAGATGGGAGTTAACATTTGTTAAAGAAGCAGTGAATTAAAACAAAAATGCTATTTTATTTACTAACCATGAATAGGCACCTAATACCCTTAAGAAATAGTTGTAGTAAAGCAGATAGAAGTACTCCTGGGGAAAAAAAAATCAGGAAAATTTGTTTTCACCCTTTGGCTTTTTTTATTGTTTCCTAATTTACTCTTTGTTTTTCCATTATATGACATGGACAATTTCCTTCATATACCCTCCGTTTAGTTCCTATTCAGATTACTGAGAATTCTTGACTGTAAGATGAGAAAATGGCACCTTAGAAAAGTCTGAGAGAAAAAAAAAAAAATCCCAGCACTTGCCAGTTTTCAAACAAAACTGCTTACAGGAAACCGATTTAAAGGGAAGCTGCTGGCATATTTCATATGTTGTAGAAAAGACTGACATTATTTCAAATGCATTTGAATACCTTATGCAAAGAAAACGCCTTAAAGTGTCCTTGAGCAGTACAAGGATTTTTCGCGAGTGCTCCAAACGGATCCTATATATTAAACCACCAGCCATGGACAGTCCTATGGCTTTAATCTCACAAGTGGGTACAATGCCCCTCTGTATTGCTGTCCCCATTTTAGCTGATGGTTTTCACTATTTTATGCAGCAGGTTTGTAAAACATCTGTTCAGTCTGCTAGTTGATGTCTTAGGTTCAAAGAAACTATCTAAAAGACACAAAGCTGTTTAGATGCTAAAGGTGGAGTTAGTTGAAACTGTTGTATCACAAAGGGCTAATTTAAAAGTTAACTCATTCACTATTGATCTTTTAATATTGATTTTCCTGTTTGCTCCTCACTTTTCACACTTCTCCCTTCCTCTGCTTTATAAATTGCCTTTGCATTTTAGATTTAACACCAATTAGGAGAAGGTGTTCAGAGATGACAAACATGTTTTTTATCTTCCATTTTAAATAGCACTTCTGGGTAAAAATCCCTGTGTCACAAGTTCCAACTTTTGCAATGCATTTTTCTTTCTTTTTCTGCACCAAGTAAAAGCATTTCTTATACTTCTGTAGGCTGAACACTAACTTCCAGTAAGCCAGGAGCTCTTTTAAGGAATGAAAAATTGGACATCCAGAAGGAAGTTGTCCAAAACGCTTATTGACATTTTATACCTAAAAATATAATATCACCATTTTGTAACTCACTGGAAATTAAACCGAGCTGTGCATTTGGTTCATTTATGTGAGTCTGGCAGTACAGATCTGAGGTATGATTAAGTCTCACAGAAAATGGGACCATTGAACACAAGCTGCTTCAGCCAAAGGTCGCCCGTGTCCATTAAGAAGCAGGAAGCATCTGTTTGTGTTATGCATGGCTGTAGTCTGCCTGCAGCCTCCTCCTTTTTTGTAAGTATAAATGCCAGAGAGGACATATAATATGTTTCTGGGGAAAGTTCAATGAAAAAAAACCAAATGAATTGCAACTTGGTATATTCATGTAAGTCTAGTTAAGATCCATGTTTGTGACAACCTGGTATAGTTTATCTGGAAAAATTTGAAAAAGTCTGTGTTGGTGATCATCACAGCTACTTTGAATTTGTAGCAGAGTAATTCAAATCAGAATTTGGAGAGGTATATCAGCTTTATATCGCTAAGACTTTCACAGATTCATGCACTTTGTTCTTGTAATTCCAAGAAAGTTGGCTGTAGACATCATGATAGTCTGACTTCTCAGCTCTGTGACAGGGAATTAATCAATTTGGTTTTCCCCTCATTTAATAAAATAGTTGATTTGGCTAAATAGATATTTATTATTATAAGAGTGATTAACAGATTATTTGCAGTTCTGCCTAAAAGGAAAAAAAAACCACTGCTGAAATGGCTTCAGAAAATAAAATAGTTTCCCAAAAGTGGAGCAGCATTTAATCCACCAAACCTGGAGTTTGACAGTTGGCTTTAGTGCAGGAAGAATTAATAATACATTGCTGACAGAAGTGTAATAATAATATTTTAACATATTTGTGTCAACTAGTACTACTGTAGATATTTTCCAACAGGTAGAAAATGCTCTCAAGAATATTCACATCACTAATCAAAATCAGTGCAGGGAATGATAGGGTCTTGTGGGGTGTGTAGGTTCTCTTGGCATAAAGCTTCTTGCATAATCCCTGTTGAGAACTAACAGTCTCACTAGTCAAGGTAGAAAGAGGATGGGGAAAGCTGTAAAACATAGAGGCAGTGTGTGGGAGAAGAATATTGCATGAAGTCGTGATATTTCTTCTTTTGAAGATGGCACTGGAGGAGATAGGCTATCAAGAGGCAAGGTAGGAAAAGAGAACAGGGCCTTGTATGGGAGGAAATAGGATTCTGTAACTGTGAAGTAACACCTCACGATTACTTCTTTCTTCAGACACCCATGATTTTCTATCCACCTCTTAAGAACATTTCATTTTTGTTTACCTGTCACATTCTTTCCTTTCACTGACCTCATCCTGAGATTCCCCAATTCCAGATGATGACAGGCTCTGTAGCCCCTCATGCTTGGGCTTTTACACCTAAACCTTCATCTGCTCTTCTTGACTGAGATGCACTTCAGTTTGGCTGAGCTTCACAGGAGACAAGGGTTGTTTATCTGAGTGTAGAATTGGAGGTGCGTGGGTTGTGAGACTGCAGGCGACTTGTTAAGTCATAAAATACCAACTTTAGCTTCCAATTGACGCTAACTTTATGAACTGTTGGTGATAGTCCCCATAACCCTCAGCAGGATGTGCTGCAAGACTCTCTTGAGCCCTTTCTTTAGATGAGGCTGTATAGGGCTGGATGAAGTGTGTTAGCTCTGAGGATGGATAAAGTTGTGCTTGTTTTTCATCTTCAGTTCTTGCTGCCATCAAAATAGAATTAATATGAAGAGAGGTGCAAAGAGATATGGGACCTTTGTGTTTGTTTAAAACTAGTGACTGGCATTGGACTGGCAGTGGTGATTCACACCCAGACTTGGACCTTACTTTACACTTCTGTCTTTTTTACTGAGACCAAAATGCACTTTCAAACAGCTCAGTCAATGCAGGAGGAGGATAAAACTCAATACTGTGTGTGCTCAGATAATGTTTATGCTATTATTAACATAGGTGAGTAAAACTTCTTGTTAACTTGGAAAATTTGAAGTTATAATATGGCTTATAAAACCCCTTCAGCATAAATATCTATATTAAAGATATTTTTGCAGACCAAATCAAGCACCAGTCATGAACTGATATAGGTCACATAGCAGATCCACACTGCAGACACCTGAAAAGCATTTGGCCCTTATCTGGGTGATCTGTCAAACCACTTATGACAAAATATTTTTTTCACCATGCAACACTAAATCTTTCTAGTATTTAATGCCCTTCTCTTTAATGTCAGCTGGTCTTATAAGGAGACTTGTTAAAATTGTGTTCTCAATTATGGTATTTTAATTTAATAATAATTCAATTAAAGGTGTATTTTTTATGGAGCATCCATGCTACCTTTATTAGAGTAACCATCATAATAACAAGGAGTAATTATTTAAATGTTCATTAAAAATCAAGTGGTGGAGAAGTAATATTGGAGGAAAGACTGTAGGAAACCGATACATGTCTGTTCCTGAGTGCTACAATAAAAGATGTCCTTTCTTTAAAGCTTGCAAGTTTCTACTTTTCCTGAACTTCTAAAGGTGCAGTAAACTAGCATTAAAATTCCTTAACGTTTTTATTGCTGCTGTTGTAACTTTGTAAAATGGAACCAGAAACATTATCTGGAAAGCACTGCTAGAGGTAAAGAATGGCAGTGGTTATATGGACCTGACTGCAGGTCCTCACTGCAGTCCTGGCAGGGGTTATGGGTGGGTGATTAAAATGAGAGGGAGTTCATTCCCTGTTACAGCTAATGGAATTATTCAAGCATGCTGAGGGGAGGATTCATAAGGCACTGGATGTCACTGTAGCTCAGCAGAAAATAATGAATTCTCAACAGTTCTTATCTCACACTGATTATTGCTTGATGGTATCCAGAATAACCGAGGATATTTTGAGGGAAATTTTTATCTGCAGAGTAAAGGCGCTCAGCATTCAGGGTATATAGAAAGTTATGTACCAACTGGGCAAGGAAGATCTGCATATCACTACATGATACAAGTCAGACTGCAGAGGACAGATAAGTCAGGGATTCAGGCTGACTGATGCAGTGGAGTGGATGCCTGCAGACTCAGTCTAGTCTTGTTCTGACCTGTGTTTTCTCACTGTCCCCTTTAAGGGCAGAATTTGGGAGGCAGGGTCTGAATTCAGCTTTGTTTAGAGCTGTTCATGAAAGAGAAAAAGGCTCATTATTGCTTTGACATTTTGAATGGAACATAATCTGTCATGCACTAATCGAGGGAAGGCATTTTAATATTTCTGGAAAAGACCATCTTTTGTCATAATATACAGAAACGGCAAGAGTGTTCAATAAGTTCATAGTTTGTAATTAACTGCTTTGGGAGAAGATACTAGACAGATTTTTAATCTCCCAGGTAAAAATGCAGTGTGATCCTAATGGTTGGGAGTTGAAGTCAGCAATTTGAATTGGAAAGAAAATACCTTTTTTTGATACTGAAAATAAAACATGGCCACAGACTACTCCAATACAAGATGAATTCTCCCTCAACATTTCCAAACCAAACTGTGAGAAAGGGATGCTAAACGACACAAAGCTTTTCATCTGCAAATCCTTGGGTTGGATGATAACTGAGGTGCAGACTAACTTGTTTCCTGGGTTTCACATGTACATCTGGGTCAGACAATATATTAAGATCTTACACTGCAGGAAGAAAGATTTAGATTAGGCATTTGGGGAATCTTAATGGTGGTAAAGGAGAGAAGGAATGAGGTAGCCTTTAAAAAGATTGTAGACTCTCCATTTGGTGGCCTTTGAAGTGGGATATTGGAGCAGCTGACATAGATATGAATAGATTCATAGATATTGACATGTAGTGACAGGACAAAGAGGGAACTAAAGAGAGTAGGTTTAGATCAGATATTAGGAAAAAAATTCTTTACTGTGAGGTTAATGAGGCACAGGAACAGGTTACCCAGAGAAGTTACAAATGTCCCATCTCTGGAAGTGTTCAAGGATAGAACTGGATAGAAGTCTGAGCAACCTGGTCTAGTGAAAATTGTCCTTGCCCGAGACAGGAGGGCTGGAACTGGATGAACTTTGAGGTCCCTTCCAATTCAAACCATTCTATGACTCCATTATCCTTTGGGTCAGGAATTGGATGAGGTCAAACCTTAGGGTTTATCCCAGTCCTCTCATTGTTTAATTTCACAGTCCCTCCCAGCCTTTAAAATTTCAGTAGATCTTAGTAGGATTCAGCCCTACAAACCTCTATCATGTCTGAACTGGCAGTATTTGTTTGGCTTTACTGCACCCTGGAAACGACAATCGACTGCTCGAGAGATGTGACCTGGATGTCTCTGTACTTACACCATATTTACCAACTACTGTAAAAATAAGGAATTATTTTTCTAAAAATTAAGAATTATTTTCTCTCGGTTTCAAAATTCATGCCTAGTTATAGACTGTAGGATTGAAAACATGTGCAATTCATTGAACAATATTAATGAAGTCTTGGCTTGTGTTTGACTCTAAGCACATGAATAATTTCATCACTATCCAACAGAGCACTTCAGCCTATGCTTAAGTTTCACTGATGTTGATTACTCACATGCTCAAAGTCAAGCACATGCTAAAGTGATAAAGACTGCATATGGGAAAGACTATATAGCTAGTTGTCATAAAGTGGGTATTTAGACAGACTTCAGTGCAAGTGGCAAGGGATTAAGATAGCTATATATCAAAAGTAGCCTTATAACAAAGACTTTTATAGTGTAGGTGCATTATTAAATATAAAGATCATTCTTGAGCAATACATGGCTGTTTCTGGGCATGTTTAAAATATTTAGCAAGTTTTTGAACATAAAAATGTTCGGAGTGGATCTTCAAAGACTTTTTGACATTGTTCTGTTCTTAAAAGTGAGCATCTACACTGCTCAGGGCAACTTTTAGGCTAGATCACCATGAAGTGATAATATGGTAATTAACTTTTTTTTTTCTATTTTCTTTTAAACAGGGAGTCTGGGGAGAGTCTTTGAGGGCTGTGAAAATATACATACATAGCTATGCAATATATACATAGCTATTGATTCATAGGAACATTCATATCAGTCAGAGATTGGTAGCCAGGTAGCTTACAGTCAATTTTGCTGTTGTGTTGAGGTGTCCTGAGGAGGAGCACTGAGGAACATAGAAGCTAAACAAAACAAACAAGAGAGAGAAGACTTATGATTGCTAGGTTATAAACCTTACATCACTAGTAGGACTAATTTTGTCTTTTTGAAAGAAAACTAAAAAGGTGAGGTCTTACTTTCCTCTCGAATTTCATGGAGGTGAAGTTTTGGAGGAAAAAACCATACCAAAATATCTTAGTTCAATGTAACATGTAATAGCAAGCACACAGCCAGCTGCCATTTTGAGGGTAATTTTTTTAATCAGCCATTTCAGTTTTAGGTTGGCCTTGATCCTCAGCCTGCTCAGGAATTTTTCTTCTTACGTATGTGCCTTTTCTTTTCTGAAGTAAACATGTTGCTGTTGTTGTCGCCTAAAACACAGCTCCTTTCTTCTTCCTGTCAGTTCTTGAGCTAAGCAAAGAGAATGCATGCATATACACAGACACTCAGTCACTTTATTTTTTAAAGAAAAAAAAAACCCACAACAAAAAAGAGTGCATGCTGTGACTTTAAAAATGAAAGAATTGAACAGCTGTGGGTAATAAATCGATTAATTAGAGTGGATAAAGTGAAGGTGAAGGGTGCAGAGCTCTCTTTAATTTGAAGATATATGACCTTGTAAGATGCTGCACTTCATTTGCTATTAGATCACACTTCGTAAGGGGCTTTATTAAAATCTATTCTAGGGTGAGCTGAGGTAAAACATATTGTTTAAGAAAGCTTTTGACAGAGTATGTTATATACTTTAGTCTGCTTCAGTGATTTCTGTCACTTTTTATACTACACATGTTGCTGTGCAAGAAAAGTTAAAGGTCTAGACATTTTCATCATATTTCTGTAAGAAACAGAAATTTAAATATTTGAAGTAATAATGGGAGCATTTACTGTTGCTTTGGCTGCAAAGCTGACATAAAACTTCCTAACTGCCTCGGTGCTGAGTAGGTTTTTAAGGGATAATGTATCAGTTCCTTTCCGTGTTTGTATGTGGCTTTCATTAATGTCAATAGCAGTTACAGGCACTTTTTTCCAAGCCGAGGGCAGTTCCCAAACTTGTTTTTTTCCCAAGAGCGATTGTTAGAAATTAATCAAAGCAACTGTGTCTGGCCCATATAGACACAGAGTGTGGGGCCAGGGCATGGGGGCCATGTCAGCCAGGCAGAAATGCCCACTGTATTGTGTACATTTTTTATTGCTGTGAAGAGACAGTTTCAGTGAAATCAGGGTTCGAAGCTGCTATCCACAGCAATAGCCCCGCTAAATCAATAAGTGCATGAAGAGTTGCACCGCATTTATCACCTGCCTTTGTAAATAAGCCTCAATCTGATACATGCTTTTTCCTTTATGCTGGTATGAATGTATATTGGTTGATAAGATTAAATAAACTGACAGGCTGATAGGTAGGCAGATAATCTTCTAGCCTCCTTGTCTAAGGTCTTGTAGGTTTTGTTAGCAGCAGTCATTCCTGCAACAGCCAGAAGGGGGGAATTCAATCAGCTTTTCTTGATGTGCCCAAGTTGAATTTTTTTTTTTTTTGTCTGCTGTGAGTCATTTCTCTTTACAAGGTAGTTTCAATAATACGGTTCTGTTCACTTTATAAATTCTTTCATTTTCAAGCTCATGCAACAGGCTTTTGGGAAATGGCAGCTCCCCTGTCTAGAAAAGGTCTCTTAGTTCAGCTTTGGATTTGAGCTCCTGTGGAGGGGCTGAATCAGGCATTGCTTGGGACCTGGTTCTATCATGGGTCAGGCAGAAAGCTTGGTTCAAGTATTGAACTTTCAGGAAGTTAGTTCCCTAAGATTCAGTGGGGCCATTGCTAGACAAAACATGTGCTGTCATAAATAAACAAGCAAGGAAGGAATTAATTTTAGATTTTCCTAAATGGGCAGGTTTTTTTCAGGAAGCCTCCCACTCATTTAAAAACGAACAACAAAACAAATCCTGGATCATTATTTTGAAGTTGACACATATTTATGAATTTATCTGGGTCTTGCAGAGGCATTGAAAAAAGGAGAGGGGTACAAGGAAAGAAGTGCTTTTTGCAGATAGCACATAGTTTATATTGTGCCCAGGACTGGAATTTTCTAGCTAGCAAAATTATGACAGTGATGCAGACTTGTCCACACCTGTCCCTTATGTAAAGCTGAATCAAGGTTAAAGGAATGCTTTTCCACCTTTATGCAGGCGTTCCAAGAGGCTAGAAAAGCAAACAGAACAATGTTTTTGGCTCCGGCGAGCCTTTCTGCATTGGAGGGCAGGCTCAGGCTCAGAAATTCTTGGGACCCAGTTCAAGCACGGCCCGACATTTGTTACTGTTAATTGCAACTGTGCTGTCGGCTTTGATTACCGGATGTTTCATTTGAGTGGCTTCTTGGTGTTTTGGCAAAAAGAACGTCAAAGTGGTTTATGCAAGGGTATGTTTTCCAAGCTCCTGTTGACTTGAATAGGACTATTGTGGCTAAATATCTACATAGTATTTTAAAAATGGAAGCACTGGCATGACTTAAGCATGTATAAATTAAATTCAGCAAGATCTCAGGGGACAGCTGCATGAAGTATATAAAACGAGAGAGTGAAAATGACTCTGAAGGTCCTTACAGGTGCCTTGTAAAACCTACCACACTGCATTTTTCTTGGTTTTTGTCCGTAGTCATAAATCCCTTGAAACAAATTCTTTTTTTGCGGAATAAACACATGAAAAGATTTGGATCCTTACACGTCATAAAAGAAGGTTTTATTTGCAAATTAGAGGATGTAAACGTATATAGCACAAATGCGTATGTGTGATATTTGTCATACATGTTAAGTGAATAAGTGCGGTGAGTAAATGTGCTGTTCAACAATTTATATCAGTCAATACGTTGCAATTAAATCTTTCTTTCAGAAATGCCAAGGAGGAAATGTGTTAGCAAAATAAAGTGAATGCCAACTGTATTTAAATGTTCTCTGCTGTATTATTTTTTAAGTGTTCTTTCTGTTTTTTCTTTTATAGGTAAAGATGAGCCTTCAAGCTATATTTGCACAACATGCAAGCAGCCTTTTAATAGCGCTTGGTTCTTGCTTCAGCATGCCCAGAACACACATGGATTCCGCATCTACCTGGAAACAAGCCCTTCAAACAGTTCCCTTACTCCACGCATCACTATCCCTCCTCCTCTGGGACCGGAGACTGTTGCACAGTCCCCGCTGATGAATTTTCTTGGAGACAACAACCCTTTCAACCTTTTGCGCATGACAGGACCCATCTTGCGTGAACACCCTGGCTTTGGTGAGGGTCGGCTCCCAAACACGCCTCCGCTGTTCAGCCCACCGCCGCGTCATCATCTGGATCCACATCGCCTTAGTGCCGAAGAAATGGGGTTAGTTGCCCAGCATCCCAGTGCCTTTGACAGAGTTATGCGTTTAAACCCCATGGCAATTGAGTCCCCAGCGATGGATTTCTCCAGAAGGCTTCGAGAGCTGGCAGGAAACAGTTCCACCCCTCCTCCAGTCTCACCCAGTCGCACCAACCCTATGCATCGTCTGTTAAATCCTTTCCAGCCGAGTCCTAAATCACCTTTTTTGAGCACCCCGCCACTGCCCCCCATGCCTCCCAGCAGCACTACGCCTCCCCAGCCTCAGGCCAAGAGCAAGTCCTGTGAATTTTGTGGGAAAACATTCAAGTTCCAGAGTAACCTTATCGTGCACCGGCGCAGTCACACAGGAGAAAAGCCCTACAAGTGTCAGCTCTGTGACCATGCTTGCTCCCAGGCCAGCAAGCTAAAACGCCACATGAAAACGCATATGCATAAAGCTGGTTCCATGACGGGCAGGTCAGATGATGGACTGTCCACCACTAGTTCCCCTGAACCAGGCACAAGTGAGCTCACTGGAGAGGGACTGAAATCCAGTGAGGCAGATTTCAGGAATGAGAGCGATCCTTCCCTGGGCCATGACAATGAAGAAGAGGAGGAGGAGGAGGAGGAGGAAGAGGAGCTTGAAAATGAGAGCCGGCCAGAGTCGAGCTTTAGTATGGACTCAGAGTTGAGTCGTAACCGAGAAAACGGCTCCAAGTCGCTGCCAGATGAGAAATCCCTTGTCCTGGGAAAAGTCATCGAGAATGTAAGTCTAGGTGCCATTCAGCAATATAACGACATGTTAGCTGAGAAACAGAAGAGGAGTAGCTTCATGAAAAGGTCCTCTGACCAGCGAGACTTGTGTCCTCGAGACCTCTGTCAGAGAGATCCGGGCGACGAAGACTCAGTGGTAGGAGAGTTGGACCGCACTGAGGAAGGTACGGTCAATGGAAGAAACTTTGGCCCGGGTGAACCCTTCCCAAACTTGTTCCCCCGCAAGCCAACACCTATCACGAGCCCCAGTTTAAACAATTCCTCTAAAAGAATAAAGGTAGAGAAAGATTTGGACTTGCCACCAGCAACTATAATACCTTCCGAGAACGTTTACTCCCAGTGGCTGGTAGGGTACGCAGCATCGCGGCACTTCATGAAGGATCCGTTCCTCGGGTTCACAGACTCCCGACAATCCCCCTTCGCGACCTCTTCCGAGCACTCATCGGAGAACGGGAGCCTGCGTTTCTCCACTCCGCCGGGGGACATGCTGGACGGGGGGCTCTCAGGGCGCAGCGGCACGGCGAGCGGAGGCAGCACCCCCCACATCAGCGGACCCGGCCCCGGGCGACCCAGCTCGAAGGAAGGACGCAGGAGCGATACATGTGAGTACTGTGGCAAGGTCTTTAAGAACTGCAGCAATTTGACGGTACACCGTCGGAGCCACACTGGAGAGCGGCCTTACAAATGCGAGCTCTGCAACTATGCATGTGCCCAGAGCAGTAAGCTGACGCGCCATATGAAAACGCATGGCCAGATAGGGAAGGAGGTCTACCGCTGCGACATTTGCCAGATGCCCTTCAGTGTTTACAGCACCCTGGAGAAACACATGAAAAAGTGGCATGGAGAACATTTGCTGACAAATGACGTCAAAATTGAGCAGGCAGANCATTTTATTTGTACAGTTTAACTATTGCCAACTGAGAAAAGATGACCTAACTTGCCTCCGTAAACATAACTTAGCATAAGTATGGTAAGGTGCCAGACTTTGGCACTTAAATATAACCTGTGTCTACAAAGTTCTATTAAACCCGAGGGTTGATTAAGGCAGTAAAAATTGTGGAGCCTTTTAACTGTGCAATAATTTCTGTATTTATTGGGTTTTTGTAATTTTTTGGCATGTGCAGGTACTTTTTTTTATTCTTTCTGTTTAAATTTCTTTTACAATTTTGTTGGGTATCCCTTTTTAATTTTACCCAGTCGTAGCCTGAGATTACTTGCATTGTAGGAGAGAAACATATCTTTTAAAATTATAATTTTTGGGCCGCTGCTTTGTTGAAATTTAAGCTAAGTGTGTGTAATTTCTTGTGAAGAAGCCAACATTTGAACTGAAATATTTCTTTTTTCTTTTTTCTTCTTTCTTTCTTTCTTTCTTTCTTTCTTTCTTTCTTTCTTTCTTTCTTTCTTTCTTTCTTTCTTTCTTTCTTTCTTTCTTTCTTTCTTTCTTTCTTTCT
>VZTB01016231.1:888913-957287 GCA_013397245.1 Thryothorus ludovicianus | reverse complement strand
TTTCTTCCTTTTTCTTCCCCTTCCTTCCTTCCTTCCTTCCTTCCTTCCTTCCTTCCTTCCTTCCTTCCTTCCATTTTTCTTTCCTCTTCTTAAATAACCTTGAAGATTAGGGAAAACAAAATTGTACAGCGGATAACAATCTTTAAAATTAGCACTTTCTTTTGAAATTGGATCAAATACGTAGCACTGACAATGTCGCTGAAGATAGAGGCCTTTTCTAGATGGATTTCAGCACTAAAGTTATGGCAACAAAAAAGACATAGATGCAGAAGGCTGCTACACTCAAAACCCAGAAACATTCTTAATTGTGCATTGCTATCAGATAGTTTTTTCTTGTTAAAAACTATGGCAACATAATGATGCCAGTTTGTCACTTTCTGGAGTGTTTTTCCCTCCCTCTTCCCCTCCTGTGACTCTTTCCAGAGAGAATAAAAGTACATCTTGAGCATTTTGATATTATTTTCAAACCTCAGAGGAGCCAAATGCCTTTTTTTTTTTTTTTTTTTTCTTTTAAAACCACAAAATCATAACTTTGAATTTAGGACATCTACTTTAGTCTGTATTTGCTGTAGTTGATTTCTAGAAGATAGGAAAGTGTGGATATCTCAATGAAAAGCCTCAACGCATAGGCATTTGGTTTATGAATAGAAGTATTAGAACTATCTTAGATGCTGTACAGTGATATTATTATAAAGAATGGAAAAAATAAATTCTGGTTGATTTACCTGTCTTGGCAGGACTCTGCTCCTACTGAAGTTGGTAAGATATTTTCCAACTTAATTAGGAACAGAAGGGAATTATATGCAGATTAAAAGCATTACAACAGAGAAAAAAGCAAAGAAAAATGCACCTGCTCTGCTTTCAAATTCCAAATTTTTAAAAGCCTTTTCCAACTAATATTAACAAACAGTAAACAATTATGGTTAGAGATTTTAATTATGTTGACCCGCACTTTAAATCTTTTGTTTGTGGTTAAAAGAAAAATGGCTTCTCAACAAGAAATTACATCATATTCTACTTGGCCCAAAGGTGGGTTAAACTGTAAGGGAACAGCTGAGATTAAGTGTCAGTGTTGCTAAGCATGGCATTCACAATACTGGCACTATAAAGAAAAATAAATAAAAATAATTTATTGGACAGTTTTTCTACTGCCATTCAATTTGACGTGAGTGCCTTGAAAACTGATCTTCCTATTTGAGTCTCTTGAGACAAATGCAAAATGTTTTTGTGAAATGGAAAGACTTTAAAAAAAAAAAAAAAGTAAAACAAGAAAAGTACATTCTTTAGAAAAAAAGAGCCACATTTACTTAAAAAAAAAAAATTACTGGTTGAAGATAGTGGACATGAAAATGCCATAAGACCCAATCAAATGAAGATGTATACCCAGCACAACTTCGGACATACATTAGCTGAATTATTCTCAGCCTTTTTTTTTTTTCAGGACAACGCTGCTTAGGAAATGGAATGGAAATGATTTACTGCTGAATTAAAACTCAAATGACACAAATTACAAGTTGCTATCATTGAATGAGAAAAAACAATTCAGGAACAACGGCTAATTTTTTTTTAAAAGTTAAATTTAGTGCACTCTGTCTTAAAATACGTTTACAGTATTGAATACATACAAGGGTAAAAAAGAAATTGTGTGTATGTGTGTTTGAGCAATCTTTTTTTTTTTTCAAAGTTTGCTTAATAGGTTATTAAAAAATGCCATAATGGCCATGTGTATATTGTTTTCTTTTGGTGACGGGGTTTTAGTATATATTATATATATTAAAATTTCTTGATTACTGTAAAAGTGGACCAGTATTTGTAATAATGGAGAATGCCTGGGCATTTTACAAAACCAGAAAGAAAAAAAAAATTTTCTTTTTTCCTTGAAAATGTTGCAGTAAAATTTAAATGGTGGGTCTATAAATTTGTTCTTGTCACTGTAACTGTAAAGTCTTGAGTTTTAGTAAATTTTTTTCTGCCTTGGGTGTTGAATTTTTATTTCAAAAATGTATAGAATCTTGTATTCGGGGATTAAAAGGTGATTGCTACACCATGTAGAAAAAGTATGTAGAAAAAAGTGCTTAATATTGTTATTGCTTTGCAGAAAAAAAAAATCACGTTTCTGACCTGTACCTATTTTTCTCTTTTTTTCTCCCCTTCTCCCCTTCCCTTCCCCTTCTGGAATGGATATTGATATTGGTTGATTCATATGATGTAGGCACTTGCTGTATTTTTACTGAAGCTTGTAATTTTTTAACTGTACGCTTGTCCTTTTAAAGGGATTTAATGTACCTTTTTGTTAGTGAATTTGGAAATAAAAATAAAAACAAACAAACAGGCTGCCATAATATATTTTTTTAATTTGGCAGGATAAAATATTTCAAAAATAAAAAAAAATTTGTATGTGAAGTCCTTATTGTACAGGAAAAAAGGGGGTTGTTAGACGACCTTTGAGTAAAAGAAACAAAACAGAATAATTAAGTGCTTTTTTATTTTATTTTTTTTTTCTTGCTGTTGTTCACAAATAATTTTAGTTGTGTATATATTTTTTTTGTCAGAAATGGCCTACAAAAAAGTGCTGTTCCCACAGGGCTCTAAATAACTTCAAAGTTGCCTGGACCCCTTGCATCAAGGTTTTACCAGGTATGGTTGAACCAGGCTGGATGGATATTGCCTATTTGTATGAAAAGAGATTCCGTTCCCAGAAAGGTGTCTGAGGTGACATCCCACAGCTTCCCTGCAGATTTGAGAGAGAGAGAGGAGATTTTTTCCCCTCCTTCCTAACAAGGTGTCCAATACATCTTCCCTCTCCTGGCCAACCCCCACTCATTGCTCCTCACACCCTGCCACTGCCCTCTGGAAGAAGGTCTTTTTATGGCAAAAAGTGAGAGCTGCTGCATCCACTTTGACATAAAATGGTGAAATGGCCTGCTGTTGGTATGGCTGTAATCGGGTTGAAGTAAAATTAGTCCAGGCACAGCCCTCCTCTTCCCTGTCAGAACAGGACCGACTCCGTGTACAGGTCTTGCCAGTCCATGTTATTAGCTGCTTTGCTGCTGTTCACTTCTAATTGTACATTCCATAAATTTCTGAATGTTTGAGGGACTGGGATGAAATCCTGTACCTTTTGATGTCTCTCTTTGCAGTTCTTTTTCTCTCTCTCTCTCACACTCCCTTTTGGGTCGAGGGGAAGACGTGGCAGAAGAGGCATTAATGCTTTAGTGAAGGGGAGGAGAAAATGATCACCGCTCTTGCAGAAAATGATGGTAAAACTTAAAACAAAAACAAGAAAAAAAAATATATTGCCATGCCAAATTCTGCTTTCATTGGTGCAGAACCACTGGAGCAATTGGAGAGGCGTGGGTGTGACAGTAGGGAGAATTTGGTCCACCTAATTATCAGGTTGATACCTGTCTTCCTGGCTTGAATGTCGCACCCTTAGGTCTTCTGGACAAATTCTGTTTTTCAACTAAACTGATATAAATAAGGAATTATTCATCATTCTTAGTCCTGGATTATTCCAGTATAACTGGGGTGGAATGTGGTCCCTTAAAGGCACATTTTCACTTTTGGGTGAAAATTCAGATGTCTGGCTTTTGTATAAATCCAGTCATGCCACAGAACTCAGAAGAATCTCTTGGACTTGCATCAGTGCAATGAAGATCAGAAGTTAACTGCGCATTTTCAGTCCACAATTCATTGATTTAATAAAGAATTTCACTTTTCATTTTATTTTGTTTAGGAGTTTCAGTCTCCCTGTCGTTTTTAATTATCCAGGATAGCTAACACCAGCAGTTGTCTAATTTTGTGACTTAGATCACTGAAACTAACAATAAGTCACCCAAAAGCACAAGGGTTATGTTTCTGCAGACTGTAGTGATACTGAAATGGCCCTCCTTTTCTTCTTGCTTAGAAGAGCCGTAGTTTACTAGGCCATAAGCACAATATAACATGGACATAGCTAGAATGCTGTCGTAGTTCTTTTCACACTTTAAGAAGTTTAACATTTTTTTTTAAGGTTGAATTTATTACTTTCATTATGTCTAGTCCTGCTGCCATTGAAGTCCAGAGCAAAACTCCATTTGACTCCCTGGCAAAAGGACAGGTGCAGGAACCTGGCTTTGGAAAGAAAAATAGAAATTTTTAAGGAAAGGGTCAAAAAAATCAGCATTTCATCCCAGTCCAATGTAAAAGACAGTCCAAGGTTTTGTTTATCACAGGCAAACTCATTTTTATGGTGCTCTTTGTATTTTAGAACTGCAAAGCAAAGTAACGTTGATTTAAGTTGTTTGCATTTGTACCGGCAAGGCAAAATATTTTTATTACCTTTTTCTATTACTTATTGTATGAGCTTTTGTTGTTTACTTGGAGGTTTTGTCTTTTACTACAAGTTTGGAACTATTTATTATTGCTTGGTATTTGTGCTCTGTTTAAAAAACGAGAGCACTTTTTTTTTTATTATGGATAAAATGTTGAGATGGCTGGAGGTCATTTCAATATGGCTTAGTGAAATATTTATTGTTCCTTTTATTCTCTGTACAAGATTTTTGGCCTCTTTTTTTTCCCCTTATTGTCACAATGTTGAGTTCAGCATGTGTCTACCATTTCATTTGTACGCTCGTTCAAAAAAACGTTTGTTCCAGTTTCAAGTTATAAAAATAAATTGGACATTTGACTTGATCTCCAAATCTTGTCTTTCCTGTTTTTTTGACATTGAGGGGTGGGAAGGGGAAAAAAGAAGGGAGCAAGGGGTTGAAGCCTTAGTACAGATGATAGAGCTACTACCATTTTTTCTGTCCTCGTGGGAGTCCATCAGGAGAGAAATTTTGTTTGAGAAGGATATGTGAGAACCTGGATGATGCTAAGCAGATGCTCAAGTCCTGCTTACATCCTTTGGACTAAAATGAAATGCAAGGTATTTCCTGAATAGGGGTTTTGAGAGAAAGTGGTAGAATAATGCTTGAAACAGTCACATTTCTCATATAAAATTATGTTATGTTTGGGGCCATTGTCTCAGTTTTCTGAGGGTTCTGAGAAGTGCTTTGCCTGTGTTTTTTTCCATCCCTCCCTATAAATGTAACTGTATGGTGTATGGACTCAGGTTTGTTACCATGTTCTGCTTTTTGGATGCAAATGCAAATAGGGATAACACTTACCAATTCAACCAGGACCTGAATTTGGGCCACAGTCTGTATTATGTGAGAAGCACCAAAATGTAACTGCAGCTAAACATCTGCTCCTCCTCCTCAGCTAGGGGCAAAGACATGCACATTTAAATGAGAAGCAGAATTTTGCACAATTTGCAGTTTGAGGATAAGAGCTGACAGCTACAGGCAGTTCACTGTCCTGATGCTCTTTATCAAGCCAACCTGTTAGCTAATGCATGGAAATCTTAAATATGAGAATTGTTATTCAAACCATTATTGGAAAGCATAGGAAAGATTTGGAGTGTTGGAGACCAGATTCTGGTTTCCTGGAGGCCCTGGTCCAACAAACCATGTAACAGGCTTTTGATTCAAAGCAGGCGGGTAATTGAAATTCATTTCAAAGGAACTGCTCCTGGACTTTAAAGTATTTGGCTCAACTCAGAAGTCAGGAGGGGAAGCTAAGTGGTGTGTGCTACAGAAGAGCTCCTACAGATGGTCCCTTCCTGATCTCGGGCTCCCTGAATCTACAGGCTAAATTTAGGCATGTGTGTAAGCGCTTTGCTGGATCAAGGCTTCAGAGTGATATAAAAGTTATAGGCTTTGAAAAGTTGCACTCATGAAAAAACAGTGAAAATGAAATCGGAACCCGACGCTGACAATTATATTGGGCAATAGTTCACGCTATAATTTCCCAAATGCAATGTTCATTTTAGATGCCTTCTGAAGTGAGCTGTAAGGGCTGTTACATTTTACTTCTAAGTTTTGTACAGTTTGCATTTGAATGGGGTGTTTTTGACACCCCATAAACATGACTTCACTCCAGCCGAGCTTTACGCCGCCATGTCATTTTGTCAGCTGTAAAGACGCTGCAGGCCTTGCAGATGTTGATGTGGTGTTCAAAGATTTAGCAGCAGCAGCCACTGCTGTGCGTGGCAGCTTGTGACTGGGAGGGTTTGGAGGTACAAGGGGTCTCTGTCTACTGCTTCTGCTAGGGAAAGTGATATCTGCTTGGCAAGGAGAATTCTGGATTTCCTGGAAGTTGTAATGCCTTAACTCATCACCGTTGGATCTGCTAGAGCTTGTCTGTCAGAGCCCTGATTACCCACACGCATTGGCATGAGGGAAAAAGTAGAATTAGGCCCTTTTGACAGAGAAAATGTGAGAAATCACAAAAATAAAGCTGCAAACAACTAAATCCAAATGAGTCTCTTTGTGACATCCTTGGGCTGGATACTCCTGTTCCACACATGCTTGTGTAATCCAAGAACTCCATTATAACTGGCAAAGGAAGAGGGCTTAGAAAAAATCTTTGTGAAATACAAGTGAAACCAATGGAATTCAAACTTTGGTATGAAAGGAGAGGTAATTAAACTCAGCATTGCAATTATAACAAAAAACTGTTATAAAGGAAATTTGATTTCTCAAGGTCTTTATTCTTCACACTGGTTGTAAACTATATTACTTCTTTGGGTTCAATACATTTACTCCTGATTTGCATAAGTATTCCATGGACTTGAATCTGGTTTAGTGGTTTTATGTACATAAAACTTACATAAATGATAGGAACATACAACAGAACAACAGCGATCATTGAACTCAAAGACTGAGATTTTTCCATCAGAAAGTAGAGTCCAAGAGTTACATTTAGCCTACCAAAGGACAGAAAGATGCCATATGATCTGTAGGCCCAATTAAAATAGCTTGAAAACCAAGCACCCAAAATGAAAGGCTTGTGAACAGACCAATAATTACACACAAAAATCATTCAGGAAATAATTCTGAATAATGAATATATTTGAGAAAATTGTGATCTATTTGCAGACAACTTGTAAGCAAAAAAGAAGCGACATTTGCCTAATAGTTGATTTGCTCTGAATTATTTTCCTAGCTCAGCTAAACACTGACCTTTAGCTACTCAATGACAACAGGCATTTCATTGTCTGGCAGATGACAGACCATTCTCTGGGATCACACATGTTAGAGATGGAAAAGACCAGTTCACTCCATTTGCCGGTGCTCTACCAGTGCGAGATGATTTCTTTCAGTGCGTTTCCTAAAAAGGCTGTTATGTAGAACAGAATCAAATGTA
Source organism: Thryothorus ludovicianus (assembly GCA_013397245.1). NCBI lineage: Eukaryota > Metazoa > Chordata > Aves > Passeriformes > Certhiidae > Thryothorus > Thryothorus ludovicianus. The sequence continues at coordinate 950,057 of VZTB01016231.1, read as the reverse complement.
ATTGTACACTGAAAAAAAAATAAAAAAGGCTGGTAAGAGAAGATCCTTCATCCAGTTTTGTCACTGTCCACTTCCCCATGGCTTTGACCACAGATATTAATTTACTGAGAGTAAACACACACTTCAGGGCTTTGTTGGACTGAAGTTTGAGGGTGAGACTAGTTTAAAAATTTATTCTGATTATTCTACTTCCCAAACTAATGAGGAGGCCATTGCTTTATGCAGACAAGTATTGATTTATAAATTACTTCCTCTGCACAAAAGTTAGACACAAGTTTCCTTTTATGTGTAGCTATTAAATTATTTCTTATTCAGTCAGGATATTTGTGACAAACTTCCGGTGCAAGTGAAGATCACTTGCATATTTTCAGATAGAGTTGGAAAGTGGCTGTGCTGATCATGGTAGAAATCATAGGTATCATCAGAGAAAATAAAAGCAAATAAGGATGTGAAAGAAAAAAATGATTATTTAATTGTTTCTGAAAAATGACTAAGAATTACTACAATGCAAATAAGAAATTGCTCTTCAATAATAGTTTAAAGCATAGATGTCCAATGAGCAACACATTAGATGTAACTGTGCAAAAAACAATGTATACATCTCTCTGTACCTTAAATATTTGTGTACTGTGGAAAGCTAGAGTATAATAGCGGTTTCATTTGAATTTCTCCTAATTAACAGACAAATGAAACTGAGATCATTTTAGTCCACCACACTATGTTCTTAAGATTGCCAATTACTTTATCAAAGCTGATTGAAAATGGATATTACAATAATAAATGAAGACCCCTTGCTTCCCCTCTCGAAATTACAACTGGAGCACCCATTGCATATGAACAATGTCTATATAACATTCTACTAGACACTATTAAAATATCTAAAATGCTATTTTTCACTAGAAACCAATAGATCATAAAGCAGTTTAATGACTAGCCAAGATAATCTGGTATATGTTAAATTTCCACAGTAGCAAAGCACCACTAGGAGGTATATTGATAATTTTTTCCCTATTGTATTTATTAATTCATATGTGAAGATGGACAGAACTACACAAAACTATATAAAAATACCTAAAACTACATAAAACATATAAAGCTACACAAAACTACATGTGGGACTTCATTCATCATGTTAATTAGGTCTTCCAAACAGGGTGAGATGTAGAGAGACAAAGTAAAACTAAGATAAATTAGGAAAGCCAAGTAGACATGAAGCACAGAACAAAGAACTCAGGACAAACTCTCCTCATTTAATGCTCTGTGATGTGATCTGATGTGATATGATGGTGAGAACTGTTGGAGAGAGAAGGGGGCCAAAGGAGTAGAGTCTTTTTATAATATATTTCCAATGTGAACCAGAAGCAAAACCAAGGAAAATTGATATTGATAGCAATAGTAGTTTCTATTCAAGATGTGGCTGAAGCCATCTAATCAGAATCCAGATACTTATTACAGAATACTTTGAATTCTTAGCAATGATGTAACATAATGCAGCTTCACAGAGAAAAGAACTATTCCAGCAAAATACTCCCAAATGACTGACAGAATGAAATGACACAATTACAGAATTAGAAGAGGAGAGGTAAGGAGATGTTAAGAGATATAAACAAGGGAGAAAATCATGTTTCACATGGTAATCATGTTCAGGTGAAAGGAATGTGTTGGAGGATCATTGATGAATCAGGACTGTTAGACATTTCAAAATACCTAAGTGAAATGGGATTTTAAATCACATTTTAGAGGTAACTTGAGTTCTAAGACCCTCTGATTTTTAACAAGCTTTGCATTTTCAAATGAATATTGAAAATAAGGCAGTGGTCCAAAGCTATTTTAGAAAAAAATTCTTGTCATAGATATTATTCTGCTCATATTCCAATGGCTTAAATTATTGCTTTTAATGTCTGAACATTTTAGAGAAATTGAAATGCCAGATCCATCCTGTTTCAGTTTGTGGCTTAACCTCATCTTTACTAAAGAGAGATAAAACTCCTAACTCCTCATGTTTCTGGTGGAGAAACCCATCACTGTACCCAACAGATAAGGCAAATTCAGGGTAAGCAGCATGTGGCCAAGACAGTGTTTTAACTATTTCACTAGATATGAAAGGCTGCAGAATTATCTTCAGATCAATAGGACTTGTAAGTGTTGCAATAGTCCTATGAAACTCTTGGAATGACACTCTGGTGGATACCTCTCTCTACCTGCAGAAGGATGAAATTTTGGTGTGTAATTTGGCTTATTGCAAAGACTTGAAGTAATAGTATGAAATCATAGCCTATAAAATGCCCAATATACATGCAACAAAATCCATGAAATTTTTTGTTGAGGGAAACACATTTTTAGTCAAAAAATTCATGTCTCTGTGTGAAAAATGTTCTCTGATGGAAACGTTGCTATGTATACACCAGTTTTGAAGTTTGATATGTGACACATTTGCAGTTTACCCCTCTGCCATAGTTTATCCTTTTTATAAAAGGGTGACAGTATAGCTCGCATAGGTGCTCCTTATTCCCTCTATTGCAAAGTCAGGTAGATGAACCAGTTCTCTGCTGACAGATCAAGCTATCAAAGAAAAATAGAGGTCTTCAGCAGTACAATTTCAATTGGCACACTATATTCTACGTTATATGTGTAATGATGGCTGCAGAATGTCCTGTCCATCCATCACACTGGGATACTCCAGAGCAAATGTATGCAGAACAGTGGTAATGACCAGTGAAGATGGGGCTGTGTCTATGAAGATGGATTGTCTTCCCAGATGTGGACTTTAAAAGTGGAATTTTTTTTTTCCTTTTTTAGTAGTAAGTTAGAGAAATAAATTTTCTAATTCTGCTTTGTGGGAGAGCAAACTAAAGTAGAATATGTGCTGATGTAAATCAGCATTGCTCTGTTGTGCCAAGACAGAGAGGCATATTTACTTATCCACTGAGACTGATTTTCCAATTTGTGCTATCCAACTCAGCTTTGTAAATGGTTTTAATATTGGGTATATCTTTTTAAAAAAGAGTATCATGTTCTTCAGACTTTTTAAAGCAAGAAGTGCTTTAAACCAAATTACCCAATTGCTTTGTGATACTGAATGTCAGTTCCCAATAAGTCAATCCTCAAAAAGAGTTGTGGAAAGCAGTAACTCTTGGCAAATTAAGTCTACTGTGCATGTCAGTAGGAACTTCTGTGAGGTATGTGAATGATCAGCCAGCAGAATGAAGTCACTTTTTTGTCATTTCAGTCTGATGTAATCTCTCAAGTTACTTTTCCCAGAAGTATATACTTGTCTCGATATGCAAAAACCTTGGCCACAGAGTTCACATGATTTTCCATACTCAGACTGTTTCTTTTGTTAGCTGTTATTCTGATGTGATTTCATGTTACCACTTTTACCTGGTGATGAATGATTCCTCAATGTAAAACCTGTATATTTCTCTTCACCATGCTGTTTTCCCACAGATGAGGTTTCAAGTCTTCTTTCTCTGGCCTGGCAAGACTGGACATTGATTTCTCCCTAAACTGCTAATGTGAAGTAATTTGTACAGGTAATTGTGCCTCAAGTGGAGTTTCTTGATCTGTGAAACACTTCTGGCCCAGGGGTCTGGTGATCTACTTCTGCAGCTGTCCCACATAATAGCTGCTTAAGTGAAATAGGAGCTTAAAGAAAAATGAATTCAGATCTTCTGAGCACAAAGGACACCAGAAGAACCTGCGTGCCTACAAGTAAAGTGTTCAGTTTGCCTCTGTGTCCACCAGCCAAATATCATATCTCAGCTTGCTTGTATTACTACATGCTCCCAATTTTCTTTTCAAGGCACTTTTTCTGTTCAGGAAGAGAGAGACATATACAACTTGAAGGGAACAAAGTTGTCTTGGATGAACCACTCTCAAAATAGAGCAGGTTTTAAGAGGTCTGTATTAGGGTAAGTTTTGTGCAATTAAATTTAATTTCATAACTTCCTTAGGTGATAGACTGAAGACAATTTATAATATTTGCACACCAAACCAGGCTGTGAAAGATCAGCCCTGTGTTGAAGGCTGATGGTGGTGTTCAAAGTCTTCTTACTATTTGACTAATTTACTAAACAGCTATTGGTCAGAGAAAAAAAAAAGGATATGAAGGATCATAAGTGACAGGGACACAGCAATATGCTCTTGCAAAAAAGACAGATACCACCATGACATGCATCAACAAGAGCAGCCTGTAAATGATATGATGTGCACTCTGCCCAGCAATGGTGAGGACTTTGGACATCCAGCTGTGGGTTCAGCTCAAACAAATCAAGAAAAAGTCGGAAGGCTGATCTAAAAGGAGTGAAGGAAAGTATGTTTGATGAGGAAATATTGAAACAATTTGGAACATTTGTCCAAATATGAGCAGAAGTAGCCAAAATAAGGAGGAAGATAACTCTTTTCAAGCAGGAAAAGGAATGCTGTAAAGGTGTTCTCCCCCTCTGTGGTTACATATGATTTTATGGTATCTGGAAGAAGAAACAAATCCACTGCATCTTCATAAGGAATTTCACCTTATGCCACTCTCAGAACCTTTCCTTGGAAAACCTTTCCTTTCTTCTCCTCACAAATTATGGCACTCTTGAATGGGAATCATAAAAGAGCAAGGGTTTTTTTTTGGGTTTTTTTTTTTTTACTCACCAAGGAAGTTCAACGGCAACCTTGCCTTCACCCAGGCTTCATCAAAGATAAGGAAAGACCTGTGGACCAGATTCAGACCGGATGTAAGCTAATGCAACATAAGCTTCAAAAGAATTCTCCCTTCTTTCACCAGACCTGAGTTTAGCCCTTAAATTAACTAATAGAAAAATGCAAATTAGCCTAATTAAACGTACAGTTCAAGCAATCAAGACACTGGTTTTTACTATATTGATCTATTTTAAAATATCAACATAGGACAGTTAAAAGCAAAGGGGGAAATTAATGTCTTTCCCTGGAAAGGTGTGAAAGGTACCTGTCAGGTTTCATTAAGTGTATTTATTCTTTCCTTTCAAGTTGTCTCTGCTTTGAGAAGACCACTCTTCTGGGTTAATGGTGACAGAAGACAGCAGTACTGCTGTAAGCATTCTATACAGCAAATGTATAGATCATTACAGATCATAGCCTGTTAGTGAAAGCTGGGGAATCTGGAAAATGAATTACTTTATAGCTGATGCCTCTGAAATGCCCCATATGCTTATAACTATCCCAGAAAAGCAGTGCTGGAGCTTGCTACCTCTGCTTTTGTGAGAGACCTAATATCTTTGGGCAACATGTATAAACAGTAAGAGAAAACCCTACTATAACAGGTTTTTTTTTTAAATGGGGATCTGAAGCACAGTAAGATTAGCTTATTCATTGAAGGTCTTACAAAAAATTCTATGAAGTGACCAGAAATTTTGTGCAGCTCTTCTAAGTCCAGCTCTGGTGGGTGTTGGTCTTACTCCTTAGTCCTAAGGGACATCCTTTGGGTGACACATTTTTATGGCATGGTTTTTATGTCTCAAGCTGTAAGAAATTAGGTTTTTCCACCAAAGAAGCTTCACCCAGAGCTTGGCTAAATCAATGAAAAATGTCTGGTTGGTTTCAGCGGGCCAGCTAAAAACTTCAGAGAGTAAGGCCATTCCCCACTTTTGGTGTGAGCACAGCATGATTACATTAGACCACAAGGGATCAGCCTGACCTTGGCCAACCAAAGCACCTGTCCATAACCAGGAGATGCTGATCTGCTGTGGAGAGAAGGAGATGGGGGGAGTTTTCTGACTGGACATGCTGCAGTGGAAAGTGTGTGGCTAGCAATAAAAGAAGGGAGAAGAAGCAATGGACAAAGAGGAGGGTCTTTGTGTACTTCCCAGTGAAACCTGTGCTGTGCCCAGCGTGTGTTTCTCCGTTCCTCTGGAGCAAGAACTGCAGGGCTGTGATCACAGCCATACAGTTTGCAAATAACCAACAAATGTGAGCAGCCATAGGTCTCTGAGTTGTGACCTTTGATGGCAGAATAGATTTCCCTTGTGATGCTGAGATTCTTTGACAGCTGAGCCTGACTCTGAGTTTACATGTTTTGTCAGGCCAGCATCTCTCAGGGTTTGTGGTTAGGGTGGCCTTGGTGACAGTTACTGTTTTCAGTTCAAGATGTGAAAGAGATGCTGGGCTATAGCAGTAATTCTTTGGATATTTCTCCAGCTGAAAATCTGCACATCTCTGAGAGTGACATTTTCTTCTCAGTAGCTTTTAATGTTATATGGATTTTTAAGAAGTATAATTTATGTCAGTGCCATTTAATGATGCACCTTTAACCAAAGATAAAACACTACCCACGATGCTTCTGATTTAGCCTTTTTGGCCTGGTTGCTGCAGATCATTTTAGCAAGGGAGAGGTTGTCTGCAGTATGAATCCCCCAACCAGTGAAACTACTTTGTCTTAATTACCTCAGGACGAGAGAGTGCCCCTGAAGCAATCATCTTTGTTTGTTAACACACCCTATCTGCTGCGCTACTTCCCATAAATAAAACATGACCAAGATTACAATGTCATGTTCCCGTGGACTCTAGACCCTGGTAACTGCTCAAGTAGAATGCACAAAAACATCCCACAGCAGCCCTGTGCATATCGGAGGGCATAGCAAAAGGATGTTTCTCATTCCTAAGCAACCACATGCATACCGGCTTCTAATATTAAACACGATGTTTGCTCGAATGCTAACAGGATGCATAAGACATATTCTTTCTCGCGTTTGTCGCGGGAAAAACAGCAGATCTCAGGCCAGATCTGTAGGTGGTAAAAATCAGCAGAAGCTCCGAGATCCAGCCCAAGCGTTTACCCCTTGCAGATTGCCTGATCGGAGCCCATACCTACCGCGTTAGCAACTACCCTGGAGCTGGGGGCAGAGGGTTGTAGGTGATGTTGAAGAAGATTTAACGATTTTCAAGTGTTTTGTCTTGGTTTTCTCTTGTTTTTCTTTGTAAGGGTTTGTCCATTAGTGCTCTGCCACTGTTGGTGTTCTCCGCAGGCAGGGTAGCACTTGACTGCTTAGGCTACGATAAATGAATACTATAAACAAATAGATTGGCCTCTTAAGTATCTGTGGAGGGGTGGTAACAGGTACCAGCTGTTAAATACCTGTGAAATACTTCCCAGGCTTTGATTCTTAGAGGCAAAAGTGGCGAGTAGGGTCACTCCTGCACTGAATAGTGTCTTAATCTGTGGTTGATCTTACTAAAATTAAGGGGCACAGTGGAGTTAAAGATGGTTTAATGGAGGTTAAGATAAGGGCAGTGCGAAATCACCTCTTCCAAGATAGAGTAAGAGGGAAATGAAGCTACTCAAGTAGCTCAGAGGAAGGCTGATCTTGCTGCTACCCCCTAAGGGGCTTTGACTTTTGGTGCAACCTGGGCCGATGTGATAAGGCAGTAGGAAAGATGGGTTGGTCGTTCTGCTGGGTTGCTTCAGCATGATGGACTTCATAAGAGTCAAGGGGACCTCTTCTGATCTTCTCTTTGTACAGAACATTTCTGTTACAGAAATGCTGTTACACCTGCATTGCACTTCTGCATGTATGTCAGGCCTCAATAAGTTAATTTCAATGTACTCTCAAATCTCACCTGCCTTCTTTTTCTGAATGAAATGTTTTCCATTTTGCTTCCCTCTGTCGCTAACCCCCCACCCCACTAACACGGATACAAAACTGCTTTCCAATGGTCCTCAGATCAGATACAGATACATTGGTGATATTTGCTTTTTCAAGTGGTTCATCATGGTTCTCATTCAGAGAAGGTCTGCAGGGAAGATACAACATATGGAAAGAAAACAATTAAGAAAAGATCCCCACAGACCAGGGAGAAGATATTTGAGGTTTGTAAAAACATGTTTGTTGATAGGGATGGATGAAATGATGATGGCTGGAGAAGGTCAGAAGTGATTTTTTTACCCTACATGCAACTAATCACTTGCAAGCTTGCAGAAAGGAAGCCTGAAGATTCCTGAATACAGAAAAGCCACCTTTGGCCTAGGAGGTTGCTGAGGCACAAGAGGCTGGGGGCTAGAAGGCTACAGAGATGTTGCACATGATGCCTTGATCTTAAATGCTTCATATGCTCTGGTATTTGGGCACTGCTGGAGAAAAAATGTTTTGTGTAAAAAAGGTAAAAACCTTTGTTCTGAGCCCTCACATTCCTGCTATGGTCATACTTGAGGGCTGAGAATCAAATGTGGAAGGCTAGTGTTGTGAGCTGGTGTATGCACTTCATGGCAGCTGGCTAAAATTTTCTGAAACAGTCTCCAATGGCCTTCCTAGTAGGGGTCAAGCTATATGTTTGTAACTGTGATGCTGTATTTGTTCATTCAGAATATCTCTATGTCTGTGGCCCATGTTATTAAAAAAAAATAATTTCAAAATTAAAAATAAATCTCTGTGCCCAGTCATCTCTCAGCATCTTTGCTGAGAGAATCGGTTGTGCCAGCTACCTTGGTATCCTTTGTAAGAGAGACAAGAATCTCCTGCAAGGGGAACCAACAGCTCTTTTTTATACAGGACACTAAACAGACATCAGAAAGAGCACACTGCTGTCTGACAGGCTGTTGCATGGATTATCAAAGGCAACTGCCTGCCAGTGCCTTGACCTACTGTACGCTTTGGTCAGGCCACGCATTTCATTCATTTGTGAATTCAGAGGTGCTTTTTGAAGGCAAAAACTCTTTTCTTGGCTAGTTGCTATAAACGCAGGACTCCAAGTCTCAGTAGAATACTTCAGTTCTTTTAATGATTTGTGCCCTGTCACTTACAGAGTTCTGTCTTTTTCCCAGCACTGCAATAAAATGTTATTTCCCTCTCTTGTGCTCTTTCTACTACCATACTTTCAAGTTTTGATTTGTTTGTTCAGTGTTGTCTTGATAAATTTCATATTGTTCTTCCTGGTTTTCTCTCTCATCTTTGTCTTTATATCTTTGTCCTGATTTACAAAAACCTGCTTTATTTCTTGAGCTTAAATCTTCTATATCTGCCTTCTTATCTCTTGCAGTTGCCTTGTTTCCTCAGATACATCCCTGGCTTTTATCTGGCATCTCACAGCCTCTCTTGGCAACTTTCTGCTAAGTGTCTTCTTTCTTCATTTGTAGCACCATTGTTCATGCCGGTTTTACTTTGAGATTTGCTGGCTTTCATTAGTCAGGATGGCACACTGGAAGTTATGTAGGCAATGAAATTTTTTTATTTAAAATCTATCAGGTTAAAATGTGTAAAAAAGAAGGGAGTGGAAAAAAAAAAAAGGTAGTCAAAGCAATTGAAGCAATAGAATAATCTCCAGTCAAAGTTTGCTGCTAGAAGACAACAGCTTTGTTTTGCAGGGAAATATAGGGGGGAAAAAAATGCCCAAAACCAAATAAAAAAGCAAATCTCCATATTGCATGAAATCAGCGTGGCTCTAAGTCTCCACAGCTGAGGGTTTGGCCCTGGCTCTTAACTCATCCATCTTGCTCAGAGACCTATCATCTGAGAATATTTCAGTCATTCTGCAGCTGGGGAGAGGAACCTGTTGGGGCAGATCTGTGTCCGTGCAGAGGAGTGAGGATGTTGCGGGCCCGCCTGTGCCCAGGTGTGCGGGTGGAGCTCCAGCTGCGCCCCGCTCCCACGGGCGGCGGGGCTCTCCCGGGGACACAGAGCTCTCTGCCCCGAGGAACGGGCAGGAGCGGGGCCCCTGTGCTGCCGGGGGTGTCTGTGAGCAGCTCAGCCTCCCAGGGCTGCTCCTGGGCTGACTCGCCGTCATCACCTCCTGCTGTCCCAGGTTCCGCCTGCGGCACCATCAGAGCCGTAATTTGCTGATGAAAGGATCTCTTAATGTGGAAAGTCTGAGTTACTGACCTCTGAGTCCTGTTAATTAAAGTTTGGTAATCCAGGAGGGAGGAGAACCTGGAAAATCAATGTTTGTCCTATGTAAATGTTGGTTGCAGGAGGCCACTGCTGTGACATGCTGGCACTAAGGGAGACTCCAAACTCGCCTGGAACAGCGGAGTCAGCAGACAGAAATTGGCCTTGTAAATTGGAATTGCCAGTTTTTGTGACAATGAACAAAAATGTATTTTTTTAACCAAATGTATGTGTCATAACTTGGTGACCTCAGTGAATACACTTTAATTAAGTCCTTTTGTTGCTTTTTACCCTTTTCCAGCAAGCAATTCCAAGTTTTTGAAAACAAGCAAACAAAGTCTGTTGTGATTTTTACATATCTGACAAAACTGTGAATGACCCACAACTATAAAAACATAATATACCAGCTCCTGTCTTTGGCCTTTAGGCAGAAGTAGCCATGGTCATTACAGGGGTAATGAGAACTTCTCAGTGTGATGTGGTGCAGTCACATCACATTTCCCCTTGGGCAAAGCTGTCTGTGAGCTGCTCAGCTGCTTGGAGCCTGCAGGCTTGCCCTGAAATCAGGAGAGCCAAGCTGATGCATATCAGATTTAGATTTGGCCCAAAGACATTTTCTTTTGTCTTGGGAAAAGGATAGTCTGTAACTGTACCATTCAAGTTGGAAACTTGACCTAAAGGCATGTAGCAGAGGAGATTGTGGGAGCTGCAGGTGGGATGGAGATATGGAAGCCCTTCAAACGAGTTTGAAGAAGAACTTCAGAAAGCCTGGGTGGTGTGGAGGATGCAAAATAGGGGATAGGCCAAAGGAAGCAAGGAGAGAACAAGGAATGCATGGGAATGAAATCCAGGCCAAGGAAATAATGGGAAGGTAATAAGAAAGGGTAGGGCTTTCTTTGTAGGAGGTGAGGGTCAGCAGAATGGATAGGGAGGTTTCACTGTTGGGGACCCGAGCAGAAAGTGAGAAAAGGGGGAAAGATTTGGAAATTGGAAGTACTCATTTTATTTGAGATAATAAGGCATGAGAGCACCGAGAGGACCCAGCAAGCAAGGGACTGATGTGATCTGAGGCACAGGGCTATGACTGGGTTGGGTGAAGTGTGTTTGAGTTTACAATGCAGAAGCAGAAGGAGAAAGGAGCTTGACTGAACAGGTAATTATCCTGCTTTTGGAGACCTATGGAGAATTTTCTAAACTTGAAAGAGGACCACAGAGGCAGCAACCATTGAAAATAACTAAAAGGATGATCTCATTCCATTATTTTAAACTCCATATACCATTGATAATTAATTTGTCTGTAACCATATTGATTTTCTCATGTTTTATTATCAGTGTTTTGTTTGCAAATATATAACTGGTAAAGTTACAATTAACCCATATTGCCCTGTCCAAACACACCCTTGGCATGTCTAGAAGCACAAGAGGAATATAATGGCTTGAACTGGTGCTTGCAGTGTACAGTAAAACGCTCATGCCTGTACAAAAAGAAATTATGACAGGGATGTTTTCATGGATGAAGAACGAGTTAGGACTGAGCCCTATTTGGAGAACAAAAGTTAGAGTACATACGATCATGAAATTATTCCTATTTCACTCATATCTAGGACAAAAGGTCTGTGCAAAATAGTCTTCTGAAGATTTTTACCTAGCTGGTTAGTGTTTCTAAGGGAATACTTACTCAAGCCAAATCAGGATACTTTACATTTCTTGAAAGAAATGTCTCTGATAACATTAAAAACCTTGACATGCATGTGCTAAACATGAATGTCCCCACTATTCTTGATGGTCTGATGTTGTATTTATTGTCTTGAACATAAACTTTCTTGCTTCTAGAACAATTAACTTTGTTTTAAATTTTCAGAATAGCTAATATGTGTATTTACACGCGCGCACACACACACACACTCTTCATTTTCTTTATTTTTCAGTTGCACACTGTGAACCTCAGCCACCAGATAGATCCTTTGGGCAATTTGCAACAGAATCACTGAAATGCCAAATCCAAAAAAGCAGCAATGCCCTCCCATGTGCCTTGGCTTCTGCAGTGTCAGTTCTGCATGTCAGAGAGGCTTTGCTTTGCCATCAAAATTCACAGGGTCATCTAGAGACAGTCTAAGAGAAGCCCCTCCCAACCATGATGAGAGTATTCACAGACCCCTTCTCCTCTCAGCTGCTCAATCTCCTGCAACTGAGATTCCTGGACCTTCCAAAATGTTTAATCCACCTGCAATTTCCCTGACTGCCCAAAACTGTCCTTCTCAGTTGCCAACAGCTCTCACTATATCCTGGACAAGCTGACTAAACATCCTCTTTCTCTTATGATCTATGCCAGCAATTATGGCTCTGCAGTGTTGTCACATCTTGCAACTGCTTCTCCTGAATTTTACATAATATTATGGTCAGTAAGTCCTTAAATTCATTCTTATGTGTATGTGGGTCTGTGGTTACTGTTGGTGTGATTTGTCTTCATGCTGTCATGAGGACACTGGCATAAGAGCCTGGACATCTGGGAGGATGAGTAAGCTCCTAGCTCTGAATCCCCAGCCTATAAACACATGGGAGTTTGGTCTTAGTCAGCAGAGCTCTCTCCTGAAGTTAAATAGTGTGAACATTTGTTGCAGAAGTTTGTTTGGGTGTTAAATAAAAACTACAGTACCTTTTATTATCATGGTTCATAGTGTGAGGATCATTAGACTTAGAAATTTCTAATCAGAAATGGGACCAAGCCATGACTCCTCTCTTGAATTCTTTAGGGAACATCTGGGGTTTATTCACTGAAGTTTCTAGAAAGCTACATAAATGGCATTCTGGTGGTGGACACTGATTGTTTTGCTCCTCTGGCTCAAGAGCGGACTCTTCCATTTGGATAAAACTTATCTGGGAGGGAAACAAAGCCTGAGGGAAGCTCTCCATCAGTTAAAACAAAAGCCTAATAAGCTAAGAACTATCACAAGCCTCACAGTCTTCCACTCCAAATGTGAGACATGCTTTGTGACCTTGCTTTATCCAGTATGCAGAAACATGTGCAGACAAAAACAGAAAAAAACCCCAACAATCCCTAGGAAAACAAGAGGCCTGGCGCCACATACTCCTCCTCCATGGGGAGATGATGAGAGAACAAAGAACATGTGATGGATGTGAGACACATCCCATATTGTGATGTCCTCAGATACTCAGATGAGCAAATATCTAAGTTGCAACAGAACAGAAGGACATCTGAATTTCTGCAGCAGATTTTAATAGAAAGTGAAGATGTTTGGGTAAGTATTTTAATGCCTTGGTGCTCTTCTTGCAGTGAATGTTCATGAATTTCATGAAATTTAGTGGTTAGTATAGACATATTCTCTTCTGGACATTTCATGGCATTCCTGACTTTATTAAAATCATGTGTTGTACTGCTGTGTTTTTTTTTTTTATTTTTTTTTATTTTATTCTTCCTTGTATGTAGAATGTCCTAGTTTGACTGCTGGTCTGGTGGCTATTTTCCAGGAAAACTGTTTTGTAACAGCTGGCGCACGTTCCTTGACTTTAGCTCATAGACTATCAGAGTTGAAAGTCTGCCTGTAATCATGTAATGGAGACAAGACATGTTTTGAACTTACATAGTGAGGCTGAAGCTATGACAGCAAATATCACTTTTCTTGCAGAGGAAGCTATAGAGAAGCAGAGGGAAAAAATAATTGTGACCAAAGGAAGAAATTCTTCAGTTCTGCTCCCATACAGAGTAACTGGAAGTCTGTAGGTGCATGTTGTGGGTACCTGCTGTGTTTGCTTGCCTGTGGAAGATAATTTTCACACAGAAGGTTTAATAAGAAACAATTCCAATATTTCCTGAAATCAGGAGCAGTTTGCAGTGGGGAAAGCAAATTTCTTAGTTACTTTTTGGAAGTGGAGCTTTGAAGACCATACTTCTGGAAATTAAACTTCAGAAAACCAAGTGTCATGCTTTAATAATATTCTCATGTATATTATACATGGAGAATTGCAATGATAAAGGGATTTAGGAATTTGCTGCCCATAACCATCAGACATATTTGATTCAATCTTCAACCACAGTTATATTGCAGAGACAGTTGAATGTGATGCTTTTTACAAGAAATGATCATGGAATAATAAAAAAATGATTTTTCAAGGTGTACGAGAAAGAGTGGTTTGTTAGAGAAGAGATGTGTGTGAGCCATTCAGGGAAAAACAATGAATGGATTTTTTTGTCCCTTTGAGTGTTGTCTCTCTTGGTGGGGATTTGTTTAATGGGAAGCCCTAATGGGGTTATTGACTGTCAGTCTTTCTGTCTTCTTCACTTCCTCAGCTTGTCCTTCTCACATGATTTGTATTGTTCTAAAAGGACAGATCAAAATTTCAGGACATTTGCATCAGCTTCCATACCTGTCTTTCTGAATTTGAGATGACAGGGCAAATTCTGTCCTCAAAAGTCTGAGCTGGCTCTACTTACCCTCCCATTTCAAGCTATCCTTGCTGACTGGAGCTGAGGATCAGAGGCTTACCTCACCTTGGCAATTTGCTGCTCTGCAGGCACAACATACGTATCCAGATCTGCTCACCTTGTTTGCTTGTACCGGGGTCCTCAGTCCCTCAGCTTTTTCTCTTGCATTTCATCCTTCCCTGCAGAAGGCAGCTTTCTGGGTGCCATCTCTTACCAGATACCTGCTGAAATGAGACATGCTGTTCTAGCCCAGATCCAGCCTGCCTAGAGTACAGATTCAATCTGGAAAGCAGGCTCCAAGGCACATAATTAAAAAGGAAGTTGAAAATTGTTTAAACATGAGTCTTAGCAGGGGAAAGCTGTAATCTGAATATGTGTTTTCACTCACTGCAAATATTTAGTGGCTGTAGATACACGGAATGAATCCAATGGCTTGGCTTCCTCTTGTAGGTGGGTGTATTGATATGGAGTGTGCTGCACACTCATTTGACATGTAGGAGGACATAACCCTGCTGAGCTGCAAAAAATGGAACATCAAACAGTGGGACAGTTGTCTGCCTTCTTGACGTCAGCATATTTGGGTTCATTATCAGCTGGACTTATGTCAGATTTAATACTTTGTTAACAGTGGTGGAGTGGAGTGTGGTTGGCTGAGGACACTGGCACATCATTCATTTCTGCCCACAGTACAGCACAGAGACAGGCTATGTGGTTGTTCCTGTGCTCAGGGGAAGTTGGTCTCAGTGGAAAAGTTATTTTTAAATATTGGCATTTTCTGTAGAGAAAAATAAGAAATGAAGTGTTAAATTTTGAATCATGGTTTACAAAAACACTAGGGGAAAACAGCACGCATTGTTCCTGCAGATAAAAACCCAATAAACAACAAAACAAAGGCCCACAGAAGCCAAAGGATCTGCTAGAGACAAATGTGAAGTCCTGTTTAAGAGAAAAGAAGAAATAAGTCTGTACAGCACTAACAGGTAACACAGCAGGTGACAAGTAACATGTCTCTTCAGAACCTTAGACAATGTCTTCTCTTTTACAGCTGTTGTCATTTCATTTGAAGGACATTAGCAGCTTCATCTTTACTGCACTCTTGGGAAGAAAGGAGAAGAGACAGCACCTAGAAGTTATACTTCCCTGAAAGGATGTGTTAAGTGTTATCCCGTAAGCTTAAAAAGTGAACTAAAAGTGAACTGATGTCCTTGGTGTTTGATGTTCAAGCACAAAAAGAGAGAGAACCAAAGTGGTGCATAGTTCAGTTTTAGTCCTTCCTACACATACAGTTAGTGTTCTGTATCGTAGGCACTTCTTCAAAGAAGAGATTTTAAAGATATTACATATATATATATATATATGATACATAAATCTATCGCATAAGCAGCCTATCAAAACACAATATCCCTTCTTGGGAAGCCACATTTCCTAATGTGATTCTCACTGTACTTAAATTAGCAACATTAAATGTGGTTAGCAGAACTTTCTTATACACTTAAAATTCTCCTCAATTATATAACTTAACACCACGTCACACCAAGTTCTTTCTTTGATAGCTTTTGTGAGCTTCCAGTTTGCTTGGAGAATTAACATGTTTTCTTCTGGTTTTAAGAGAGTTACTTTCTCATGCCAGTATTGTACAAAGCCTTGTGTTTACCTTGCAGGCATCTTGATGTTGGTGCCAATGCAATTTATTCTTGTGATGATAAGAGGCTGGCTCGTACTTGGTTCTTCTGTTAGCAGGGTGTTTTGAAAGTCTGTTCTGATGTTTACTGGATGTTTTTCTGCTATGCTCCTCTCCACATCCTGCAGATTGAGTCTCAGTACCACCTTCATGTTAATGTCCTGAGTTTGCAATAAGTGTGTATCTGTGATTCTTGCGAATAATATACCCAGCCACTGCTGTGTGACATGATTGAAGCTTTATCTGTCCAACACACGGATCTTTCTCACAAATATATTATTTCTCATGAGGTTGCATTTGATCCCAACAGGGGCTCCTGATGGTAGTTTTGAGATATTTCTGGTTCATCACCTATTGTATGCTTGGGAATCAGAAAGTCTTAATTTTTGTCTTACCTATCTTTTCACTGTTGGCCCTAATAATGCTCTAACAACACAGGGACTATTGGCATACATCTGTATACCAACCTAGTAAGATCATGTTTGTGAGACTTCCTCTCTTTTGTTCCTTGTTTAACTTTTCTGTAATAGGCTGGAAATATTTTCCTTTCTCTACTTGACCAGCTTTCACATTTCCTGGTAAATTGCTCAAACTCGTTGCTAACAAACTGGTGTCTATTGTCTAAAATTGCACAGTGTGGGATAAAATTCGTGATGAAATGCTTTACTGCTTTGTTTGTGATGGTCACTGTGGTAGTGTCTGACAGCTTGTCTTGGTGCCAGGAGGAGGGTTTTATATAAACAGTTTAGCATGAGTGTATCCCTTGTTTTGACCAGATCACTTTTTCTCAAGATGCTTCTCTCTGCAGTGCCTGGCCAGACTCCAAGTCAGGGAATAATTTTCTCTCTATAAAAATCCCTCTCAAAGTTACAAACAGTCATGTCCTAAAGACTCTTGAATTTGACTTGTCAGGTCAAAGAAATGTCAGCCTAAGATAATGAGAAGAAAGTCTGAGATGTTTATCCCCTCTTTTAATTTTTCTAAATATTGAAGAAATTGAACTTCAGGTTTTATTAACTGCAGAACATTTTCAAATGGTGAATAAATTTCTCCTATTTTTTGACATATCTTCTGTTTCAGGCAGCTGTTGGGGTGTGTATCTCACAAATCAATCTGTACTCCTATCATGAAAAAGATGTTATGCTATTGAACTCTTACATCATTCTGTAAATCATATTTTCCTGTGTAATGCATTATCAATTTAAAACAGTTTTGTTGATTTGTTTAATACGCATTTTGTTCAAAAGTTTACTTTTTTGAAAAAGGTGTTGATCAAAGAAAGAAAATTCTCACTTTTAATTTCCTTTTAAAATTTCTGTTTCCACTGACTGAACAGAGATTTTACTTCCATGCAAATCCTTTCAAAGTAAGATTTTATCACTTTTCTTATTGCATAACTAAAATTGCCCAATCATCTCCAGTATTTGAGCAAAAGGTTTGCAAAATTCCTGCAATGAAGAAGGCAGGTATGATTTATGATAAAAATTTGGCTTGTACTTTAGCAAAGGTGCCTGTTTATCAAGACTATGAAACCCCAAGACACTGGGAAAAAAATCCCAAACAAATGCACATTGGCAGTTTCACAAAAACAAAAAGGGTAGTAGGAAATTTAAGAATGTATTGTGCTGCATGGAACAAAATAGTTAAAGGTTGACATGTTATTTTTTGGAACGAGAAAAATGGAATTAGTGACAAGTCCCTTTGAGATCCTTTGGGATGGAAGATGGCACATAGTGGCAGGATGCACAGTGTTTGCTGTATTATTATAATCTTTCTAATTGTTCAGAGAAATAAAATGTACTTTGCTTGCCATCCTGTCCCTCAAATTTCCATCCCCTCTTAGAATATGCATTTGAACAGTATAAAATGATGTTTTGGCAAGCCCTGTTGAAGATAATTACACAGACACTTTATTTAGGTCAAAGCAACTGGGACTACAGTTTCTTCTTCCAAGTTCCTAGAGATTGTTATTTTTGTGGAGGGGTCATCTGCATAACTTAGAAATGAAGAGGCCCTTGCATTGTATATGAGGCATAATTTTGTTTTTTTCCCCTGTTTGCCTTTGATCTGCACAGAATGAGGAAAACCTCCTCCAGTCTGAATTTCAGAATTACACGAATTCTGAGTTTGGAGAATCACAGTGTGCTGGGAAGAAAGGGAAAGCTGGTTAATCCTCTGTAATGCTCTCTGTATGAAAGGAAGGAAATATCTTAATAGCATGTAGCAACAACAAGTGTGCTGTGTGTGGGTGCACATGGGTGTGTGAGTGCACAAACAGATCGTGGCTGGAGCTGGCACACAGAGCCCAGCTGACACACAAAGCTCTGATGGCTTTTGTCAACCACTGCTGCTCCTTGGAAAGCACTTTCATGGGCATTAGTTGGGAACACTCATGCAGCACTCGGTGCTCTTCTTCTGGGGAAACGTTTTGTAAACCAGGTGTCATTTCTCTAGACAGGAAGAGAACCTAATTTTGGGGTTTTCCAGATTTACAAGGTAAATTTAAAGATTTGTAAAAGCCAGTCCCAGGTTATGTACTAAAAGTTGCAATTATTGATGCATCCTAAGTAGAACATGAGGCTTGTTTTAAAATAAAATTTCCAGTAAGCTACGAGCTTTGTGTGTTGTGTGAGCATAGGAAAAGCTATGGCAATTCACCTATCATACAGTTTAGGGATATTCTAGAAAAGATTAATTTGTCTCACCCTTTTTTGCAGGAGAGTGACAGGATGTCATATATGTTGATAGTTTCTAAATAATTTAACTATGATCTCCTCATAATTTTCCACTAGCTGTATGTCTGTTGTATTTCATATGAAATTATTAAATAATAGGACATTGTGGCACAACTCCTTTAGTCCCTGACATTACAGTAGATAAGTTCTCTATGTTTTTATATGTTTTATAGAATATCTATATTCTTATTCATATCTACAAAAGCATAGCCATACATTTTATGTGCTTATCACTATACCTGTAATTTGTAAAAAAATAACATCTTTATATATTAGTTTAGATTACTTATTTATAAATATAATAAAAGGTCTGAAAAGATTTTATTGTCTTGAAAGTGGAAAGTGGAAAGCAGGGGTTTTTTTTTTATAACATCACAGAACTCCAAAAATCCTTCTGTAAAACTGCAGCTGTGTGGTGCTCTTTGGCTGATAGCCTGTGCAGAGGAGGGATGGCATCAGGCTCCTGCCATTACTTAGTAAATGATTCCCTCCTTGGCTCAGTGATTGAAGAATATTCGCTGTTATCCTACATATTATTTATAGAGACTTTCTTAATTTTTGGGAAAGAATGCAGGCATTCTTAAACTAAAATCAGGAGACATTTAGCGAATAATTAAGTGAGGATATATGGAGGTGGTTTTTTTTGAAAACATATGTGCCCCAGGGGTGCTGAGTTCCATAAGATTTTATTTTCTTTATTCTTCAGAATTGTTTTTCATTCTTGTATTTTCTACCTTATGATAGGTGCAGGAGCAGAGAAATCATCAAAGACCAAAAGGAAAAGAAGAAAAGGAAAAAACTTTGTTAAGATGATGGAAGTTTGTACAGTCCTTTATTTACTCAATCAGAGGACTATATGGCTGTCCTGTGAAGTGGAATCATTTAATTAGGAGATGGTACAAGTATTCAACCGAAGTGCTACAGCTAAATTCTGTAATTGCCACATGGAGCATCAACTGTGTCTTCTTGTATGCTGTCTGCTCCTATAAGATTGCACCAGTATGATCTATTGTGCCATCAATATTGCTTCCCATTTTCACTGGAATCTCCAGTGAGACTGTGCAACATAGACTCTTGAATAATTTGGAGTTAAGTAGTATAAAATAGGATCAATTATTAAAAAAATTATAAACAGTGTTAGCTACCAAAATCTGCTTCTGATAGCATTCATTTAGCACCTTTGATCAAAGTATCCCATGACCCAGAGAGACTCTATTTTTAGATGGCAAGTGAAATTCAATGGTGGTAACTGCAAAATAGTTACAGAGAGGGAGGAATTCTCACTAAAATCCTTGTCTGTTCATGTCTATATGTATCTATGGAGAGGATAGTATAGCTGTCCAGAGATGCTTAAATAATTTCAGAGAGCTGTTCAGAAGGGTCTGGTAAAGAAAGGTAAAGGGAAGATTAGAAATATTTAGGTAAAGAATAGTGGGGAAAATAAGCATTGTTATGTTTTTATGCATGTTCATGGCATATCTGTATCTTAAATACTGAATGCAATTATGGGGAAATGTGGTGTGTTTTACCAGATGCAGGAATACCTTCCATACACTGTGGACTGGAAAGAATTGGACTTTTTAGCTTGGAAAGGAACTTCTGAGGGTATATAATTAATATTGCAGAGAATGTCATTAGGGAAGGATTAGACTCTGATTTTCACAGTTCAGTGAAATTACTAGGTTTAAAACAACAAAGCCTTCCTTTTTCTTGTGCAGTACATAATCAAAATGGAGAATAGGATATGGTGGAAGTGAAAAGCAAAATTGAGTTAAAAAAAAGAATTAGGCATATTCATGAAATTCCAGTTGCTAAACCATGTGTTTCAGAAGTATACTCTGGCTAATGGGGTCCTTAGAACTGATTGAGGGAGGCTTGGCAGGTAAACTGGAGACAATGCCCAGCCTGGAGCTGCATCTCTCCTGCTTCCCCAAACATCCACCTCTGGGCATGTGCTGGGGGGATTGCTGTCTGATCCAGGGTGAGTTTTATGTTCTTATGTGTCCGGCGCTCAAAAAACTTACATTTATTTTTTATTTTTAATAACCTTTTTAAACTACTTTGAGATCTTTTGTATCTGGGTGCCCTTCCCACCCTCTTAGTCCAGTCAAACAAATTGGGGAGACAGTCCCTGTGCTAATGGGCTTGAATATAAAAAGAGGCTGTGGGAGAGACCATGGGAGTCTGGAGCAGTAACTTGCTCTTGCTCTCACAAGCACAGAGAGCTAGTGAGGAGCAACTTTATCTATCTGTGGTGAATTCCTGACCTTGTTAGAACCAATGGCATAACTACTCTTGGCTCCCAAAAAGTTAGCTCTTCATCCTTTGTAATGAAAATTCTGTAGACATTAGTTACTGTATTCTGAATTATGATATATATTAGAATAGGCTAGTCCAGGCTAGAAAAGTAATTAAAGAGTGCTCTTTCCAATTAATGGAAGCCTATTTACCTTGCCTTCAGAAACTCTGAACTGCTTCCTCCACTGTGTGTGATACTTATCACAAGCTGCCTTGGTGATTATCCAGCAAGGGGCTGCAACTCTCAGCTCACAGGGAGCTCTGAGAACCCAGGAGAGGCAGCAGACAACCCTTAGGAGACAGCATGCATCTAGCAAACACAGTTTTAAAATTAGTTCATCCATTTTTTTCACGTGTATATAAATTCCAGCCCTGCATGTTATTGCTCTAAGTCTCATTCTGTCTAAATTTTCTTCCTGCATAAGTTAACTTCAGCATGGAAAACCCCTGGGGAATATAGCAGTGCCTGTGAAAGGGGGACCTGGATATTTTTGATTATGAGATGTATATCTCAAATAGAGTAGGAATGATTTTAATCCAGATTATGACATTTGTATTCTTTTCAAGTTAGTCTGCATAAAGAAAAACTTATTAACATCTCAAATCTATGGTAGAAAAATTATTTTTCATACTAAGATAAAAATCTTCAAGTTAATTTTAAATGTTACATATTTGTTTTTTTTCTCAGTTTGTTTTTTCTTTATGAGATTTCTGTTGTCCCAGTGCATTTCATGAATAATAATCTTCAGTCTTCAAAAGAACAATAGCACTTGGATTTTCTTCCACATTAACTGGACTACATTTTTTGAACACATGCTAGAGATTTAGAGCCACATCCTTGTGAAAACTGAATCAAAGGAGCTTTGCTGATTTACACAGTCTGAAGATTTTTCTGTGTTCTAGGCTTTGCTGCTAGCCCTAGATTTCATGCTACAAGAAACCATGAGAGTTTCCATCATCACTGTATAACTGGCTCTGTGCTTCCAAAAGCTGGGAGAAGGAAAAATACAAATGATCTGGAGAATATTAGTACTAGAAATTTGTTTAAATTTAGTAGTACAAAGTGCAAAGTACTTCCCTTAGGAAACAGTAACAAGAATTTCTGCAAGAAAAAAGGAGACTCATTTAAACAGGAGACAAATGCCTGCATCTCAGCCATAGCAAACTAATACACAGAGATGTGCCTAAGCCATTGCAATGGTGTGGCTGTAAAAAAGGCAAATGAAATTCCAGGTAAGACATACCTAGTAGAAATAGCAAATTATTAATGACACCACACATGGCATAAAAAAAAAAAAATCTCTGGAATAGGGTGTACACTGCAATTGTTCTTTCTCATTGACTAAAGATTAACTTAAATAGGGGGCAAATGTATACATGAATCTACTGGGAAGAAGACAGAGAGTAATCTGTCTCAGATAAAGAGATGGGAAGATGTCAGTAAGAGAAGCCAGTGTACTGCCTTTGCCCTCCTGCCTGAAAGCTTTATTTCTAGCTTCAAAAGCAAAAATGGGAAAAAATACCCCAGACCACCATCTGATGGTTGAACAATGGCTGAGAATTTCATGTAGACCCTAAAAACAATCACTTCCTATGTACTTTGAGATTTCACAGCTTGCTTTCTCACAGATGAATTTTAATATATCCGTCAGTCTTCTTTAGATAGGAAAAGTAGGCTACAGTATGCAACACTGAAACTGTTTCCTATCCGGTCTCCATATGGATACCGTCAGAGTTAACTGCTTCACATAAAAATATTCTTAGTGGGAGCATAACAGTATCCATGTGAGGATCCAGCAGGGGATTAATTCTTCCTAACTGTAGGTGCCCTAAGGTGTTTCACATAGAATCCTACTCATATCCAGAGGGCAATCAGATCTTAGATGGGATGAACACCCTGGGGAGATGTCTCTCTCTTGACTAGGTGGTAAGATTTGGCACCTGGGTTTGGTGTCTCAGACAGTGTTTCTGTAACCTCTCATAGGTGAATCCTTGCCCTTCATGCAGAATTACTGGTGTGCTTCAAATCCTCATCTTAATGTTAATTGACTTCTAGACAAAGATGAAGCTAGCATTAAAGAACAAAATCAATGATTGCTTTGTCACTGATTTGAAGGCAGGAGAATTGGATTTAAATGACATTTCTACTCAGAATATGGCTTCTTAAAATGTATACTTTTTCATGAATCCCTTCCTCTCAGGGCAAGTAAATGGTAGTTAACTCATTCTAAGTTTCTCTACTGGTCGCTTCTACATGATTATTTCAAGCCTCTGAGGAAGAACTACTTCCAGTTGACTTTTCTACCAGTTGGAATCTCTCCTGTCAGGATCATGAAGCTGTCTCCCACACTATTCAAAAATCTCTTTGATGTAACCTATATCTCGCTCTAGCTGCACAGTAAATATCTGGGAAATTATACTCTCTAGTGGGGAGGGTATCCTGTGGTTACAAGTATCTTGAGAGCAGGTCCAAGAATTATTATTCTTCCTTTCCTCCAGTCTTGGTGATCTATAGCATTTACCTCCTGTAGATTCCCCTTTGATTTTCATTCCTTTTGTCTTTGTCCAAAAACTTCACTACCCTATTCTCCATTTTCATATTGTCATCTGCTGGCATTGGAGATGTTTTTCACATACAAAACCATCCCTCCTCTGTCTCTTCCCGTTGCATCTCTTCTATATAAATTGAACCTGTCTGTACTGATATTCTGGTTATGAGAATCATTTTACAAGGTTTCACTTGCTCTCATGTATTCCATTATTTAGTGATACTTCTAGTTCTTCTTGCTTGCTTCCCATACAGAATTTCCATTCACATAGAACTACTTTATGACTTTAATACTCTTATTATTCATCTCCCATTTCAGATCCTCAACTTCTGTCTTTGTGTGTTAAAAGCATACACTTGATTCTTTGCATTAAGTAAAAGCTTCTTCGTTCAGAATGTTTTAGAGCCCACATAACAAGCCAATTTTGTACCTGAGAAGTTGTCACTCTATGTTTTAGTGGAGACCATCTAAACAAAGCAGCCATCTCTCATCACAGAATATAGCCAAATGCTTTTTGATTCTGAAATCTTTTTCTCTATGTTGCAGGAGGATACAGTGATCAGTGTCTCATACCTGTCTTTGCTCTTCTTTGCCAATGCTTTGTATTGGAAGGCTCTGTGAAAAAAAATCTCCTGGGTTGATTTCACCTTCGTTTTTTTCCCTGTTTCTTTTCCTTGATCTCTGAGGAGGTCTTTCATCTTCCCTAAACAAAAATTGTAACTGTTCCTTAAGACAGAGATTGCTTATCAGAAAAAACCCCCTTCCTTCTGAAGAAATAAATAAATAGAATGAAACGAGATGAACATGAAACAAATATTTCACATTGCTGTAGTTATCAATATGTCCGTGCTCTGCAGTATTACTGTGGAAATACTGTGGTATTACTGTGGAAACAGTGATGTGGGTTACTAAAAGGAAGATGATCTACTGTCAAATTGCTGCCAAAAGAGAAGTGGTCAATTTCTTTATGAGCCTTCATATTAAAAAGAACAGCAGAAAACTGAAATCCCAATCTGATTCATACTTCTGCAGATTTTGAAACCTGAGCTCAAATCATCATAAAAAAATTGCAGCCCAAACACTTTGGGAGACATTCTAAGTGTGTGCAGGAGCACTGAAGGGATAAACAGAAATATTATTTGTATTTTAACAGATAAATGTCATTTAGCTGTTTTCCTGTTTGAACGAGGAATTTGAATGATAATTCCTGAGTTTCTCTGAGGTAGGTTCACTTAGCAGCACTCTTTGATATTTGTGAAATGCCAGCTTTCTATGAATATAGGAGTTTGGCAAAGAACGAGAGAACTATTCATTAAAATTCAAAAGTACATAAATGACAAATAAGGAAGTAATTTAGAGGATGTATTTGGCATGTGGGGTGTGGAAACCAACCAAGTAACCTACTGAAACTTTGACTATATTTGAAGTTATGTATTTAACGCATCCTTCTGATCCCAGGCTAGCTGGAGTCTGCAGAGGAAGTGCTTTCAGTCCTGTGAGAGGCACCAGGTGTGCTTTGCACTGAGGTCAAGTGTTGGCTTGACATGGTGAGGCCAGGGTAAAGGCTGCCTGTGCTCCATGGGCTTCATGGAAAGTGACAACACTGACATAACCAAAGAATAAATAGGGTAAATACACTGATGCACACAAGAGCTCAATTTTTTTAATCTATTGTCACATGAGACCAGGAATGGTTCTTGTCCAACTGACAGCAGTTTTTCTCAAGAAAGGACAAAGACAGCACACTGTATCTTTCCACAAGGATTAGAAGAGCTTGCTTTGTCTCTGCAGTACATAGAGGTGGCAGGGCAACTTGAGGAGAGGTTTTGCCTTACCTGGGCCAAAAGCCTGGGATGCTGAATATTTGTTACTATTTGTACTTGAAATAGATGAAACCTATGCTGGGATCACCTGTGCATGTCAACTGCACTGTCAGCACACAGAAACAGAGTGATTTTCACTCAAGCTAATGTTGTCTATGAGACAAAACACATCTCAGAGACGTCAAAGCCTCCTTTGCACGAGTGATTTTCTTTGCATGCC
Organism: Thryothorus ludovicianus; assembly: GCA_013397245.1. Taxonomy (NCBI): domain Eukaryota; kingdom Metazoa; phylum Chordata; class Aves; order Passeriformes; family Certhiidae; genus Thryothorus; species Thryothorus ludovicianus. The sequence goes on along the minus strand of VZTB01016231.1, from coordinate 924,465 downwards.
ACAATGATTGTGCAGACTGCATTACAGATCTATGTTGCTGCCTGGAGTTTGCAAACATGCCTTAGCTCCCTTTTCACAGGGAGTTGCTTGCATAGGAAAAAGCTAATGAGTTCAGAGGCAAGGTTTGAAAATATACAGTCCCATGCAAAAATATTGCAGAAGGTCTCAACCCTACTCACAAAGAAAGAGATATATCAATCTATTACTCCCTCTAATAAGCTCCATGGTACACAGTAAAGCCAGGAATTACCTTTACTAGCTTGTGAGCCATTTTAAGGTGCACAAATGGCACGGTAACTTCATTGTTCACAATGGTAATTAAGTCACTACATTATCTCATCACAGTGAGTCACTTAACTGGCATTACTGTTGCAAGATGGGAAAATTTACCAAGGTGGAAAATTATGGGTCAGATTAACTCCTAGTGTAACATTCAGAAGTATTATGCCCTGAATACATTTGGCCCACCCTTTATAAATTAGACTGTGTTTAATGTGCTTTGGAGAGGAGATGAATCAGACCTGCTGTTGGGGGAAGAAAAAAAGGAAGAAAAAACCTGTCTCATGCTTTTAGCTTGCCCATTCCTTAGGGCAAAAGGCAGTTGAAGTTGTGGAAATAATCCCTTGTTTTTCCAGAAAGGGCCTACCTGCAGCTTCAGCAGTAGATCACCAAGAGAGTGTATCTTCTGTACCAGGTCATGGGAGTTCAGTGCAGAGTTGTACAGTAGAAAGAGCATGCCTGCAGTCTCTTAAAGACATCAGACTGCTGCAAGTCAGCCATGCACGTGGCCCTGAAGGGATATCCACAAGGTACTTAAAGCTATAACATCACACAGAAAGGTCTGAGACAGGAATTGAGTCTAAAATATACAATTACAACTGAAAAGTGTTTTAAAACAGGCCATGAATAACTGTTTTTGAAAAGCCTTTGTGATTGAATTTTTCTTTTGACTGATATTTTTTTTTCTAAAGAAAGAAGGAAAACAGAAACTGTTGGTACTGTGATATTTTTTTACTGATGACTCGCATTATCCCTGAGTGACAGCTCCTTAATTCAATTGCAGAAAAATACGGACATCATGCCCAGGTAAACACTCATTAACTTTTCTTGGCAGCCCTTTTTAAATTAAAGGAAAAAAGTGGCACTCTAAGTTGCTGCCAAATTTGGCAGCTCTGATCTTGTCCTGACTCTAATCCCAAGGAGCATTTACCAGGTTTCTTTTCTGAGAACACTGGTGTGCTCAAAGCAAAGTGGATGCCACTGTCTCTGGCAGACTTGGGGCTCTGGTGGCCCCCACGGTGGTGGTGATCCCATCTGGGAAGTGAGTGAAGCAAAACCCCTCAGTGGGTGGGGAGTGCTGCTTTCAGATTTTATTTTTTCAGAAAGAGTTAAGCTTTTAAAGATGAGAGTTCAGGAGAGGAGAGTCTGAGCCTGTTTGACTTGTTTTTCTCTCCCCCAGCGCTGCCCAAGTTTACAGTCTGTGGCGCTATCTGTAGGGCTTCAGACAGCAATGAAAGGCAGGCAGAGAGGTTCTCTGACAAAAGCCTGAAACCCTGGTATCTCTTTTGTTTTCACCCTAGTCTGTGGCCACTGACATTACTCCCTTACACCATGGATGGGTAATAAGCCCCCTTCTCAGGAATAGAAAAGCTCTTATACATTTTAATGTGACCTTAGACAGTGCTTTTCAGAAATCACAGGCACATCTGACTACACTTGAGGTTGAATTGAGCTAATGGCATTCACCTCATCTTTAGATGCAAAATTGGAAGATAAAAAGACCTTGATGTGAAAAGGAAAGGGGGGTTGTGGGGAGCGGGGGTGGGGGGAAGAGAAGCAGATTAGAGATATTGCTTAAAAATCTTATGATTGCTAGTTGATAACGAAATGTCTCTTTCTAAAAACCCTATGGGCTTGCAAGATGTCCTTGTGCTTTTATTTTTAATGATAGAATCTTTTTATTCCCTGGCCAAGGAAATTTCAATGTTGCTGCATATGTGGCCAGGAGATACGTTGACCTTTAGCAAATCTTATTTTTAAAATCAGATGGAACAGTTATTGCAATATTCCAGCCCTGTAAGATTAAAAAAGAGCTTTCTTCCTCTGTAATCAGACGTGGATTAAATTTATTAAAGGCGCAGTATCTCTTTTTTAAATGACACTTGCCAGTCATACTGAATTCTAATAAGCCATTTGAAGATTTTGTACCCTCTTGCTTTTATTTTTTTTTAAAGCCGTAACCAAGGCTTTATAAAAAGAGTGGGATAACTTATTTGACTAGCAAAGAAACTTGATGCTAACAGGAGAAGGGCAGCAGACAAAAGAATGCAGCTGAAACATTAATGAATGATAATGCTGAGCAATGAAACATGCAAAGGAGCATGCAACATGGAAATTCAATGAGGAAAATATAATCTGAAGACCAAAGTAATTCTACTCAGTGAAAAGGTGCAAATGACAGAGAAAAAGACTTTAAAAATCAAGGGATGAGTTTGTTATAATAATTTCAATTTAATTCCTGAGCAGAACTGACTGCCTATTGGTGCACATTTGAGAGTGAGAGGTCAATTGGTGCTATTTGAATGTGTTTTTATTTTCTAAGTACAAAGAGTTGGTTGGGGCCATCCAAAATATAAGTAAAGACATAATCTTTTCCCTTGGGAGTGTATAGACAGACCAAATGGGTTTCTTGAAACTATTGTTGAAATTTTGGGAGCAAATTTGGGGAATTATTTGTCCACTTGTATGCAAATGAATCTATCCAGAGTTTTTCTTGAAAATCATATAATTGTTTAGGTTGGAAAATACCCTGAAGGTCATTGAGCCCAGCTGTTAAACAAGCACTGCCAAGTCTACCACTAAACATTGTCCCTAAGCTATGCTGGAGTAACGTGAGGCCATTTCGTCATTCCATTGCTTTTTATCTGGGAGGAAAGATTTTCTCCCACCTGGCAATCTCCTTTCAGATGGTTGTAGAGAATGATAAGATTCCCTCTGATCCTCCTTTTCTCCAGCTCCAGCCTGTCCTCATCAGAGCTGTGCTCCAGAGGCTTCCCCAGCTCCACTGCCCTTCTCTGGACATGCTCCAGCCCCTCAATGTCCTTCTTGTCCTCACAGACCCAGAACTGATCAGAGGATTTCAGGTGTGGCCTCACCAGTGCTGAGTACAGGGGGACAATCCCTGTCCTGGTCCTGCTGGCCACACTCTTGCTGACACAGGCCAGGATGCCATTGGCCTTCTTGGCCACCTGGGCTCACACTGGCTCGTGCTCAGCCACTGTCAAACAGCACCCCCAGGTCCTTTTCTGCTGGACCACTTTCCAGACACTCTGTCCCCAGCCTGTAGCACTGCAGGGGGGGGTTATGACACTAGTGCAGGGCCCAGCACTTGGCCTTATTTAACCTTACACCATTGATTCAGCCTGTCCAGATCTCTTGGCAGAGCCTTCCTGAACTCCAGGATAATAACTCCCATCCAGCCTGGTGTCATCTGAAAAATGAGGGTGCCCTTGATCTCCTTATCCAGATCATTGATAAAGAGATTAAACAGGACTGGCCCCATCACTGATTTCTGGGGAACTCCACTGGTGACCAGTCTCCAGCTGGATGTAAATCTAATCACTGCCCCTCTCTGGGCCTGGCCATCCAGCCAATTTTTACTCCATGCACTACATGGAAATCTAGTTTCACCAACACAGTGCCGTGGGAAAGTCAGCTCCTGCAGTAGCCTTTGGTGGATCCCATCCAACACTATACACTAGTTTGTGTCTAAGTGGTGCAACAGGTTGCTGACCAATTCCTCTTGGATTATGGTTTTTTTTTCTGCTCCCCATCCCTGTCAGCTCAGGGTGCTGACTACTTGGAGAACAACTTATCTTACTGTTAAAGGCGGAGGCAAAGAAGGCATTAAGTAACTCATCCTTTCCCTCATCATTTGTCACGATGTATCCTCTCATACCTAGTAAGGGATCAAGGTTTCCCTTAGCCCCCTTTTGTGGCTAATGTATTTATGGAAATATTTTTAATTGTATTTCACTGCAGCAGTCAGATTAAATTCTAGTTCTCTCTGTTCTTTGCCTCTAAGTGCGGGTGCAAAAACACTGATAGCATAAGTAATGTAGAGTATACAAAGACTCTCAGCTAAGTTTTTTGTTAAGCATATCCATCCTTTCAAAATAATTAATACGGTCCTAATTAGGCATTGAATCTATGCTCTCTGATTGTGCCTTGCAAGGCACAACCTATCTGACCTTCCTATTCTCACTTAGCCAAAATTTCTTTGCAGAATCAGTCTACCTGTGTGATGATCACAGTGGGAATGTTCACAGTTGTCTTCTGAAGAAAACCAACCCCCAGTTCTGCCTGGCTGTACCCAGAGCCCTGGACCATGAGCAGTGCCACAGCCTGGGGGTCTGGCTGGGGCCCTTGGCTGGGGTGGTTACAGCCCATCCTCACCAGCACAGGATGTCCAGTGCCAGGCACTGTCAAAGCATGCTCCAGCATCCTATCCTGGACTTCCTGGTTCTCCTTCTGGTTTCTATCTCTTATTCCCCAGGAGATGCCCGTTATTTGAGTTATATATGATAGTGTGATACATAGAGCCAAACCTATCCCCAGGGTAATTTTGCTGACAGTAGTAGATTAGCATGTGTGATAAATTTGGCCATTCCCATGATGCAAAAACTCTTCTTTTTATCCCTAAATAAACATTAATTAAAAATTCTACGTACATAAAATACATGAGAGGAAAAGAAATACCCAACTGCTCCTGCATTATTATAAGAAACACCACTTACAACAATGAAAGCTAGGAAATTAAGTAATTCAAGATAGTCTGGAAAATTGAAGCATCAATGCCAGCTAACAGGAGCTCAGAATTAGCTACCTGACTGTAATTTTTTTAGTCATATTATTCCCCTATGATTTTCATTATACATAGGAAAACAGCACTACTTGAAATGTGTGTTTTTTTTTAAACACAGATGGTATAGAAACCTTAAAACTCGTAAATCAAAACCAGAAGAGAGCTAGCTTGCTTGCTTGCTTTTCTTTTTCTTTCTTTCTCTTTTTCTTTCTTTCTTTCTTCCTCTATCTTTCCTTCTTTCCTTCTTTCTTTTCTTCTCTCTCTGTCTCTGTTTCTTTGTCTTTCTACTCCTTCTCTCATTTTTTTCTCCTTCTCTTTCTTTTTTCCTCTCTGCTCTCCTCCCCTTCTCTCACTCCCCTCCTCTCCTCTCGTCTTCTCTCCTCTTTTATTCCTTCTTTTTCCTTTTTACTCTACTCTACTGTAGCTGATGGGAGTCTCTAACATCAGGCCAGTGTTCTTTTCATAATTTTCCAAATAAAAATTATTATTATTAGAGGGTGGTCCATTATTTCCTATGTTTTAAAATGTATTTTAAATTGCTTTTATGATATTGTACAATGCCCCAAGCACTTCAGTGGGGGAGCACTTTATAAATAAAATTATTATTATTATGCTTAGTGCATATGTCAGCAAGTGTTCATAAGAAATAAGTGACTGGTACCCCTGCCCTCCAGAGACTGAGAGCCTTATTTCTTTAACTTGACTTTCACCGGCCTGAAGTCTGGGTAAGAATTAGAGTCACTTCTAATCTTGTTCTTCCTATTGGCACAAGAAAATGAGCTGTCATTGAGTAGCATTGGCAATGAAGAACCATTTTTATAATTCCTTCTACATCACATGTTATAACCACATTACCCCTTTTAATTTGAGGATGTAAAGTTGTCAAATGGGGAAAAAAAAGAGCCCTTTAAAAATTCAATGGGACCTTCTGGAAGATTCGTGTGTGTTGTGTGCATGGAAGTGTGGGAGGACTGGCAGAAAGGCAAAAATAATTTTAGATTGTGTTAAAATTAAAGCTTAATAAGAAGTTTGGTGCAGTATATGGAGAAGGTGGTGGTCCTAAGTTTTGATTTTGAAATCTACAATTCTTTAATAGATATTTTTTTCCTTTTAGATGAACTTTAAAGAAAAATGATAATGTAAGCACTGCTAGTTACTCTAGGTTGGGATTTAAGATTACAGCATTTAGTAAGATTATATATTTGATGAACAAGGCGAGGTGGTGTGTGTCAGCCTTTGAAGGGGTTACCTCGCTTAGGAAGTGAGTATTAACAGCATCTCAGCCCTACCAAGATTAATGTCAGTGGAATCAAAACTGGCATTAGCAGAGCACTGTTGTCAGGAAGCTCGCAACAGTTCAATAACTTCAACACACTGGGTAGATTTCAGTGTGTGTGTCAAAGACTAGTACTGCTTAAAAAGGCATGTGGCAAGTAGGCAGTTTTAATATAAAGATCATAAAAGATTTGAATACCAAATGTACAAGTGTTGGGTATTACTTGTGGGTACTTGGAAAAAAAACAACTTTTATTTCTTTTATTTCTGTCTTCCCCTCTTTCACTTTTGTTTTTTTGCCATAGATTTCCATCCATGAAGAATAAGTGTGGAGTTCTAATCCAACCTGTATATATACTTTTTCTCATGCATTCGTAGCTGTCAATGGACCTAATGAGGAAATGGGGTTTATTAGCTACTGATAATAGGAAGAATGTGTAATGTGTAAGAGAGGGGTGAAACTGCTTCTGATGGTTTTGTTAAACATGATGCTGCATGTCTTGGCTTTGATTTTCACTTCGTTTTATGTTGCTTTACTTTTTCTATCATTCACAATATTAAGCAGTTCAAGCACTATAAAAATCCAACTGTAAATGAGCCTTTGTTAACTATAATTTATAGTTCTGCACTGATCTGGGAAGCCAGAGGAACACTGATGAAAACCAGTGATCAGTATATATAAATGTACTTTAAGGGCACTGAAAGAATTGCATAGAGGACTTGTCCTCTATTTCCCTTCCTTCTCTGCAGGCAGAAACAGCACAAGCCCACACTTCCAGTTAGTAGGTGTCCAAAGACCAGTGCCGCCCTTTCAGCACTGGTTTTAGTGGTGATGCACCCTAGAAAATGCTTTATGTTTTTTCTTTCCCTGTCAGAGGTTCCAGTTGGAAGTGTCAGGCTGTGCTCTGTGTAAAGACTTGGTTTCCTTCTGGTTCACACACGGGTGTGCACTGTGCCATTCTTGTTATGAACTGGGAGCTGCAATCTGGCACAAGCACTGCTGCTGCTTGGGAGGAACCCGTGATTAATTTCTATGGAAATTCATAGTTTAATTTCAGGTCAAATACAGATGATGTGTTGTGCCATATAAAATTGTAGAAGTGATAAGTTTAGAGAAGTGTCTTCTCGACTTTGAGGGGGAAAGAAAACGACAGATTATTTTGGAGATAAAGGTTAATCTTTCACTGAAGTTTGAAATCTTAGAAAACTGAAAGGAGATGATAAAACAGTATAGGGGGCTTGTTTGCCTCGGCTACTGGTCTTTTATAAATAAAGGAATTTGGCTGCAAATGATTTGAAGTAATATTTTAGCACAAGACTTAAACCACACACTATTATTATCCATTCCCATGATTTTCTCTCTATGTCTCTAAAGATATTTTTGCTGTTATGGAAACATAGCCCTTTTCACAACTTTGTCCTTTGTAAGTGACTAGGATTTGAAAACCTAAATCTGACTTCTGGTCCTCCCTGATTCTTTAATAGCTGCTTCTGCTCTGCAGTTTGCTGCTGAAAATCCAGAACTACTGGGAAGGAAAGATAAATAAATATAAAAAAAATATAATTATTTGCTTTAAATGTGTGAAGTGTTCCAATAATTTTAAACAGTTTAATTTAAATTTTAAACTGCAAATCTTCAACCTCTAATCACTTCTAAACTGAAGTGGTTTTAACCAAATGTGAAGTGCTACAGAGTTTGAAATGATTATGCCTGGAGTAGATGGCTGTAAACTTTGGAGAGGGATGAAAACTATCTTCTAAAATTTTTTTTCTAAGCATGCACTTGTGCCACGTTGAGCTCATTCCTGCTGAAGAAGGTGAGGGGCTGAGAGGGCAGCTCTGTTACTTTGCAAGACCAATATAGTAAAAGCATCAGAGCATTTGGAATTTTCAGAGGTAGAGTGTCTCAACACCAGGCTGAGGCATATTTGGAAAGCCCTTCCCAGACGGAGAGCCCCAGCAGGGCCAGCATGTGCCGGGCTGTGGGTGCAGGGCAGGGAGGGTGTCAGGGTCTGCAGCCCCTGGTCCACAGCTTTAGGGACAGACAGACCTTGGGGAGGCTTTTGGAGAGGAAGGTACGTGTGCAGCAGGAGGATGGTTAACACTTCCAAATTCACAGCTATGTTTTTAGGACTCTTTCCAGCATTAGTTTCTCTTCAACATTTTTATTTTAGGGCTTTCAGTCTTTGCATTATGTTTTTCCTGTTTGAGGGAGAGAGTAAGAAACTTAAACTAGGATTCAGAAGCTGGTCCAGGACTCGGCTCCAGCTGGAAAAACACATGTGCTGGCATTCAGCTCCTGTAAGCTCCTTTCTGACTATTTTGAATGCTGGCATTGTTACAATAGGCAGGGGAACAGCCATGATAGCCCAGGGTGACAAATTGCTCAGCCTTGTGCATATATGTTTTTGCCTGGCTGGTTTTTATTAGCATGTAAGCATCATCTGTGGACTGCGCATTCTTTCCCTTTCATTTTCATGACCCCGTCCAGTTCAGACAACTGACAGTTTCACTATGTGAGTTCCAGATTTTGATGATTAACTTTTTGACAGCGGTCCTTATCTTTTATTTAATATTGTTATGATGATTATAACAGAGGGCTGCATGTCGGGCAGTGTGGAAATCAGACTGGGTGCTGCCTCCTTAACTCCATGATAACTCCATGTTTTAGCAACAACACAGAACACAACTTTGTAAATTAAATGAGGAAAAAGGATGGCAACTGCTGAATCTGATTATTTGGGTTATTATAAGAGGTAATTATTTTAGCTCAATAGGTAGGTATTTAATGCCCTGCTCCTTCAAGGACTTTTCCTACTTATTTAACTTTTCTCAGGCAAGTAATCTCATTGATTTAAGTGGGACTATACATATATGTGTGAAGGCTAGGACCTTATTATGCAGAGAGGATGTAAATAAACATCAACTTTTTCCCCTTTGGTTAAAAGGAGACTCTTGTAAATGAATGAAACCAAATGAACAAACAGAAAAGAGATGAAAGGGAAAACATCCCTTCTTCCTGAAAGAAAAATGTTACATGCATCACTTCAGATTTGGCAGGCTCTTGTCTCTTACAGTCTCTGTTTTGTTTGCTTAGAGATGGCTGAATTACTATTTTTGATACCACTTAGGACCGTGTGCTAGCAAAAGGTTTTTGTCAAAGCCTCCCAGTGGGTCTGGACAAGATCTCTCAAGCATGCTGCATGCTCTCCAGCAGGGATGATGGGGAGCAGGGGTGAAGGGTAATTTTTTGCTCTGAAGCCCCTCTTTTGCATAGGAATTTGCATGACAGATATAAACACACTTTGTGTGTGCAAATCAGAAATAGCTACTTGTTGGGCATTTGCCAAGGAGAAAGGCTTTGACTTCAAGCTTGTTTTCACTGCTGGTTCAAGAGCTTAAATCTCTCATTCTGCAAATGTTTATAAAATTATCCCTGTCTATTTCTCTAGGTGATTTTTGCTAAGTTTTGCTCTCCTTGCTGAAGGTAGAGGCTTGTAGAGGGACACTAGAAGCAGAAGACGGATTTCTTTTCCACTCCAGGATCCACTTGGTAGGAGACTAACTCTTGAATTTACTGGCTGTCCTTTCCCTGTGTGGGTTAGATGTTACTCTGTTGCTGCGATTTGAAAAAGCTGCTAAGGGAATCTTTGCCACTGAGATTCAGGGACAAAATGGAGATGACATCCTCAAACACCCTACAAGACGTCTCCCTTCTTCTCTACCTTGCAGGGAAGGAAGTGAGTTTGGCATTAGGAAGTGCCTCTGGGAGTTTTATGTCAGTAGAAAATATTTCTTTGCTTTGAGAATCCAGTACTGGCAATCAATGGAGGCATGATATCCCCTTTTCAATGCTGAAATGTAGTGAAGGGATTGAGTCAGGACAGAATCCTGTATCCCTGTTTAGCAGATGTTCCTCTTTCATGCATTGAGATTTTCCAATCAGTACATGTCATGGTTGGACTCAAGAATGGCAAGATAAAATCAGTCCTTTCAGTGGGTGGAAAAGCAGTCATGAATGTGTGAAAACTGTCTGGGAACATCCACGCTCTTCATTAAGGTCTTTCTGTATACTGAGGCTTATGGAAAACCTCCTGCCGTCTCCTCTCAACTTTGGATCAGGCTTATAGATGGATTTCTGAGATCAGCAGCAGTCTGTACAGGTTGTTATCTTGGCTAAATGCTGGAGGCTGACCTACAGTAGAACAAGGTGTGAGCTGAGGCACCACAAGTCAAGAAACTGAGCTTTTATTTTCTGGCAGACTCTCTTCATTTAAAGCAGACTCTCATATCCTATAGACGCCTGCTGGGGAAGACGTTTAAAGGCTGCACTCCTCTGTGAATCTGGTCAAAGCTTTTGTGCTGAAACATTTATTCTGTTAAAACACACACTTGTTTGCTGGCACCCAGTCATTTCAAAAGAACAGGACTGTTCTAACACATCTTCCAAATGATTTCAAAATTGGACAGGGAAGCAGATATCCATCAAAACCAGCCTGGCTCCTCATTGCTCCCTCTCTACTGTCCACCCTTTGGGCTCTCTGTGCAGGGGTGGTCCTGGACTTCATCCCTGCTGGTGGTGGGACCTTCATGTGGCCCCAGAGTAATCTACATCTAGAGTACCAGGCACACCTCTGGGGCAGCAGGTTTTGGGGCTCCTAGACACCGTGGCCTGTTTGTGAGGCCACAGCTGACCTGGAGGTTTCTCTGCTTGGGCTTCCTTACACTCAGTACTTCTAGCCAAAGTATTTAAATAATTTTCAGTGGTTTGTACTTTCATTTCCATACCCAGATTTGAAACCTCCACTCTCCACTCTGATGTGTTTTTTTGGTTCTTTCAAAATGGCATATTTTACTCAGAAAGATTGCCCTGGAAGCCAACTCTGGTCATGGTTAACCATGGCACCTGGTTAACATGGCCTAAGAAATGAAGTGAGAAAAATGTGTGAGAATGTGGACTGACAAATCAAGAGTGGAATTTTCTGGTGTCAGAAAATAGGTAAGTAATACCTCACTTTGCAAACACTTACTGTGAAGTGCTTATTTTAGGGGCAATATAAACACCTAAGTGAGACCGTACCCTGGGAATAAATGTGGGACTTTGGACCATCTCTTTGTGTACATCAATATCGCTCCCTCTGGGTAAACAGACTAATGAACTTCACTTGAGCTGGATCTGGCTCTCTGTTTTGTAGGAGGCTTTTGCACACCCTGCCTTTCAGTGAGTTTTCATCCCTTCTCTAGGGGCTACACTAGCAGTGCATTGTCTCCTTCTGGCTTCTGCTTGGCCATACCATCTGACATCCCCTGTGTCTGGGTTCACTGGGGCTGAGGGAGCTGCTGTTGGATAGGCACTGTGGGCAGGAACAGCTCTCAGGAGCAGGGTGCAGGCACTTTCCATTGCTGTGCTTTCCCAACAGCGAGATTGAATTTAATTTGCTGGCTAATCTCTGGTGGTGAAATTCATTTCTGGTCTGTCTGTTTAGATTGCTGTGACACCCACCCATGCAGGCATCTGTGGCACCCTTTGGCTGCCGGGCTCTGGGTGGGTTGGAGCAAGGAGGAGTGCTGGCCACTAAAGAGCTGCTCCCCTCCAGGCTGGCACTGGTGTGATGCAAAGGGACTGGTCTGCTCAGACATACCTGCTGCCCATGCAGAGCCCTCTGAGTAAACTAATCACAGTGTCTGTAACATTGGAAACCTCAGATGGCCTGGGCTTTATCCTTCCCTTCACAGATTTTAACACATTAATAGATGTGATTGTCCCAGGTCCTCTCCGTTGTTGTTTTATTTTTCATCTTAAGTTTTCTCACATCAGGGTCAAGGATACAAATAGAAGAATAGAAGTGAAAAGATGAATACTTTCTAGTGCTGCTCACCTAGGACAACATTTCAAACCTTCTATATCTTCTTCAGTATTCTGGCTTTCGTTTTATTAACTTTAAATCACTTTCCTCGTTAACCCAATTGTTCATTTCTCAATATAATCCTTTAACACTTACATACCTCACAAAAAGTAGTGCAGAGAAAGCAAACTAATTTATTAGACAAGCAGAAGCACATGGCATTCCATATTGGGCAGATTTGTGATGAGCAATTAATTATTTCTATTTTCTTCCTTCCCAGTTTAAATACAGTTTAAGTTGTTGATGTTAATATTATCAAACCAACATTTTTACATCATTTGCCAGGCTTGACAGAATTAAGTGGATTTCTTTGAATGATAATAGACATAATTAATTTTGTGTATAAGTTGCTTCACTGCCTTTGAAGTTAAGTAAAAAATGAGATGTTAAGACTGAATTAGTGATATTTAATTGGAACTGATTATAAAAAATAAACAAGATACACGGTAGTTTTATGAAATAAAAAAAAGAGTGTGTGTATAACTGCAGAAATTAACATTTGTGGTTGAATGTTTTGCTTTAAAAGGGTGGCAGCAGTGATTGTGAGCACAATAGAGAGAAGGAAGAGTGACACAGAAAGGGCAGGGCTGAGCTATTTGAACATGATTGACAAGAATAGTTACGTGGAATTTCTTTATAGGTCATGCAAACAGACCGAATGTAACCATTGCTCTTGGAGATCGTGCAAGTGTTTAATTTTCCTTATTTTGTCTTTTGTAGTCCTGTAATAAATGATGGCAATATGCAATGTTAATACTTCTCAAAGTATGTAAGGTTCAGCCACGCGCCTCTGCACCTGGCTTAGTAGATTAGGAAGATAGAAGAAGGTGTTACTATGTTTAATGACTTTTAACACACAGCATTGCTTATCAGGAACCCATTCTGAAAAATGACATGCCAGAGACCTGGCATCCTCCTGTGCATCAACTGGGCAGCCTGGAAAATCTAGTCTGTGATACCACTATTATAAATTAGACATCACCCTCCGATGTAATCAACTGATTATCATCTCAGGCCTGTGTAGGGTAAAATTTGGCTGTTTATTAAAATGACTAGGTTTCTGGCTCATCTTTTCTCTCAGAAATCATCCAAATTAAGACTTTGTCTGTTAGAATAAAGTTCTACTTTCTCAGAAATCCACAGGTTTAAACAGCTGCATCAGGAGTGTACATGGAATGAGAGAAGAAAAGACGAAGTTGACTTTCCTAAAGTGGGATAGACCAGCCCAGTGAAACCAGTAATTCCCCCCAGTAACAAGGGCTTAGGAAAGGTAAAAAATGTGTGAGAGATATACTCCTATACCATTGTGGTGAACTGAATGCTCTAGTTTCTATTAGATGCATCTAGGTGAAGTCAGCTATGTAAGTGAAAAGATTACAGTGATGCCTACAAAAGGATCAAAACGAAAGCGTTTATTCCATCTGAATTTGTCAGGAAATAGTGTGTATTATAACACTGAGATTCCCTTTTCCCCCTCCTACACCTTTGTTGTCAGTGAAGACATACACCAGGTTCATTCTTGGTCAAGTATGTGCCCACAGACCTCTCCAATCTGGGAGGAAAAAAGATGAGGTACTGTTGAGGAGTAAACAGAAGATGCCTGTGGTCACCTTTAAATTACTGTTATGGTGAAAGGTGCAAATAGCTGCCATCAAGTGAGCCTTTGATCCAAAGATAATAATAGATCTCATTAAAATCAGTGGGTTTGCCAGTTCTGAAGAAAAACCTACTGAGCCTCTTTAAACAGAAGAGACAATGGAGGGATTTCAGACAGCACTTCAGGTCAGACCTGAGCATGTAGGCAGGGGGATTTCCTTGGTAGCACACAAGGGATGGGATATTGGATTTGCAGTTGCTGAGCAAAGCCATTCAAAGCCCATGGGGGCAGCAGGGAGTGGGGCAAGGGTGGCAGGAGCAGTACCAAGGGTCTAGAATGCAAAGAAAAGTGATGCTGGATGATGACTTCTAGGTACAGAATATGGGAATAGAAAATGCCTTCATGGCCAGGGAAAGACTCCTCTGGTTTGGCAACAAACAAACAAACAAACAAACAACCCCACAGCCAAGAGAACACTGTAGAACTGTGTCACTCATTACACAATTGGGGTAGTTCTGAGGGAACCAGGGTCTGTCTAACTCCTAAGTCCAAAGGAGCAACAGTGATGCGCTTGAAAACCACTGAAGTCTAGGGAAGACTCCTTTTGTCTTTTGTGAGCTCTGGATCAGGTCAGGGTTGCCAAGAGTTTGATACTGCTAAGACAATTATCTCAAGGGGATGTTTCTGAAGGAACTATACATTGGGGGAGACAATACTTGCTTTGCCTGGTTTTGACAGCATGTCACATTCGATGGATGCTCTCTTCACTTTGCAGCTTTTGACAGGCCATAAAGGCTAATTAAAAAAAACCTACTAAATGCACATGCTTCCCTCTAAAGAGCACACATTTATCCTGCAAACAGTTAATACCTACTATCATGGGTATGTAACTAGTCAATATGATATAACACATTGCGGAGCCTGCTGAAGGCAGATATTGCCAATTAACACATGGTATTACCAATCAGTGCTCATGCCATTTATAGAACATTCTGCCTTGCTGCTACTGGAGATTCAAGACCCACAACAGTTTGAACGCATTTTTGAAGTAGGATTTTGTGTTAGAGATGGAGTAAAGCTCTGTATTGCTAAAGAAATGGAAGAACAATGAAGGACTGAACTCTAGGGAGAGGAGCAGCACCTTACAAACACAAAAAAGACAAGGTCTCTGCCTGGAGGGGCTTACAGTCTCAGGCCAACAAAATTCTCTGTATGAGACATCAGAGGATGGCAGTGGGAGGGAGGAGGGAGGGGAAAAAGGTGGTGTGATAAGCACAGGTGTGTACCCTGGAGAACAGCTTTTTTATATTGTGCTTCGTCAGCGGATTGCAGAGGTAGAGGAGGTTTCCATCTCATGGGCAGCATGGGACAGGAGGCAGCGAGAAACAGAGCAGAGGAACATAGTTTGGAACAGATATTTAAGACAGGACAATGAATGAACAAAAGGCCACTTTCTGCTTCCTCAGAAAATTTTGGGCTGTCTGGGGAAAATTTGATGCATGAGGCCCAGAAAATACTTTAATATGGGCATCTGCTGGGGTTTTCATTTCTCTCCACTCAAGAAAAGGCTGCATCTTTATTTTCCCTTCCTGTCCCCTGGGTACTGTAGCATTCCACAAAATCTTCCTGGAATCCTATCAGTGTTGGAGATAGGGTTTGTTGGTTTCTTCTGTCCCCAAACTGTACTTGGCAGCAGAGAGGTTTGAGGGACTGGGAGTAACAGCTCAGGGCTTAATGAGAGAGCAATAGGCTCATCAGCAAGGAGACAAAGAAGAGAAATACATATATGCATGCACACATACCCATGAATATGTAGATACATATACATAAAACAATAAAAAAATAAAGACACTTCAGAGAAAGAACACTTCCTAAAAGTGATTTGACATAAAAGTTCTCATGAGCTGTTAATATATGCTGTCTCTAGAGAAGAAGATTTCATGCCTAAGGAGTAAAATGTGTGGCAACACCTTCCTTTTTCTTTGAAGAAGAGTTTCTGGGGCCTCCTGCTGCAGTCCAGATATTGGTATAAGCTAGTATTAGTATCTCATGATGAATGTAATTTTTAATGTAGGTTTGTTTTGTTTTTTTCTTTTTCTTTTTTTTTTTTTTTCCAGCTGAGGTGCTGTAGTATTAGGTTTTGTATTCTCTTGATCCTAAGTAATCACTTTGTTCTCACTCAGCTTGTCAGGAAGTTGCACTGGAGCCCCTGAGGTGACTGAACCTGGAAAGTTGCTAAAAAGAGAGAGAGGTGAATAATTATTGCTAAGGGTATTTTAGGGGTGTTTCAGCCTCTTCTGTAATTAAGAAAGCAGAGCTTGGGGTTTATATAGATGTTTGTAGATTTTTTTTTTCCTCTCATCTCATTTATTTTTTAGAAGAGAAATCTGAATAGTTCTCCCTTCCTTCATCTTATCTAAATGCTGTGGAAAAAATGAAACAGAAAGGAATTAGCAAAGTCACCTCTTAAAATGTGCCTTTCCCCTCAATCCAAACACAAGAGGTAACTAGCACCCTGCTCCTGATTAGGTCTAGATTCAAGAAGAAAATGAGGGGAAAACAGATGATTTGTAGTGCAGTTATCATCTGAATCCTGGTTCTCAGTAGTCACTTCCCCCTTGAGTGCTGTACATTAAAACACTGCTTTACTGCTCAATTACCTAATTTAAGTCCTGTAGAAGATTCCTCTGGACTCCAACTGCTCCTCTTTTGAATCATTACTAGGAGTTTGCAAGAACTGGTGAACTTTTTCAATAAGTATTTTCCATTTCTTGAGGCAAGACATTGTGTTTCTTCTTCATGGCCACAATGGAAATTGACAGGGGATTTCTATGAGTCGAAGCAAATTCCAAGGATGGCTTCAGTAAGATGATTTCTTCACAACACTATTCTTGGAAATATTATACAACACAATGTACAACTCAGGCTGTTTTCCCCTTTCAGTACTACTGACTTTAAAAAGTTAAACAAACCCACTAAAAAATATTTGCCAAATAATATAGTACTGTAGTAGAGTTTAATTTTTTATTTATTGCTGGTGAATGTAAACGCAGAGCTAACACCATGTAAAAATTCGAAATGGAAATACAGATAAAAACATGGAAATTTTATTTTACTTTCAGGTACATTCTTGCAGCTTGCCTTTCTAGGTTTTACGTGAATTCTGATTAAAATGAACAGCTCTTTTAAAATATAAAGCTGTTTGCTTTCAGCAAAATTCACAAAAGCAGCAATTCAGTTTCAGCCTATGACAACACGGGAAATTTTGAAAATCACAATTGTCCGTAAGCCTAAATAGCTGGGGAAAAATGATAGGCATTTGGTTAGCTTTACTGAGCACATAATGTGCTGTCTGGCCTTCAGTACAATGTTTCAAAGCACTTGGATCCAAAATACCTCTCTGAGTCACGCTGAATGTTTTATCTTCAGTGCAGCGGCCCCATTTATGGGTGTGGGAACTGTGATATTGATCATTAGAAATTGCACATTGCTAACATTTTAGCCATAAACTTATTATAACCCTAAAGAAAATGATTATCTTCCTTGGAGTGGGTTGAAATGCCTATTTTACAGATGCTGGATGAAATTTCTATAGTTGCATTAAGTTTCTTTTTAATTTTGAATAAAAAGGTTCTTTCTGTGTTAATTTAGGAACTGTTTTACTTTCCTTTGTGCCTGCCATTTAAAGGCTGAGGAGCACCTTTGTTTTTCTTCCACAAACCCTCTCGAAGTGCAGAAATCCAGTCAATCACTTTCACACACCCACAAAAAATAATGGCTTGACCTGCTCGTGGCCAGATCTGACATGCCCTGCTGTGGTGGGAAAATTAATTCACCTCACTACACTGCAGTCACCCTCAGCTGAGTCCTTCAATTATTTCATTATGATCTAACTAAGGCTGATAACAGATCTCATTTGATACCACGGATGGCTGGGGGGGCAGCATGGGGGTGGGAAGTGGATGCCCTCACATGTCAAGCCCTTGCATCTAACCAACCGAGCTTTGTGAGGCTTTCTTGCCTGATGGAAATGGGGGTGATTAAAGACATGTTGTGCCCGTCTGTGCAGCTTCCACATGATTTTTCTCCCTTAGATGATGTTCTGTACATTTAGCATATTTGAAAACCTAGAGGCTTTTCATCTTTGGCAGGGGAAGGGAGGGATGTTTTTGATGGACTGGCTGGAGGAGCACACTCAGAGTCCAGTGTTTTCTGGAGAAAGGATCCATAATCACCTTTTCTTTCTCCCCCTTTTTTTTTTTTTTTTTTCACCTTTGCAGTGACAGATGGACGAAGGAAGCCCTGGAAAAGTGTTAATTGCTCTTTTTTTTTTCATTCAAGTGGTTTGGAGGTTCAGGAGACCCTCTAATTAAAGAATCTGTGAGTGAGCTGGGCATCTGGCCTCTGCCACTTTAATCAACTTTGCAATATGAGGAGAGGGCAGTGATTGTCTGATTACTTGACAGCTTGAAGAGGTATAGGTAGTAAGCAAATACATTTGCTTAGAAGATGCCAAATTGTTATAACAACAAAATACCTACTATCCATTTTGTGTTTATAATTAAAAAAAAAACTGGCTAGATGTAACCCATCTCCATCCACTGAGTGGATCTGTGTAGGATTCTTTGGGATGATTTGGAATCCACAACACAATCGGTATGTAGAAGTTTTCTTATTTATGCAAGTATCATGATACTGAGTCAGATAAGAGTTTTTCTGATATGGCAAAACTACTGAACTTAGGTTTTTTATTTCTGAGTCTGCTGTGAAATATCTAATTTCACCCATTTGCCTATGGAGAGTGGAATAAAGAACACAGCTGCTTTCCCCCCCATTTTTCAAAGGATAGAAATCCTAGCTCACACACCTGGAATTTATCACACAATATAATGAGACTACTTCATGTTAGTGAACATTATGTTGAGTATAAAACTATTTAGTACTGTTTTCCTGAATCTGATGACAACCTGGAATAATTGCTGAGCAATGTGAATTTTGAAATTCTTCCCAAATGCTGTTAGCTCTGCTGTTAGTAGAGATGAATGTTGAAATACCATCACTATTACTTAAATATACAGGATTGTGTTGAACCAGCTGAATTCACATTATATCACTATTTGTCTTTTTAAGAGAAAGAACTCATAAAGTGCTTATCTTGTTAAGACAAAGTACACCCCTTATTCTTCAAGGTGAAGCTCTAGTGTCAAAGTAAACAAGGCAGATGCCTCTTTAATAACAGTGTAATTCAGACATATTTAATTAATTAAAATGTCAGCATGAAGATACCAAAGGAAGCTGTTGTAGCTTTTTTGCTGCAGAATCCAAAGGACCTTTCTGCAAATAAAAATCTTGCATCATACATATTTTTTGAAATATGGATGGCTTAGTTGTTGGCATCTGGTCAATGGAGCTTTTCTTTGTTAGTCTTTGAATCAAGGTTGAATATTACATAACAGTAGACGGTACCTTTATTTTCTATGTACCCGTCAGACCTACCATCTCTAAAACTCCTCTTAATAACTCTCATCTGTATTGGAAACCTTAGCAGAAAAGCCAATATTGAATGGATTGTTACTCAGCATGGGCTCTTCTGGAGCCAAAATTAGGAGTCTCTGGCTGATGAGAGGAATGTCTCTACAATCCCATTGTGGTACTTCAGCTGCACTTTTCCAGTCCCATGAATACACAGAGCTCCCCACTTCCTATTTTTTACATACCTTTGCAATCAGCTTTATTTTAAAATTTCCTCTGTCAGAGAAAGTCTCTATCCACTTCCTTGCATACTATATAGAATGCTGGCAACCATTGATACTTTTATAGCTGGCCTCCAAACCATCAATTTGAATGAACAAAGCAGACTATTTTCTCACACTTATAAGACCTACATTTATAGTATCCACATGCTGGGGTAATTACTGCTAAATAATTTAATACTGTAAAAACTGACATATCCATTTAGGTGTATGCCTGTTATATTGTTAAACTGTATTGGGGTTCTGACCTCTATTAGACAGCAAATAATCCTACTAAAGACTGGTCATTCTCTCTCTCTCTTGCTCTTATGGTGAATTTTATTCAAAAAGCTTAGGGTTTTGCAGCTATTCTCAT
Organism: Thryothorus ludovicianus; assembly: GCA_013397245.1. Lineage (NCBI taxonomy): Eukaryota > Metazoa > Chordata > Aves > Passeriformes > Certhiidae > Thryothorus > Thryothorus ludovicianus. The sequence continues at coordinate 904,715 of VZTB01016231.1, read as the reverse complement.
TGTGAGATTAGTAAGTATACACTTGTGACAGCACTAAAAATTCAGTGCAATCACAATCATGTTTGATTACCAATTCAGAAGGATCTAGCCATCTAGCTGCAAGGATAATTTTGCTCACTGTAAACAGCTTGGAGAATTGTGAGCGATCATGTTGTGTGACCAAAAAAAAAAAAAAAAACAACCAACGAATTAGATTATTTGCTAAATGCCAAGACACATTAAATATTTTTGACAACAATGAAGATTCTTTGTAAATTGTAATTAGACTGGAAATTATTGTACAGAGCCTGCTTCTCTATAATCCTTTTAAATCAGAGTAGTTGTAATTGGCCTTAGAGACTCAAACTGTTTCGTGTTTTATTTTCTAGAAGTTCCGCTTCTGCATATGTAATAACAAAATCCTTTGTGGATACGATACAATAGACATGTGTGTAGGGTTATTTTAGTTTATTTGTTTTGGTAGCGAGTCAGATAACCAGAGAAAAAGAATATAGAAAAGAAAACATGCAGAATGCTCCTGGATATGAATGGTACTTACACTTAAAAAAAGTTGCATAGAAATCATAATGGGCCAGTTGAGGCTTAGAAAAGCAGCATAACCCTGCTGTTCAACAGGAAACCTAATAATGTGAGTTTTCCTGAACACAAAGCCATGGGTTTTTAGCAATTCTAGCAGAGTCCTCAAGGATTCCTTTTTAAAGTTATGATTTTACTTTTTTTCTTCTGATTTTAGGTTCACAGGAATGGAAACTTCAGGAGAGCCTGTGGGAGAGGAAGAATTCTGCTGCAACTTTTCTACATCAAAAAAAGACCCTTTTCAGTGCAAGATCCTCATGCTACTACTGAAGTGCAAGTATGTCTGTGTGTTTGTATAAATAATAGCTGTGGGAATGGGCGTGAGCAGTGGCAGATAGTCAAGGAGTTAAGTGGAAGTCAAAATTAAGTGGGAATTTTGAGGTTTATTTGATGTAACACTTGGCTTTGAGGATGGAGGAAGTTGGACTTGAGGCAAACCTGCAAATTACAGCCCAACCTCATTAGAAATTAGCTGGTAGTAATCAGAGAGCCTTAACTGACTGTAAAAGTACCTTTAATCTAGATGTGGGATTCTGTTGGGTGATTATTGCTCATTCTCTCACAGGCTGAATTAGCTAACAAAACCAAATACGTCAATACATCCAATATAAAATTTCAGGTCATCTCTGCTGAGCTTCGATTTATCACCCATATCCAAGATGAAGTAAGGTTTGCTGGGAACAGTTTACACAGGATTAACACTCATGTGGTCATGACTTTCACTGAAATAAGTCTAATCTGTAGAAATCCTGAGAAAATAATGTATTTAGAGCCACCTTCATCAACTTCAGGTATGGAAGTTACAAACCACAATCTCCAGCATGATTCTATATCAAATTGCAAATTTAAGATCGATTGAATTACTTTAGTTTTCTTTGATCTAGTGGAGGCTAAACATTGGCCTACATATAATCCTTTTATATTTTTAATATTAAATTTATATTCATTACTCAGAAGTATAAAACTCATCAGTTAATGTACATTTATTAAAAATTGCTAGAGTCCATGGATGAGATTTTTGTAGCATTAGTAAAGCAAATGGAAAAATGCACAGGAAGGACTAGAATGTTACTAGATTATCAGTTACAAACCTGAATTCAGAAGATCAAAAATTTAGCATAAAAGCAGTATAAATATCAGTCTTAACTGTTTCAAAGAGATAAGAGTTACATGAATGAAGTCCATCCAAACCAGTGAAAAAAAAAATCTGTTATCTTCAATGAGTTTTCTGTCAGATACTCTGAAAAAAAACTCAAAAAATATTTTTATCAGATTGACAATTTTTATTTCAGTGGCTTAATTTTGGATTGAGCTAATTTCTTTCAATAAACTAAAAATATCTAACCAGGAGAGAAATTTACAAACCAAGCTTTAATTCTAGGCCCTAAGTTAACTTACTTTTTTTACTTTAGGAAAACCACAAACATTTTTTTATAATGATATTAGTGATTCTTAGTTTGATTATATGCAACATTGTGAAGTTTTAAGGGCATCTTTGCAAAGGCTATTCCTTTTTCTTCCTTCAGGTCTCCCTCACTGTTATCTGAACTAATCTCCTGTAGAACATTGAAGACATGGAAAATGTTGAGGTGTCCTGAGCTGGAAGGACAGGATGTAAATAGAGGGGAATTTTTACATTCAGATAGGGTATTGGAACAGACTTCTGACTCGTGCTGCAGGGTAGACAGAATACACCATTCTGAAAAGCCAAAAGTGCAAACTGCTGGGGAATTCTGCAAGCTGGAAGAAGAGGCCTTGGGCAGCTCATTAGTTTGGGAGAATGGGGAGGCTGCCCTGGCTCTCAGGTTGCTGCCTGTGTGACTCATGGGGCTGATGGTGGGGCCAGGAGCAGGATGGTTGTGGTAGATGGGAGCCCTTCTCCAAAGCCTCTGGCCAGTGATAAATGGTTGATTTGTTCCTGGGGCCTCTGCACTGCAACCTGTTGGCCTGGCATCAAAGACAAAGGCTTTGCTGTCTGCATCCTCTTATCAACGTGCTTTACTGGCCAAATTCCATGGACTTTGTCTAAGCCTTACAGAGGTGAACCACCCATGGAGTGAGTGGAAGCCTTTTTTAAGCAGCACTTGTATAAGGAAATTGAAGGTACTGCCAAGGGGAAGGATGGACTAGGTGACCTCACTGGTCTTTTCCACTGTAAGGTTTATTAGTCAGAAAAATACTGTGCAGGGGCCTGCAGTGTGTTAGGAGAGGAGCAAACACACTCCTGAAGCAGCAGTGCTGGAAGGCATTAGGGCTTAGGGTGGTTTAATTATCCCAGTGCTGCTCCTGGGATGTAATTCTGGATTCATCAGCACGTGGGTCCTTTCAGCACAGGTCCCTGCAGATGGGCAGCAGGGCCATCGCTGTGCATTGCCCCAGGGCAGCACAGACACCCAGCTGCTCAGGCCAGCTGTGTGGCCACACTCCTTTCCATACCCTGTCCTCTCAGTCCTGCAGCCACTGTCTCTGCAAAATGGAAAAAGCCTTTGAAATAGGACCCTGCTTTTGAAGCAAGCAGAGTTTTAATATGAAGAATGCTACATTTTACAATGCATATGTGAGTGTTGTGCAAGTATATCCAAAAAGAGGGAGAAAAAGACTTTATATGTACACATATGCATGCACATATTTATTTACAAGGCCCGCATCTTCTTAAGGTAAGGTAATTACTAAAACTGGCAGTGAGATGGAGTAAAACTTTGGGGTTTAGCACTTGAGCACTGGTCTCTGGCATCATCTTTCTTGTTAGTCTCAGCATCTCATCTGAAAAGTAATTTATATTGGTACTATTACCAGACACCTGACTCATAGCTGCAATGTAGAGGTTAATTAGCTATGAAGTTTAGAAGCTCATGGAAGATGAAATGTGCTATAGTGTTTTGTTGCTATGTTGCTGATTATTTCTGTGGTAGGTCTGGTTGAACGTGTGTGAGTGCAAATGCAGGTCCATGATATGAATGACACCTCTCCAGCTCAGAAATGCTGAGGTACTGATGATTAGTTGAAGGGGTTTGGTGATAGTACCATGAAGAACTGGTGGGTACCACAAAACTGCAAAGTTACTGCAGGTTATGTACTCTTGGTTTTCCTTGATTTGCAATATGCACCTGCTGACCAGGCATGTGCTTGAGCCAGTTGCAAGGTAAGGCAGCACAAAGCAGAATCTCCTGGCACTTTCTTTCCAGTTAATTTTCTGGAGGAGAGAGGGCTTGTTTTTCTCCTCCCTGCTCTCTTTGCTTGCTGCTTCTCTGGCCAGGATGACTGGTGTGGGCGGCATGTCCCCTTGAGCACTTTGAGAAACTCCCTGACTTCCTCCCCCTGAGCTCAAATGTCTCCTTTGATTTTCCTGATGCCTGTCACCCTGCCTCTGCTGCTGCTGATGTTCCCAGGGATGCTGCAGATGCAGGAGTGCTTCATGAAGCTTGAGGGGGCAGAGAGCCTCACACAAGCCTGCATTCACCACTGTTCTCTGCAGCCCCAGCACATGAAGACCAGGGTGAAGGGCTGAAGCTCAGCCAACAGTGGCTCTGCCCTTGCTGCCCTCCTCTGTGCAGGGCTGATGCCTCATTCACCAGCCTAATGCTCCTAAATATATGACTGCCTCCATCTTGTCACCCTGCCACAGCTCACCCTCTCACTGATGTGAACGGGTACTATATTTACCCAGGAGAGTCATGAAAATTGCCATGACAATGATTGTGGTTGCTTGGGAATGCTAGGAGATAATTTTGCCTGAATAATAAGACACAGAGTCATCTGTCTTCCTCGGTAAAGCAACAAGGAGTTTATGCAGGTGAGAACAGGTAATCTTTGTGAGGGCATAATTGCAAAATGCAAAAATGTTCCTGTATCAGTTCAGACCGGTGACTAATAAAAGGCTCTATGTGCTAAATGGCTGAAGTTTGATGCACTCCCTCCTTGTGATGAAGATCTGTAGGAAAACTGAGCTTCCCTGCCCCCTCGTTTCACCACCACAGAGGAAAAAAAATCCCATTTAAAAAACCTTTACCTTGAAAATAACTCTATACTGTACATCTTTGCCTAGGGCAAATTTTTCACTGATGAGTAACAGCATTTTCACAATTCACCTTTTATATTTATTGATCTAATGCTATGTAGGATGCCAAAGCTCATTTAAAGGAGACTACAGCTTTTGGTAGTCTGAGGGAGAAGATAATAACCAAATCTCAAAACTTTCTTAGCTGATGCTTTTACTTCTCCATTACCCTTCATCCCAAAATCTGTGAATACCTGTTTGGCAAAAAGCGGACAAAGATCCCACCCTAACAAACTAAAAAAGCACTAAAGAAGTTCCGCTTTTGTTTCAGAAATGTCCTGCTATCTCCGAACAAACAGAAAAGCCGGTCCCAGTAATGCAAATTCCCCCGAGGCACCGAAGTTTGGGAAAGTTTGTCGTGCTGGGCCGGTGCCCCTTTGCGAGCGCAGAAGCCGCTGTCTGTGTCCGGCGCACACCGCCGCCGTGAGCAGCGCGGGGGCTGATTCTGTACGCGCTTCTGAAAGACGCCATTTCAGGCATTCCCTACTTTCCCCAAGCCGGACACAGCAGTTTCCCCGGAAAGCTGAGAAGTGTTTTCGGCCGCACCCGAGCTCCGGCGGCATCCCGCGCGTTGGCAGAAGCGCGGAGCCCCCGCGGCCGGCAGCGCTCCCGGCTGCGGCTCCGCCGGGCGCGGCGCGGGGCTGAGCGCTCCTGCGCTCCGGCTCAGCCTGCGGCAGCGGGAGCCCTCCGAGGCATTGCTGGCCAGGACGCAGCCAAGGCAACTGGTGGCTTTAAAACTGCTCCCAGGAATCAGATAAACAGTCTCTCAGGGCTCAAAAGAAATCTTGCTCTCACCCTTGAATTTTTTTTTTTTTTTTGGTGTCTTGCACTTTTAGTAAGTGACAGTTTTGCAAATTGCTAGTAAAGAACTTAAATGTCTAATTAAATCTCGAAGATGTACAAGAGTTTGAAGAGCGTGATTGATGCCCACAAAGGTATGGCTGTCTAATGGAGTCGTCCTGACAGCAATCGCGAAAGCCCATTTAACGGCTGATGTCTTGTTGTGATCCATGTTGTCATTTTTTCATTACTGATTAAAATTAAAAATCTGCTTGGCAAATCCATTGTAAAAATTTCCTTCATGAAAATCGACGGGTACAAATTATTTTGTCAATCGCCTGGCAATCAAACTGTGACTGAAGACTGTTTCATGCCCATAGATTATTTTTTTTTTCTTTTTACTCACGCCAATGAGTTTTCATAGAAAAGTTTCTTAAGTGTAGGTGGCTGTCTTAGCATTTTTAAATTTTTTTTTTTAATAAATAAACAGCATCTCTATATGTTAATGAAATGTTTTGTTTATGTTGTTTTCCCATTCCCATTTGAAAGCAAATGGGAATGTTCCTCACTCTGAAAGTTGGGCTATAGTACTGAATTGTCTAATGCCATGTAATGACAGGTGAATAAAAGCAATCTAAGCCTTTATTGAGATAAAATCTGTTTTGAGAGTTGAAGCGTAAGCTGTCTAAGATGTAAAACTGTGAAAAAAAGACAGAAAAACCCAACCAAACCTTGCAATGCTGCATTCTCTGTAGCTAGAATATATTTATGGCTGCACTTCTTGGTGGGTTTTCCAGCCTGATGTTCCCTTGTACAGGTCCAGCAGACCTGGGTGAGCTGCCCTGGGGTGAGAGCTGTGAATTCACTGCAAGGGGTGGTCCAGGAAGGCAAAGTGAGGAGAGGTTGTGAATGAACACTAAGGGACTCCTTGCAGAAACAGCCCTGAGAACTCAGCAGCGTGTAGTTCACTGTCAGAGCAAAGTAATTTAGAGCTCCTAATTTCTCTGTAAAATTCAAAGATGCTTTACTCTGGCTAGAAATAAACGGACAACTCAAGCAGCAAGAAAAACATTATTGTCCCATTAATAAAATTTTTCTCCCACTTAATTGATATTTCTGCTTCTCATAATTGAGTCTCATTGCTGAGTATAAATCAAAGATGATAAAAATAGCTCTCCATAGCTGATACGCGTGCTGGTTTCAAGTTTGATCTCTGTTGCTGTTCATGCTTATCTAATCTAATCAATGTATCTTTTTCTGCAGGTTCTTATATCATCACTGTGGATACTTCTTACTTTAGAGAACAAGAGAAAGGGAATGTTTTGTTTTGCAGATTTCTTTCTTTATTTTGATATTTAAATTAAAATGCTGAATATTATTTTGTGCTTTATATCTTCTTTTTAAGCCCTTCTGAAATAAAGAGTGCATTGTTCACTCTGGGTGAGTAAAAATTGTCTGAATAATTTTATCCTTGTTTTAGGTTGATCATATTTTGATGAGTATGAGTAACATTTTCAAGGTTGTGAAATTTTTAAAACTAAGATTAGCTAGTTACTTTACAGTAAATATATTTATGTTTCTATTAAATGTGTTGCAGATTTAAATGTGAAGATTTTGTCTGCTTATGGCAAAATGTATTTGTGTGATAATGATTTTGGAAAGATGATGTGCCATACCCCAGAGAAAAATAATGGAAAATAATTACTGAGAGAAAGCTGGCTGTCCAAGTCACAATTTTAAAGATTGTTCAGTGTCTCTGGGGATACGCTTTAGGCAGTTAGAACTTGGAACTGGTGTCTTTTTATTCCTGCTTAAATTTGGATGTAGCAACAACATTAATAAGAACAATAACTTTTTTTTCTTTATTGAAATGGTAATTTCCAGAATAAAATGGATGTTTTGACCTTTGCTATAGAGAATTGTAAAAACATGTGCTTTCAAAAGTTGTGTACTATACATCTGCACAAGACCTGGGAGAGCACAGTATGCTCGGGAGCCACGTGCTGTTTTCAGCTCAGCTCTGAGCTCCTGCTGGAAGGGACTTGTCTCTGCACTGAGTTTCCCTGCACATGGTCCTCTTTAACTATGAGTTTCCCCAATCATTCCAGGTGGGAGAGGCAGATCTGAGCTATTGCAGCCTGTTTTTGGTAGCCTTGCAGGCTGAACTGGTACTCTGGGCTGAAATCCAGGCAACACGACAGGACTACTGCTGCTCCCCAAACAATTGTACAGGGCTTTTGCTGCTTCATCGGTTATTGTTCGTAGCATGGGTAATAAGTGAAAACAATAGTCTGGAGGAGAATAAGGAAACAAACAAAATAACAATGTGAATACCAAAACAACAGCGGCAAAAAACTCTCAAGTTTACATGTTTTTAATAATGTTTATGTGACAGAGAGAAAGGCCGAGGAATTTTAGCCATGTGGGATATGTCACTCTTTATTTCTGCCTCTGAGGCAAAAGCAAAGCAAAGTGCTTAATAGTTTGAGCTTGGAGTAGGGTGTTAACCTCAGTTTACGAAAGATTATTATTTATTTTACAGTAGTGCCCCAAATGTGCTAGCTGCTGCATAGAAATACTGGGAAACAGGCTTTTCCCCTGAGAGCGGGTATGATGTGACCCCTCTTTGAGGCTGTCCGCAGGGTTTGAGCCTCAGGCTCACACACATTCAAAACGTGCACACACTGAGAACTTTCCCACTCTGCTGTCATATTGTGTCTCCATTAGAGGATCAAATCCTGGCATGTACCATCCTTCATCCAACAGCTCTTTTTCCATGGAAAGGAAGTGGGTGTGTGGGTTTGGAGGCTTGCTGCGAGAATTAGATGACAAATTCCCCTGGTATGCTACAATGCTCTCTGGTCACAGAGAAAGGACTTTGCAGGATTTAGGGGTACAAAATTGAGTTTGGAGTGTTCAATCCTAAAACAGAATTCACAGAGCTCTCACCTAGCTTCATATCTTTGTTTAGTATACAGCTACCTGTATTAAAATTGCAGCTGAAGCTCAGCAAAACTGACACCTTAGTAGGTCTGAACTTGTGTCCATAAAAAGCAACAAAACTGGTGAAGGGTCTTGTGAGGAGTGGCTGAGGGAGCTGGGAGTGGATAGCCTGAGGAAAAGGAGGTTGAGGGGCGACCTTCTCACTCTACAACTACCTGAAAGGAGGTTGTAGCAAGGGGGTCATTCTCTTCTCACAAAAAACAGGTGATACAATGAGAAGAAACAGACTCAGATTGCACAAGAGGAGGTTTAGATTGGATATTAGGGAAAAAATTCACTGAAACAATGGTCAGGCATTGGAACAAGCTGCCCAGGGAACTAAGTGGTTGAGTCACCATCTCTGGATGTATTTAAAAGACATGGAGATGTGGCCCTCAGGGACAAGGTTTAGTGGTGAACGTGGCAGTGCCAGGTTAACAGTTGAACTCCGTGATCTTAAAAGTCTTTTCCAACCTAAATGATTTTATGGTTCTGTGACCCTATGATTCTTAGTGCACAACTAGTACCTGAGATGGTCAGTGATACTCTGGAAGGCAATGTGTGGGCAAGGCAATAAATGCTTAAAAGGGTTTGTTTAGTTTTGTTTTAATTTATTTTCCTATCAACAGACATAAGTTATACTCTTGCTTAAATGTCTAGATCAAGTTGTTACTGAAGCTGCATGTCTATATCAACATACTTTGAAATGGAATTCATTACAGAGATTGTCTGCCATTATTCTTAGTAAAAATAATGGAAGATCCAGTGCCCAAATTCCTCATAAATCATTACAATGTCATCTGACCATTTTTGGGTTAGCATTGTGACTTGTTGTGAGTTTTATTTTAATGAATACTCTAATCAGAAATGTCTGATTAACAAAACCAATACTGTTTGCAGAAAAGAGTTTGTTTTCATGGATTTCTCTGAATGATAACTTTTTTTGCATGTGAGAAAATTTTAAACAAAGTTTGAAACCGACAATGTCTGTCTCCTTTCTCTAAGATAGTTTTTGTTTGAGATGTGTGTGATAACCAAGCAGTAGGTGTCATATATAATAACATATCCTATACAATATCAATGTGCACTGGAATATTATATAATCTGTACAAATACAAAGTACAATACATACTAAGTAATTCTATATGTTTAGAGCTATGAGACTCTGAATGTTTCCAAAAAAAGCCAGAACCTTTCAAGACTTTTGCTCTTGTGTGTGCAAGATGTCCAAAGTAAGGCTGGAAAGAGTTGACTTTTGTGACAATAAGTGACTCAAACTAATTGAATCTTTAATGGATTTTATCAGGTCAGTCATCTTACCTATCAAGTTAATAGTTATGAGGACACTTGTTTTCCTAAATTTTTTTTCCAAAAATGAATGACCAAGGGAGGAATCTAGTTTCTCTAAAGACTCAGGCAGATGCAAGGTCCCTGCTGAGTGATGGACATGAGACAGGCATTTCTCTCTTACCTCCCTGAAGGTTCTGTATCAAATTCAGCTACTCCACTTAGGGACCCACTCCTTTTCCACCATGTGGTGGTGTGAGAAAGAGTGGGTCACTGTGGACTCTTCGCTGCTTTTGGGTGAAGCAGGTTCTTGCTCATGAGGTTGAAGCCTCTGCTGTCACGTCCCTGCTTCCCTGTTACCTGAGGGAGCTGAGCTGAGGTGACAGCAGGGACCTCTGTGTGCACCAGGCCACCTCTCCTGATTGCAGCACAGGGGTAACCTTTGTGCTCAGGAATAAATGTGTGACAGATGTATGACATACATACCAGATATTTAAACTTTTGCCCTAGAGTGTGTTAGTAATTGTCTGTATGTGCTAAATACATTACCATTTATTGAATTAATTATCCTTTATTCTTATGTTTGACATTCTACAGTGATCCCATCAGTGTAGTGTCACTGAGTTGATAATCACATAGTAAGTTTTAAATCCCATAATATTTCATATTGAAATGTTTCCAGAAGTTATTTACCTTTAAGACTTGTTACATTGAAATGTTCTTGTGCTGCTGAACTTGGAGTTTAGGCTGAAAATATTTTAGAAGCAGAGATCTGGTGTTTTAAAGGGAAATTATTAGATTATGGACTGGCAAATATTTTCTCTAGTGATGAATTGCATTCAAAAAGTTATGCCATAGAAAAATGTTAGCGATTAGATGAAACACTTATTTTTCTAGTGGTGTTAGGGTTTTCTCTATAGTATTAAATATCTCAAATCTAATGAGACAGTTACCCTTGCAAACACAGCTAGTACATATTCTTGAAGTGTGTATGATTCTGTAAAACTGCACACTGCAATCACAGTTATCTACAGTTTTTAAACTACATTCAGGAACACACTATAGCTCATAAATCTGACTTTTCTTATTTGTAGACCTTCTCTCCCAGGAACAGCGGTTTTGGAAAAGAAAACAATTTTTTGAGAGAGCATAAAGTACTTGAAAATAAAGGAGTTCCTCTCAATGTGGATTGCTATAACTGAGGTCAGAAACTGGACCCTTTCACTTCTGAAAGCTAGTAGGTTAATGCCTCATTACGCCCCAATAGTCAAGGGATTAACAGAGTTTCCATTACATGCTCCTGTTTTGAGAGGTTAATATCCCAGCCTATAAAAATTTTCTGTGTGCTGAAACTTGGCACACGAGGTCTCAGAATGGGAGAAACTTGTTTTTACAGAATATGGTTTAAATCACTTGGATATTTTTTAAGTTACAAGAAAGAAAAAAAAAAAGACAGAAGTTTGTGGTTTCACACTGGGATTTTTTATGGTCCTAAAAATGCAAACCGAGCTTTGACTTAAGCAATGTAATTTTGCATAATGTAAGCTATTGTCTCTCAGTATTAAACACAGCCTTGAAGACTTCTGCCATTTTAGGTTCCTGAACATTTTTTTACCCCCTGTTTTCAGTCTTAGCTTTCATTTCTGATTAAAATGAGTGTAAATATAAAGTGAAATCAGGCTGAAACTATATTGCACATTACCGTGTTTAAAAAATCCTATCAAGAGTTCTTGGTGTTACATGAGCATCCTTTAAAATTAAGTTTGGTATATCTTAAACTCACTTCAGTGATTTCCTCGTGGTGTTAATGTGCCCACAATGGTATCAGCAATGTTCCAAAGAATTGAATGAGGAAGGTAAGAGGTTATGTTGACCTGTGTGAAATGCTTACAAGAGAACTTAAACTGTTTTAGTAGGTGGTGCTCAAAGATAAATGTATCTTGTCATTCACCAGCCCTCTTCTGTTTTTGAACCAAGGTCTGCAGCACCTGCAATCACTCTACTGAGGCAAAAATGTATGTGGCACGTAGAATCATAGAAAGGTTTGGGTTTAAGGGACATTAAAGACTCTCCAGTTCCACCCCCGTCAAAACCAGTGACAACTTCCACTAGACCAGGCTGCTCAAGCCCCATCCAAACTGACCTTTAGCACCTCCATGGATGGGGCAGCTTCTCTGGACAGCCTGTGCCAGTGCCTCACCACCCTCACAGTAAAGAAATTCTTCCTAACGTGTAATCTGTATCTCCCCTAATTCTAATTTATTAACTCAGTAGTAAGGATCAAAACTTGCTTCAACTTTAACTGTTCTTGCATGTGGTTCACGTTAAATTCCCCCTATTTCATTAAACATCTTACCCCATTTACACTGTATCTAGTATTAAAACCATTAAGAACCAGTTTAAGAAATAATTCTTCAAGAAAATTTAGAAGTAATTGAAAGTTGGATATTAAGTACATTTAAATCCAGTGAAATCAGTGGTTTCAAAAGTTTTTTGGTGTATTTCAGAACTTAAAACCCTTTGTTTTATAGACCTGTAAGACAGCACTTACACAAAAAATCGACAAAATTTTCATTGAAGCAAACAAAGGAATGATTTAAAAAGTCACATGAGTTTTGCTTGTGTAGGGAGGGTAGCAGGGTTCTATTAAACACCAATGTGCATTGAAAACAGTACTTTGAATAGCTGGGACAGAAAGAAAGTACTGCAATTAATCAGATTTTAATTTTTTTTTCTTTTTCATTCATATCTTTCTCTGTTCTCTCACTGGGAATATTTAGCAGCCCATTTCTGTTTATGTACTGCTGCTGGTAAGTGTCATGACAGATTGTTGTGGTCTGTGGGGCCAAAATCTGCCTTTAGAAAAGGCAAAATGAAATGGGTTTGAAAGGTAGTGTGGATGGAATTGCACTTGAGTGAAGCCAGCTTGATTCAGGGAGGGCACCATGAATCTCAACAGGGCCCAGCTCTCCTGCCAAGAGAGCTGAAAGCTGACCTGGGTGTCCCTATGGTGCTGCAGCCTATGGAATTGCTGTATCTGGCTTATGCCTCCACATCCTTTCCCTAGAACTATGTTCCACACAACTGAGTGTGTACATGTAGATGTATCACGTGATGGCCATGATGCAGTTAGCAAAAGGGACATGAAAAGAATGATGCTAAGCATCAACTGAGAACCCAGGAGTCAGACTACTCTGAATTTAAGTTTTCCTGTGAAACTGAAAAATTGGTATCTTGTTAGCAGGGTGAAAATACTAACTTTTAGTTGTGCTAAGTACATGATCTGAAAATTATGAGGACAAAAATAAAAAGAAAGGAAATTACCTTCCCCAATCTACTTTCCCCATGGGACATTGTAAAATGAATCAAGCTTGTGTGGTGAAAAAATCTGTTGTGTTAGGATCCTTGAGACTGAAACCTGCCCTGGTTATGTCTGCTTTTCCCAGTCCATGTCAGCAGTGAAGGGGGAGGCATTGTTCAGTAGGAAGGAAGTACTAAGACCAAAAATAAACTTCACCAATAAACAGAAGAGGAGTTGAAGTTGTGCAATGATGGTTCTTAACTCAGTTCACCTTTAAAGGTTTTTTGTTCAAGAAAAGTTACTGCAACCATAGTCCAGAATTAATTTGGACCACATATTTTTGGTAATTTTCCCCTTATATATTGGAGAATTTTCAAGGTTATGGCCATTATACCAGTTATTTTTCCAATTCTACTTTAGAATGACATGCTACAAGCTAGCCTAGGGAGGAATTGTGCTGCAAATGATGTGAAAGGATTTAATAGGGAAGGAAAAGGCATAATTTTGGCAAGAGATTTGTGACTTTAAAATATAAAAAAAATTAATAAATATGTATTGGATTCTCCATAAAGGATCTGTAACCTTCAGTCCCTTGCCATTTCAAATGATACAGTACTTTTTTATATCCCTTTCTGTCCTAATCTCTTTTGTGACGTTGTTTTGTTGTATTGTGTTGATAAGAGGCTATCTTGGGGCCAGGAAGGGATAAGATGTTAATAAAATTCTTGTTTGCTGTTACAGAATCAAACAAGTGTATTCTGAGGTTTCATGTCAAATTATTGCTGGCTTCTCTTTGTATCAATCACTGTGAGAAATACCTCTTAACACTGTATGAAGGCACAAAAAAAAAAAAAAAAATAGTCCAGAAATCTTTCAAGATAGAAAGAATTAAGCTTAGGTGGAATGCTTTCATTTCTTTATTTTCTGTTTAGTAGTATTGAGATTTTTATGAAGAAATCCCTGTTAGTCTCTCAGATGAGATGACATTTAAAGCTGATTGGAAAACTGCAAATTTTTATCAGAAAAAGCAAACCAAAAACAATAACACCACCCTTCCCCCCCAAAAAACAAGCAAAAAATCCCCAACCTTAGAAACTTTTACTTGAAAGAGAAACAAACTACCTTGCTTGCACAAAAAGCTGAATTTTTTTTCTTTTTACTTTTTTTTTGTGATATTCTGTTTATCATGTGCCATAATGAGAAAAAAAGAGTAAAAATTGATAAGAAAACTTTTTTATGGGAGAAATATTTATTTCCTTAATCTTCAATCAATTTTGAGGTCAATTTCTGTTAATAATTAATTTGAAAATCTGCAGGAGTATTTCCACGATTCAAAAATAAGCAAGCAACTTTTTTGCCCTTTTCCATGAAAAATCCACCACAGTATATCAACCAGCTATAATGTCTAGAATTAAATTTTTGTTAAAATTAAAAACAGTTGAATTTTTCTGGAGCAACTGCTGCTATTGCAGCCTTTTTTTTTGTTAAGGTAAGATGAGACAAAAATAGGAAGTATGAATAAATATTAGAAATGGCAGAAAATACAGCTTCACTTTCCAATGCATACTTTTGTTAGGTGTTGAGCTTCCGCCAAATTGCATAAGCACAACAGAGGGTCTTAGAGCACAGAGAAACTTGGCAAACTTGGCAAACCAAGATCACTCAGTTTAATGAACTGTATTTGCATCTTTATTTACAATTCTCAGAAGTGACACAAAATGTGAATTTGCCTGGCCCCACCAACACAGGCTCTTTTTAGACAGAGGTACAGAGAAAGGAAATGTGGTGGAAAAGAAGAATGTTCGATTGGGATGGATGGAAAAAGATATAACTTGAGATTTAGTTAAAGCCATGGACATAGTGATGCCACTGGGCTTCAGCCCACCTAGTGGGTAATCAGCAGTTTCATGGTCAATGATGTGGCCTTAGGAACTGGTATGATTGGCAACAGCTCTGTTGGTAAAGCTCATTTCTTCCAGGCTATCATCTCACAGATTTTCTCAGCAATTGACAGATAAATACTGTGCAGAAGAACACCCCACATCCATGTCATTAAAGTGAACCAAACAAAATACATTCTAGTGATTTGAGCTGTATACATTTTCTCCTGTTTCTAGACTCTCTGAGCTTGTTGTCATGCCAACTTCAGACTTCACCAGGTACCTCAAGGACCCCTTAGCTAAGCTACTTCAATAATAAGTAGGCAAAATTGACCAGTTTCTACTAGCATTCCTCCTTTATGTGACATTAAAAAAAAATTAATATAATGGGTGAGCTGGACTTTTGTAACCTTGGACAACTTAGGCTGCAATTCTCAGTGTAACAGTTGTCAAGTTACTCCAAGAGGTAGCAGCACTTCAAGGCCCTCTGAAATTATAGCGTTGCAGAAAGATGGTAAGGTTTCTAAAGAACCTGGAGACATTCTGAGAATTAATTCAATATTAGCAAATATTACTTGAGGAAAATCACTTTGCCCTTAATGTTGAAAGGAGTTTTATTGTATAATGATGTGTAACAGAAATAGTGAAATGCAACTTGCGCAAAAGTCCCGTTTTGTATCAGGGATATTGTTAAACTGGAATATATCTTTGGGGTTGTATTTTCAAACCTCAGAAGACTACTTGAAAATGAAAAGAAAAAAAAATTGAAAAAAAAAAAAAAGGAAACAGCAATCAAGGTCAAATCCCACAAGTTCCCTCCCATAAGTTTCACTGTAGTTAGGTGATATACCTGCATGAGTATAGTCTACTTTAAGATGTGTAACTTTACAAGAAAGAATTTTAAATCTCTCCTCTCCTCTCCTCTCCTCTCCTCTCCTC